>OZ012737.1:643000528-643400528 GCA_963859935.3 Lathyrus sativus
AATGCTTTAAAAAACCTAGCCATTTCTTTCTTCTCGATGTTAAACTGCAGATGTGCAAATATAGATTTTTTCTCCACATGATCCCAACTACGCGGGCCCACTCTATTATAGCTCTTTTGATCAGCCTCATTTCCCTCCATGCCTCCTCCAACATTCTCACCACCTATAACCTGAGCGTATGTTGCATTTGTTCTTCCAGGATTCCAAGTCTAATCCTCATGTTGATGGTTGAGTTTTCCCTCACCCTTATCTTCCTTGAACTTACAATTCACTTCATCATTCTGAATTTTCTAATTGTCACACTAGAATCTTGGAACGTTTGCATAAATCTTGCCTTTAATGATGATATTATCCAACTTAACTCCCAAGATCTTGCCATTAACTACCTTTCTGAAGCGTACGAAGCCATAGTGTTTTCCACGCCTATCTCTCCTTGACGGGATAATGACTTCCTCGACTAACCGATAGTCTTTGAAAACTTGAAACATCTATCTTGCTTCGAATGAGTCCGGGAACTTAGTGAAGAAGAAAGTGGAAAGTTGCTCTATTTCCACACCACCCTTGCCTCCATGAACCTTCCAAATCGATCTTCTTGCCACCCCTTTAATGAGGTTTTTTGTAGTGGACTTGTTTCCCTTGAAAATTGGAAAACAACCGCTGATCTTCCAAATCTAACTTTGGTGACTTACAGGATCGATCAGATTGATCCTAGGACATGTGCTAAATTCTATTTGAAAGAAAAACTACTTAAAACTAACACTTCGACAGTGTTTTTGAAGACAAAGTGTTAATGTAAGGGTAAGATTCGACTGAAAGGAAAATACGTGAATTTGTAGAAACAAGGTGAAAAAGCCTTTACAGCATGAAACAGAGTAAAGCAGAATAACAAAGGTAAATTGCAAGGAAGTAAAGATAAATTCTTCTAAAATTAAGTAAAATAAACTAAGTTTCACTAAAATATAAAGATAGTGTGTTTATAAGACGTACATTCTCCTTAGAACTCGTTTCTCTACACTCGAATACTTTGAGTAATTTTGGGAGTGACTTGTACAATAGTAGATTACAACACATGGATTCTATTGCTAGGGTCCTTATTTATAATAGTAAAATTAACTGACATTAACCTCCTAAAATAACCAGCCCATGACAAGTGTCACGTCGCATGTAGTCCCTTGCTGGATGTACGCCACTTGTCTTACTTAGTTATGAGAAAGCATAACTACTCCCTCCTTTATTTGAATTTCAAAATTCTACTACTACTTGGCCAGCAGCCTCGGTCGAAGGTGGCACCTTTAACATTTGGAAATATTTTCTAAGTCCCAAATACTTAAATCACCCAGCCTACTCGAAAGTCCCTTCACTTGAAGGTTTCTCATACTTCTTCAAAAGTTTAATATTTCATCCAAATATTTAATTTTAATATGAGCGTCGAATTTGTGAGCTAACAGGACCTCAACCCATTCTCCCATGAGGTTTTACTATTTTTACCTATACTGAGAAATGTGCAGTTAGTGGTTAAGTTTGTAGATTTTTTGATAAAGTTGTTACTTTGTTTTTGCAATGGTTGATAAATATAACAAAAATCTATCTAAAATCCTATTAAGAATTTTATATTATCATGCGTCAACCCGCACGAGGAGTTATATCCCATTGGGATGGTTTTAACCGCCCCAACTATATAAAGTCCATATACCCGTCATTTCAAATCTTTTATCATTCATACACTCATACTATTTTATCATTCATTCATTGACTTGGACGTTGGAGTTATAATTTTATAGGTCTTTCCCTGCTTTGTCGTATTAAAAGCTCACTTCACTACCCCAAAACTTTGTTCCATTCAATCTATATCAATTTCTAGTTCTCATCGAAAATTGTGTTTAAGGCATACAAAATTCATGTTAAAAAAAAATCACAAGCCAACGAATATTTATCATTCATTTCTCTTTTTATGTGTTTCACACCTAATGTTGTTCCTGCGGAGAAACTTTTTACCTTCAATTTTATAAATTACAAAATCATATATTTTATTTGTATATTTTATTCTATATATGTGCTCATTTGTTTATATAATTTAAGTATTATAAATTGTTATTTAATTTAATAGTTTTATCGAGTTTTTTTATATAATAAAAAATTTTGACATTTACATAATCAACTACTATTTGATTGAAAAATTTTCTAACATACTTTAATTTTTATTGAAATATTAGATATTTTTAACATTAATATTTTAATTTTCAATCATTACCACAACGTAATGACAATAGGTTGGTTGCCTTGACATGTAACAGACTTGCGAAATACTAGGCCATAACACCATGTACTAGATGGAAAAAATACAACAAATTTATGGTTAAGTAGATTTATTTAGAAAATTTTGTTGCCTGTTTCTCGAGAGGGTAGGTGGTTAATTATTTACAGTTGACTATTTGCAACTCGGTTCGAAACATGGCAAGAAGGAGAAGAGATTAAGAAGAAGAAAATTGAGGTATTTTAAAATACCTCCCCTCCCTTATTTTTAAATTTGTATTTTTTTCTTTAATGTTATTAAATTGTGTAATATTATTTAAATCCCTTATTTTTAAATTTGTATATTTCTTTAATGTTATTAAATTGTGTAATAATATTTAAATATTAATTTTGTGTACTTTGATAACACACTCTCTCTTTATATGTGTTCCTTAGTTTTAAAATTGTATTTTTTTTCTTTAATGTTAATTTTGTGTACTTTGATAACACACTCTCTCTTTATATGTGTGTTCCTTATTTTTAAAATTGTATTTTTTTTTCTTTAATGTTATTAAATTGTGTAATATTATTTAAATATTAATTTTGTGTACTTTGATAACACACTCTCTCTTTATATGCGTATTCTATATTAATTTTAACAACAATCTGAGTTATTGTACTAATAGTGCAAAACAATGTCACACTCCAATCAATCAAAATTTTTAAATTTATCATTGTCTTGATAATATTTATGATTTGACGGGATATATATCTCTCTTATTGATTGAAAATATAAAAATATTTTATACTGTTAATATATATTTTTTAAAATTATATATTTGATTATTAAATTAAAAAACTGTTGAATAGATTAATTTTATACATTATTATTATTATTATTATTATTATTATTATTATTATTATTATTATTATTATTATTATTATTATTATTATTTGATATTCCATTCAATATTAGGTTTATGTCTTTTCTAACTTTTTACATGCAACTAGTTTTCTCTGTATAATTGAGTGATTTTATTAGATAATTTTCACAATCAATGTCTCTAAATTTTGTTTCTCAATCTCCTTTTCTGCGGTATCAAAATGATCTATATTTTTCTTTTTATTCAGAGAATTATCATAAATTCTAATAATTTTAAAATATTTTATAATCTTTAATCACTCTTCACAATTTTATTAGTAATAATTCATATTTTATTATATTATTTTCTTAAGCCCATAAGTTTGTTAGAGGGCATTTCAGTATTTTATCTTATTCTAGTAACCCTAGTTTTAGCCTATAAATAGGGTGACAATCATTGTAACTCTTAATACTGTTTCTTCTGCCGTCATTCTCTTTAATAGAATATTTCCCTATTTTCATCATTTATTCTATATTTGCACCAACAATTGGTATCTAGAGCTCCGGTTCAGATTCATTGGGAAACACGGGAAACACGAGTGAACGTGAGGTCTTGTGTGTTTGATTTTGATTCTTAGATTCGTGTTGAATCTTGAACAAAATCTGATCAGAATTTTATTCTGTGGGTTGGGAAACACTGTGTGAGAAATCTGAGTGTATTGTGCAAAGTAGAAGATGAACGGAAACGGCAACATGAACACCAAACTTCCAGTATTTGATGGTAAAAACTGGAATCGTTGGATGATCCAAATGCGTGTACTATTTGGTGCTCAAGATGTTCTAGATCTTGTCACTGATGGTTATGTTCCAGTAGCAGCAGATGCAACCGATGAACAGAAAAACGCGCAGAAGGAAGTAAGGAAGAAGGATCAGAAAGCATTGTTCTTCATTCATCAATGTGTGGATGTAAACGTGTTTGAGAAGATTGCAGACTCTACAACAGCAAAGGCTGCATGGGACACTCTGGTGAGATGTTATGGTGGTGACGCATCAGTGAAGAAGGTGAAGCTTCAGTCCTTGAGAAAGCAATATGAGAATCTTAACATGAAGAATAATGAGAAAGTTTCTGAATACATCTCCAGAGTGATTCTGATCACTAATGAGATGAAGGCGTGTGGAGAAACTCTTTCTGAAGAAACAATCATGGAGAAGGTATTGAGATCCCTTACTCCTCAATTTGATTACATTGTGGTAGCAATAGAACATTCCAAAGATCTGAGCACCATGAGAATTGAAGAGCTGCAGAGCAGTCTAGAAGCGCAAGAGTTGCGTTTGACTGAGAGAACTTCTGAAAAGGAAGTAGAGCAGCAGGCTCTGAAAGCAACTTCTGATAGGAGGTATCAGAAGCAGTCAGAAGCCAAGAGAAGATCTGATGGTGGTCAGAAGTCAGAAAGCTCAACCTCTGATAGACAAAAGAATGCTTAGAAGGGAAAAGAGAAGTATGACAAGAAGAAGATCCAATGTTACTGTTGTAAGAAGTTTGGTCACTTTGCTAGAGATTGTTGGTCAAACAAGGAGAAGAAATCAGAAGAAGCAAATATAGCCAGAAGTTCTGATGACGAATCTGTGCTATTGATGGCCTCTGAATCTGATGATCTGACAGACTGGTGGTATATGGACACTGGCTGTTCAAATCATCTTACTGGAAACAAGAAATGGCTGGTTGACTTTGACTCTGAAAATAGAACAAAGATCAGATGTGCTGATGACAAATATCTTAATGCAGAAGGTATGGGAAATGTCAGAGTGACTCTGAACAATGGGAAAATAGCATTGATTCAGAATGTGTGGTATGTACCTGGCATCAGAAGCAATCTGATGAGTGTGGGACAATTAATTGAGAAAGGTTTCTCAGTTACCATGAAGGACAATCTTCTGAAGCTGTATGACTGTAATCAGAAGTTGATTATGGAGTCAGAACAGGGAAGGAATAGAACATTCAAGGTGAATGTCAGAACTGCAGACTCAGAGTGTCTTAGTGCAACAAGTACTGAGAAGGAGAGTGAGCTGTGGCACAGAAGATTTGGTCATTTGAATTTCAGAAGCTTACAACATCTGAATTCAAAGAAATTGGTACATGGAATTCCTGCAATTAAGAAGCCTGAAAAGTCATGCAAAGTTTGCATGGAAGGAAAACAACCAAGATTGCCATTTGCATCAGAAGTTGCTCCAAGAGCAAAACATGCCTTGGGAGTTGTACATTCTGATGTGTGTGGTCCATTTCCAGTAGCATCAATTGGAGGGAATAAGTACTTTGTGTTGTTTGTTGATGAATTCACAAGAATGACGTGGGTATCCCTTATTAAATTTAAACATGAGGTGTTTGATGAATTCAAGAAGTTCAGAATGAAGGCTGAGAATCAGAGTGGTCAGAAGTTGAAGATTCTTAGAACTGATGGTGGAGGTGAGTATAACTCCAAAGAGTTCCAGAAGTTCTGTGAGGAGAATGGAATTGAGCATGAGGTTACTGCTCCTTATACCCCTCAACACAATGGTCTTGCTGAAAGAAGAAATCGTACTTTGGTTGATATGGTGAGAAGCATGCTAAAGGAGAAGAAGCTTCCTCAGAAGCTCTGGGGAGAAGCTGTTGCCACTGCAACGTATGTGCTCAACAGATGTCCTACGAAGAAGTTGAAGGAAATAGTTCCTATGCAGAAGTGGACTGGAGACAAGCAAAGTGTTAGTCATCTGAAGGTATTTGGTTCTGTTTGCTATAAACATGTTCCAGAAGCCAGAAGACAGAAGCTGGATGATAGAAGCAAAGTGATGATTCTGATAGGGTACCACAGTACAGGTGCATACAAGCTCTATTGTCCAGAAACCAATAAAATTGAATTCAGCAGAGATGTGATTGTGAATGAATCAGAAGTTTGGAATTGGGATAAGTCTCAATCTGATTCTGATGTTAGAACCTCTGAAGAAAGGCCAGAGTTAAGAATTTCTGAAGTTGAAGTAAACCCTGATATTGACTCTGACTCTGATACTGATTCAAACTCTGAAGAAGACTCAGAAGATGAAGGTGACCCAGATGACCCAGACTCTAATGATTCAGACTCTGATGGCAATCCAGATCTTGGTGGCAATTCAGACTCTGGAAATATGCCAGACTCTGAAGATGGTCAAAGCTCTGGAGGTCAATCATCTGAAGCTAGAAACTCTAAAGCTCAAGACTCTGAACAAGTTCAGAGACCACAAAGAATCAGAAGCGTTCCCAGAAGATTTGCAGAATTTGACATGCTGCAAGACACTGAAGTAGACTCTGAAGGAGAAGTTATTCAGTGTGCCATGTTAGTAGACTCTGAACCTATAAGTACAGAGGAGGCTCTTAAGCAGAAGCTCTGGCTGAAGGCCATGAAAGAAGAACTTGATGCTATAGAGAGAAACAAGACTTGGAAGCTGACAGAACTTCCAAAAGACAAGAAAGCCATCAGCGTCAGATGGGTTTTCAAGCAGAAGTTAAAGCCAGATGGCTCAATTGGCAAACATAAAGCAAGGTTGGTAGCCAGAGGATTTCTACAGAAACCTGGGTTGGATTATTCTGAAGTGTTTGCACCTGTAGCAAGACATGAAACAATCAGAATGGTGATTGCAATAGCTGCTAACAGGAATTGGCCTCTGATGCATTTAGATGTAAAATCTGCATTTCTGAATGGTCTATTAGAAGAAGAAGTTTACGTGTCACAACCTCCTGGATTTGTGAAAAAGAATCAGGAAGGGATGGTGTACAGATTATACAAAGCTCTATATGGATTGAAACAAGCGCCCAGAGCTTGGAATCAGAAGATTGATTCATTTTTCAAGAAGCAAGGCTTTCAGAAATGTGAGATGGAGTACGGTGTCTATGTTCAGCATACTTCTGAAGGCAATATGACTCTGGTATGTTTATATGTTGATGATATACTATTGACTGGAAGTTCTGAACATGAGATAGCCAAGTTCAAGAAGGTTCTAATGAATGAATTTGAAATGACTGATCTAGGCAAAATGACATACTTTCTAGGGATGGAGTTCAGATATTCTGAGAAAGGTATCATTTTGCATCAGCTCAAGTATGAATTAGAACTTATGAAGAGATTTGATCTGAAGAATTGTAAGATGGCTGTCACACCTTCTGATACAAATCAGAAACTGGATTCAGACTCTGAAGGAAAGGATGTGGATGCTACAACCTTCAAACAGTTGGTTGGTTCTCTGAGGTATCTGTGCAATACCAGACCTGATATTTGCTACTCAGTTGGGATGGTTAGTAGGTTCATGAGTAAACCTAAGTGGTCCCATTACCAAGCTGCTGTCAGGATTCTGAGGTATATCAAAGGAACTCTGAAGTATGGAGTGTTATTTCCCTCTGGAGGAAATAATGAGTCAGAACTTCTGAGTTATTCAGACTCGAATTGGTGTGGAGACAGAGTTGACAGAAGAAGTACATCTGGGTACTTGTTCAAATTTCTGGGAGGTCCCATTTCTTGGTGTTCCAAGAAGCAACCTGTTGTGGCGTTGTCAACCTGTGAAGCTGAATACATTGCAGGTGCTGTTACTGCATGCCAAGCTGTGTGGATTCTGAATCTGTTGCAGGATCTGAAGATTAAGGTAGACAAACCTCTGAAGTTGATGATTGACAACAAGTCTACAATCAACCTTGCCAGAAACCCAGTGCTGCATGGGAGAAGCAAGCATATTAAGACCAAGTATCATTTTCTGAGACATCAAGTTCAGAGTGGAGTGTTAGAAGTTGTACACTGCAGCACTCAGAAGCAGTTGGCAGATGTTCTGACGAAAGCTATCAAGACTGATCAATTTCTCAGATTAAGGGATGGAATTGGTGTTACAAGTTTTGATGGAATATGAATTAAGGGATGGTATTAGTAATAATTCATATTTTATTATATTATTTTCTTAAGCCCATAAGTTTGTTAGAGGGCATTTCAGTATTTTATCTTATTCTAGTAACCCTAGTTTTAGCCTATAAATAGGGTGACAATCATTGTAACTCTTAATACTGTTTCTTCTGCCGTCATTCTCTTTAATAGAATATTTCCCTATTTTCATCATTTATTCTATCTTTGCACCAACAAATTTCACTTCAAGATCATACACCCCTAACATTATATTAATTTAATTATTACACATAATAATTAAATTAAATCACAACTAAAACTATAAAAAGTGATGTCGGCATTTTTTATTTTTTTTAAAAATATATTCTAATTTTGATGAACTTTTGAACTTTACTTCGTAAAAGAAATTATTGAAGAAAAATATATTATATTATATTTATTTAATTAAAAATATAAAATGCTTTTTATGTTTAGAAATAAGATTTACACATGATTTGCCAAATTTTGTATTTTCATGTTAAATGATGAAATTTCTTTATGTGTTTTATTTTAAAAAATAAATAATTTTAGAAAAGTCATAAGAATATTAAGACTTTATCAAACACATTCATGATAGCACTATTCTTGATAATATAACTTTTAGGAACAATGTTTTGAATTTCTTGTATAATATTTTTCGAAAAAGAAATATAAGTTTACAATAACTTGTGATAAAGGTGTTGTGCAAAATCATTCGACACAAACACATTTTAGTATTTTGGGCCTAAATACAAAATTCGAAACAATGACGCCACGTACAAATTACAAGACCATGCTGTTACCTCCTAAGCGCTTGCGCATAATAGTTAAATCCAGGTATTTGACAATTAATATTGCCTGTTTCCCGTGAAGTTACTTGGTCACAGTTAATTCTTTAACCTTGTGAAACACGGTTCGAGACTTGGCATTGAGAATGATGAAGTGGAAAAGAAGTGAATATGAGGTATTCTAAAATACCTCTCTTTATTATTATTTTATATTTTATTTGTTACTTAATCTTTCAATTTTTCCAAAATACCTCTTCTTTTTATTTTTTATATTTTAGTTGTTACTTAATTTTTCAGTTTTTTCAAAATACCTCTTTTTTTTTTTATTATTTTATATTTTAATTGTTACTTAATCTTTTAGTTTTTTCAAAATATCTCTCTTTTTATTATTATTTTATATTTTAGTTGTTACTTAATCTTTCAATTTTTATTTTTAGATAACAATAATAATATCATATTTATTTGCAACATAGTTTTGTTATACATTATTTACAATATAGTAGATGACTTATTTTATATTTTAGTTGTTACTTAATCTTTCAATTTTTATTTTTAGATAACAATAATAATATCATATTTATTTGCAACATAATTTTGTTATACATTATTTACAATAGTTGGACGAAACATAATCTTATTATTATTTTATATTTTATTTGTTACTTAATCTTTCAATTTTTCCAAAATACCTCTTCTTTTTTATATATATTTTCTTATTATTATTTTATATTTTATTTGTTACTTAATCTTTTAATTTTTCCAAAATACCTCTCTTTTTTTTATATATATTTTAGTTGTTACTTAATTTTTCAGTTTTTTCAAAATACCTCTCTTTTTTTTTTTATCATTTTATATTTTATTTGTTACTTAATCTTTTAGTTTTTTCAAAATATCTCTTCTTTTTATTTTTTATATTTTAGTTGTTACTTAATTTTTCAGTTTTTTCAAAATACCTCTTTTTTTTTTTATTATTTTATATTTTAATTGTTACTTAATCTTTTAGTTTTTTCAAAATATCTCTCGTTTTATTATTATTTTATATTTTAGTTGTTACTTAATCTTTCAATTTTTATTTTTAGATAACAATAATAATATCAAATTTATTTGCAACATAGTTTTGTTATACATTATTTACAATATAGTAGATGACTTATTTTATATTTTAGTTGTTACTTAATCTTTCAATTTTTATTTTTAGATAACAATAATAATATCATATTTATTTGCAACATAATTTTGTTATACATTATTTACAATAGTTGGACGAAACATCATCTTATTATTATTTTATATTTTATTTGTTACTTAATCTTTCAATTTTTTCAAAATACCTCTTCTTTTTTATATATATTTTCTTATTATTATTTTATATTTTATTTGTTACTTAATCTTTTAATTTTTCCAAAATACCTCTCTTTTTTTTATATATATTTTAGTTGTTACTTAATTTTTCAGTTTTTTCAAAATACCTCTCTTTTTTTTTTTATCATTTTATATTTTAATTGTTACTTAATCTTTTAGTTTTTTCAAAATATCTCTCTTTTTATTATTATATTATATTTTAGTTGTTACTTAATCTTTCAATTTTTATTTTTAGATAACAATAATAATATCATATTTATTTGCAACATAGTTTTGTTATACATTATTTACAATATAGTAGATGACTTATTTTATATTTTAGTTGTTACTTAATCTTTCAATTTTTATTTTTAGATAACAATAATAATATCATATTTATTTGCAACATAATTTTGTTATACATTATTTACAATATAGTTGGACGAAACATCATCTTATTATTATTTTATATTTTATTTGTTACTTAATCTTTCAATTTTTCCAAAATACCTCTTCTTTTTTATATATTTTTTCTTATTATTATTTTATATTTTATTTGTTACTTAATCTTTTAATTTTTCCAAAATACCTCTCTTTTTTTTATATATTTTTTAGTTGTTACTTAATTTTTCAGTTTTTTCAAAATACCTCTCTTTTTTTTTTATCATTTTATATTTTAATTGTTACTTAATCTTTTAGTTTTTTCAAAATATCTCTCTTTTTATTATTATTTTATATTTTAGTTGTTACTTAATCTTTCAATTTTTATTTTTAGATAACAATAATAATATCATATTTATTTGCAACATAGTTTTGTTATACATTATTTACAATATAGTAGATGACTTATTTTATATTTTAGTTGTTACTTAATCTTTCAATTTTTATTTTTAGATAACAATAATAATATCATATTTATTTGCAACATAATTTTGTTATACATTATTTACAATATAGTTGGACGAAACATCATCTTATTATTATTTTATATTTTATTTGTTACTTAATCTTTCAATTTTTCCAAAATACCTCTTCTTTTTTATATATTTTTTCTTATTATTATTTTATATTTTATTTGTTACTTAATCTTTTAATTTTTCCAAAATACCTCTCTTTTTTTTATATATAATTTAGTTGTTACTTAATTTTTCAGTTTTTTCAAAATACCTCTCTTTTTTTTTTATCATTTTATATTTTAATTGTTACTTAATCTTTTAGTTTTTTCAAAATATCTCTCTTTTTATTATTATTTTATATTTTAGTTGTTACTTAATCTTTCAATTTTTATTTTTAGATAACAATAATAATATCATATTTATTTGCAACATGGTTTTGTTATACATTATTTACAATATAGTGGACGACTTATTTTATATTTTAGTTGTTACTTAATCTTTCAATTTTTATTTTTAGATAACAATAATAATATCATATTTATTTGCAACATAGTTTTGTTATACATTATTTACAATATAGTTGGACGAAACATCATCTAAGTCAGTTCAGCAATATTATCTGAAAGCTATATAGTTGAACTGATTTGGATGATTTTTCGTTCAACTATATTATCTGGAAGCTTTCATATGGATCCGACCTCAGAGTTTTCACGATGTTTTTTTTGCGGAAAGTCAAGCTCGTCACCTGATATGGTTTCATTAAGATCAAGACTCTGAATGGAAATGGCAGGGGCCACTTTTACCTTCTTTCTAAGTGCGACGGCGGTTACTTAATCTTTTAGTTTTTTCAAAATATCTCTCTTTTTATTATTATTTTATATTTTAGTTGTTACTTAATCTTTCAATTTTTATTTTTAGATAACAATAATAATATCATATTTATTTGCAACATAGTTTTGTTATACATTATTTACAATATAGTAGATGACTTATTTTATATTTTAGTTGTTACTTAATCTTTCAATTTTTATTTTTAGATAACAATAATAATATCATATTTATTTGCAACATAATTTTGTTATACATTATTTACAATATAGTTGGACGAAACATCATCTTATTATTATTTTATATTTTATTTGTTACTTAATCTTTCAATTTTTCCAAAATACCTCTTCTTTTTTATATATTTTTTCTTATTATTATTTTATATTTTATTTGTTACTTAATCTTTTAATTTTTCCAAAATACCTCTCTTTTTTTTATATATTTTTTAGTTGTTACTTAATTTTTCAGTTTTTTCAAAATACCTCTCTTTTTTTTTTATCATTTTATATTTTAATTGTTACTTAATCTTTTAGTTTTTTCAAAATATCTCTCTTTTTATTATTATTTTATATTTTAGTTGTTACTTAATCTTTCAATTTTTATTTTTAGATAACAATAATAATATCATATTTATTTGCAACATAGTTTTGTTATACATTATTTACAATATAATAGATGACTTATTTTATATTTTAGTTGTTACTTAATCTTTCAATTTTTATTTTTAGATAACAATAATAATATCATATTTATTTGCAACATAATTTTGTTATACATTATTTACAATATAGTTGGACGAAACATCATCTTATTATTATTTTATATTTTATTTGTTACTTAATCTTTCAATTTTTCCAAAATACCTCTTCTTTTTTATATATTTTTTCTTATTATTATTTTATATTTTATTTGTTACTTAATCTTTTAATTTTTCCAAAATACCTCTCTTTTTTTTATATATAATTTAGTTGTTACTTAATTTTTCAGTTTTTTCAAAATACCTCTCTTTTTTTTTTATCATTTTATATTTTAATTGTTACTTAATCTTTTAGTTTTTTCAAAATATCTCTCTTTTTATTATTATTTTATATTTTAGTTGTACTTAATCTTTCAATTTTTATTTTTAGATAACAATAATAATATCATATTTATTTGCAACATGGTTTTGTTATACATTATTTACAATATAGTGGACGACTTATTTTATATTTTAGTTGTTACTTAATCTTTCAATTTTTATTTTTAGATAACAATAATAATATCATATTTATTTGCAACATAGTTTTGTTATACATTATTTACAATATAGTTGGACGAAACATCATCTAAGTCAGTTCAGCAATATTATCTGAAAGCTATATAGTTGAACTGATTTGGATGATTTTTCGTTCAACTATATTATCTGGAAGCTTTCATATGGATCCGACCTCAGAGTTTTCACGATGTTTTTTTTGCGGAAAGTCAAGCTCGTCACCTGATATGGTTTCATTAAGATCAAGACTCTGAATGGAAATGGCAGGGGCCACTTTTACCTTCTTTCTAAGTGCGACGGCGGTTGCCCGAGTGGGGTATTTTCCTAAATTGTCCCATGTATTAATTAGGCAGGCTCTGCGTAAGTCAATCGGAAGACAGTTGGTTCATCGAAGCATTTGTGGTATTTCATCTTCAGACGATCAATAGAAGCCACCGCGTCTATGTTTCCCTCGAAAATCGAAAAAACAACGACTGATCTTCCAAATCTAACTTTGGTGACTCACAGGATCGATCCAAGTTCCACACTCGAACAGGGTTGGGATAAACAGAATCCTATTCGACTATGGGTTAATTTTAAGGTAAGGTAAGGCTAATTTAGATTGAGGACGAAGAGAAGAAAAATTGCATAGGAAGAAGAGAAAAAAGATAAGGAGGAAAAGGGGTAAAGACGATAAAGGCAATAAAAGACTTTGTAAAACTTAAAGTAAAAAACAAGTAAATTGCATTAAGTTAAAAAGAAATGGTGTGTTTACATCCCGTACATTCTCTTACAATACTCGCTTTCTCTACACTCGGATACTTGGAGTAGTCTCAAGAGTAATTTGTACAATAGTAAATTACAACACACTTTGGATATGTCTAAGACACTATATTTATAGTAACAAAAAATAACCTTTCATAACTTCCACCATAATCTCCTTCCGCCACTTGTCTCAAATGCATGGATCCATTATTCATAGGGTGACACGTGTCTCCCTCAATTTCCCACAAGCAAAGCCGTTCCCTCCAACATTCAAATTTCAAATACTTTGACACATCTCAGCAGGCGGTCGAACCCTTGGCCTCCGGGTGAGTCCTTCGACTTAGCTTTTTCTTCTTTCGACCATTTTCTTGCATTCAAGTTATTCTTCACCCTTTTGTCTTGGCTACCTTCTTTCTAGCTGAGGAGTCGAATTTAGGAGCTAACAAATTGCCCCCCAAAAATGTCTTTTCAACTTCGACCGTGGAAAAACACATTTTTTGACAGCGTATAACCTTCGACGCCGCTTTGCCCTCATAAGTGTCGTCTGATACTCTTTCCACCAATGTAAGCCTGAGAAGTTGAAAGGAAATGAAAGAGAAAAAGAAAGATAGCTAAGAACATGCAAGCTACTGTTCCGCCGCCTTGATGCACGTTTTATGACGTCATTATCATCATGGCTATTTCCTCGAGACTCAACAAAATCGTGGGCCATCATCACCCTACAATCCTCGGGGACGTGATTTGCAACCACTGCCTCTGCCATTCCACATCCAAGCATACACGTGGCCCACTAACTCTAGCCCCTTAATGATGGAAACTCTCAGTCTTCCACTCACTATATAAGTAATTTCCCTTTGTTGTTTTCATTTTTTACAACTTCTCTAACTCCCCATAGTTTTCCTTGTTTTTTTCTCTAATTTTCTGCTTTCAACCAACCAACTCTTACTTCTTTTAACAATGGATGATCATCAAAGAAAGAAAATGCAACCTAAGGGACAAACTTTTGCATCCCCACTTCCTCCCTTTGCTAGCTTGAGCGGCCCCCAGATGGTAAAGAATCAACAGTTCATCCGCGAACCCCTGACGGAGGAGAAATGCCACATTTACGAATCTCAGGTAATCATTCCTGTTACTGTTGCAGGGAGACCTTTAGCCATGTCTGGGCCTTTACCCCCTCCAGGTCTCGACTACTCCGCCATCAAAGATTTCTTCCCTTCTTACAGAACCACTAAAGCCCTAGGGCAAAGAGACTTCAACAAAATTTCCATTGACGGTCTTGATAGCCTGAGCCTTTTCGACGTGGACTTTATGTATCTTCATGATGGGGCCAGATTGTTTAGGGCCACCCCCTATTTTAAAGATTCTGAACTCTATCTCAACTGGCTGACGAAAATAGAGAAGGTAAAAGCCCAGGAATGGAAGGAAACTAGATTTTACGATCTGATTATAATGTCGAAGGTAGGTTCTTCGTACTGCCCTCTCATGCTGGCCTCCTCCTTATTCTTCTGGGATAGGACACACAACACTTTTCACCTTCCTTGTGGGATGATGACACCCATCTTACTCGACGTAGCTGCCATTGTAGGCCTAAAACCCTACAGCCTTGTTTATGATCCCGAGATCGATAGTCATGACATCATTGGTTTTGCCAATACTAAACACACCTATACAACTTTTGTCCAACACTACCACAATAAAACTAGTACCTTTGTTGATGATGAAGAACACATAGCCTTTTTGGCCATGTGGTTATCCCGCTGTGTATTTTGCACCAAATCTTTGCAGGTGGCGAGAAAGTATCTGGTCCTGGCTAACCAACTACACATGAAGAGAGGCGTTTGTCTCAGCGAAATGATCCTGGCTAGTCTTTACGAAGCTTTAGGAGAAGGCACAGGTAAACTAAAAGATCCTGACAGTCATGACAACTTGTTGTTGTCGGGCCCCTTTTGGCTTCTTCAGCTGTGGCTTAATGCCACGTTCGAGCACAGTCTTCCCAACAAAGGTGAAGTTGATGAACATTCGTCTGCAGTTGCTGAGAGGAGAGTCAAATGGCCTCGCCTGGCTCAACTTACTCCTAGCGAGGAAGGCCATTCCCTTCAATCCAACTTGTCCAGCTTTGTTCATATGTTTGCAAAACTGCATGAGTTTACCGCGAACATGGCTCCCTTCGCAGAACGAAAATGTGGGCCAGAATGGTTTACTAGACCCTTCCATGCTCCCTTAAAGAAACACGAGGAGGAGTCGAAGCTGATCTGGGAGAGGTTCCTCATTCCCCGCCTACTGATCCACAAACTAAACCTCATAAAAGGTCATTCCAACCTGCTAGTCTATCAGCCTAACCTGGTCTCTAGGCAATTTGGGTTAATTCAAACCTTGCCCAAATGCTTGTACGATAAGAAGTCACATGTCATCCTTCCTTTTACTGTGCTGTCTCCTATGGATTGTTCGACGTAACTCGCACGCCACACTCACAAGTCCTACCTCACACCTGTTCACTTTGAACCCTCTTACTTTTGCTCTCAGAACTTATATGACTGGTGGTCGAAGCATTATGCTTCAGAATTTCTCGATGCTCCTAGTTTTACTCGCTTGATTGACCAAGCTTTCATTGATATGCAGGAGAAGGTCAAGAAAGGTACGTCTACTCACATCAAAGAGATCCAAGCCTTCTAGAAATATTTCTAAACTGCCTATCGACCAGATGATGTTAGTCGAACCATCCGCGAGGCTGCTGTTACCTTAAAAGAAAAATTTTCCAAAAAACTGGATAGTTTAAAGATTCCCTCTTCTGTTCCTCGCAAGAAACGGTATGAGGTTGCCTTTAAAATTTTTCCCCCAAAAGTCCCTCGACTACCAACCGCTGGTTTTGGCGTGGCTCTTGCCCCTCCATTTCCAGATTGGTTTATCTGTGGAGATGCTATAAAAATTCTTCGACAGCAGTCTAAGCCCAAGGCACAGCGGGTGGTTCCGACTAAACATACACTCGATACGTTTAAAGGGCACCTTCATGTCAGTATCGAAAATGTTCGCATCGAATCCGAAATTCTTGAAGGTTCATCCCCCTTTGATTTGGACTTCCCTCTCTGAGATTTATTGTTGCTAACTGTTTTAAATATCATCTATTTTTCAGCTGCTCCAAAACATGTTGCCCCAACAACCAAGGCTAAAGTCAAGGACGAAGGTCAAAAGGTAGCCTTCCGAAGCTTTTACTATCTCGACTTCCTTACTCAATCTCACCATTTCATGTTTTTTTCAGGCTAGTCGAAAACCACATACTCCTCAAAGGAGATTAAAAAGGGCTTCTCCCCAAATTATTCTTGATTCTGATGATGAAGACGAGTCTCCTCGTGAGAGTCTTCAAGCGAAAAGGAAAAGAAAGATTATTCATGACGTGGATGCTCCTGATGCTCCACCTGCTCCTGTTGTGACCAACACACCTCAACCTACCAATCCTCCTCCAGAACCTACTCCTGCTCCCGTAAGGGATGCTTCGATCCAAGCGGCTGTCCCTATGGAAAGTGATAATTCGAGTCCCGCTGACGAAACTGTCAAGGTATGTTACACATCCACCTCTCCTTGGGTCTTTGCATTGACTCTTTAGTCTTCATTCTTTCTAATGTCCACCTTTTCTAGGATGATGCTGGAACTTCAAGATCTAATCCCACTGCAATTCCTCTGTCGCTATACTCCTTGAATAGCCAAGGTGAGCCTACCTATCATCCCACTTCTGATTTGGGTTCTGGTGTGAGTTCACTTGGCGAAATTAATAAACCTAATTCTTTCACAGCCCCTCCATCTCCTGCAAGGACCATTACCCTAGCAGTCTCAAACTGACGGGTCTGATCATGAAGATGACAATCCTCGGGGTGATCCTATTATAGTGGATGATGAGGTTGACGCTTCGGAGGAGAAAACAAATCTGGCTGATACGACCAACTCCCCTTTGGGTCGGAGAGTGACTGTGGATGAAACAACTGTCGAAGGTAATCAAGCCATTGAGGATCAGGTTAAGCTCCAGCCTGAATTGCATGAATCTAGTGACAAAAGCACTGGGGATGCCATGGAGGAGGATGTTGATAAGACCAAGGACATTAAGGATAGAGAATTACCAATTGTAGATACTTCTGTTAAAGAACCTGAAACCACTGAAACAGCAAAGACTCTCGTTCCTCCTACCCCAAAGGATATTCCAACAAACCTCTTCCCAGGCGAAACTCAACTGACTCCTGCCGAACTGGATGCGTTGAAGGTTTCCAACCCTCGACAATATATCATGCTTTTATTGAGTAGGAGAAGACGTTCTTCTTAGCCGTACGCTCAACACTTCGACTTCTGAAGGGTAAACTTCAAAGCCACCAATTGACAGTGCCCTCGACAAGGTCAAGCAAAAAATCTTCAAAGGGGATCTTTTTACCCTCCTGCAGATGGGCCCTGCCAGCCATCTTCCCTTCAAATCTCTCCTTCAAAAAGTGGACCTTAAATCCCTTACTCCTGAGGCTGCAAGTGTTATTCGAGAGGTTGATACCCTGATCGACCAAGTTTACAAAGACTATCGACTGCTGCCCCAGATTGAGGGTGAGATTGAGACGAAGGCTGGCAGCAAAGTTGCCGCTTGGAGCGCTGTTGTCGACTCTGAGGAGAAAATTGCTGAGTTGGAAGAAACCAAGGAGAATAATAAACAAGAGGTTCTGACTAACGAGACGAACATCGCCTGTTGGGAACGGAAAATTGAAAAGTTTCGTAGTAAGATAGCGAAGGCTAAGAAAAGGAACGCTGGACTATCTTCTTTCGACGACACCTCCTTAACAGCTGAGCTTGATCACGCCGTTACCTATGCTGAGGAAGCCTGTCGTTTGGAATCTGAAGTTGCCCAGCTAAGGGCAGATAAAGCTCAATGCCAAAATCGTCTCGAACTTCAAAAGTCGACTTACCTTAAGATGAAGGCGAATCTTCCTTTTTGATTTGTTGGGTTTTTGTAATAGAGTAGATTATGCTAGCCTTTATGAGCCATTTCTTTTGTTTGTAAGACATTAGGCCATTTTGGCATATTTTAAATTATCATTTATGGCTTCGCTTTATCTTTAACAATTATTCTGTTGATATTTTCATCTCTCGAAGTGCAGGCTTATACTTCTTTAGATATTTGCCATTTACTTTTAATACTCTCTCATCCTTACTCAGCTCTGTCACTTCATATGCCCCATTGAAGAATACCTTCGATACCTGGAATGGTCCTTCCCACCTCAGGGAC
This sequence comes from Lathyrus sativus, assembly GCA_963859935.3. Classification (NCBI taxonomy): domain Eukaryota; kingdom Viridiplantae; phylum Streptophyta; class Magnoliopsida; order Fabales; family Fabaceae; genus Lathyrus; species Lathyrus sativus. The sequence goes on from OZ012737.1 coordinate 643,019,636, forward strand.
CACTTACCTAGGGATCTCACCTTTCGATCCATAGGCAGGATTACCCTCCATACCAAATCTCCAACCAGGAAAGTCTTCGCTTTGACCTTCTTGTTATATGATTTCTCCACTCTCCTCTTTTATCTTCTCAAGAGTTCTAGAGCTCTTATTCTCTCTTCGTCTAAGTCGACTAACTCATCCAGCATCATGTCCCAATAATCTCTCGATGGATTTCATGATGTCTTTGAATTCTTACTGACTGTATGTGTATCTCGACTGGCAATATTGCGTCATGTCCGAAAGTAAGTCGATAAGGGGAAGTGTTGGTCTCTTCCTTCAAGGATGTTCGACATGCCCATAGGACTTGATCCAATGTCTTGTGCCAATTCCTAGGCTTGCTTCCAATCTGTTTCTTTATCATGCCAATTATTACTTTGTTTGCCGCTTCGACCTGGCCATTGGCCTGGGCATAGTAAGGTGTCGAGGTAAGGAGTTTAAATCCCATTTCTTTAGCAAACTCCTGCATCTTCCTACCCGTAAATACTGACCCTTGATCTGTCGTTATTGTCTCTGGTAGGCCAAACCTGTAGATGATATACTTCTGAATGAATTCGATAACATCTTTTTGGTCTACCTTTGGTAGCGGTATAGCCTTGATCCACTTGGTAAAGTAATTTATCCCTACCAAAATGTATTTCTGGTTTTTGGAAGACGCTGGTCGAATCTCTCCTATAAGGTCTAAAGCCCAACCTCTGGATGGCCATGGTTTGACTATGGAATGCAACTCGCTTGCTGGGACATGCTGTATGCCAGCATGAATTTGGCATTCCTGACAACCTTTGGCGAACTCGATGAAATCTTTCAGCATCGTAGGCCAGTACATCCCCTGGCGAAACAACAACCATTTCATCTTATGGCCCACTTGGTGCGCTCTGCATGTCCCACCATGGACTGAGGACAATGCTATGTATGCTTCAGATTCACTGAGGCATTTGAGTAAAACTCCCTCAGAATTTTTCTTAAATAACTCGTTCTGTAGTTGATGAAGGGTTCTACAGGTATTCGACCAGAGGTTTCCTTCAATCTTTGTCTGTCAAACCTTCGACTGTAAAAATCTCAAAAGTTTCCTCGTCGGCGTAGCCAAATTTCGTGACTTCCAAGTCTGATGGTCTCAAGCCCACAGACACCACCTTACCTCTGGCCTCGATTGCCTCTTGTAAGTTCTCCTTCGAGACCCTGTATCCTGAGGCAACTTGCACCAGGTCGTTGGCTATCTGATTGTGTATTCGTGGTATGTGTCGAATGGTACAAAATTCAAATTTTTTGAGCAGTCTGTTAGCTATTACGAAATACATGATGAGATTTTCTTTCACGCATTTGTATTCCTTTGTTAGCTTTTTCACAACCAACTCTGAATCTCCCATTATTTCGACTCGGGTTGCCCCCAATTCTAACAAAATTTCAAGTCCGGCGATCAAAGCTTCGTATTCTACCTCATTATTAGAACATAGACCCTCGACCCTATACTTGAATTTTGTTGGAATTTTGTCAGGCGAAATGATCAATAGACCTATGCTTGTCCCGTTCTTGTGACTAGACCCATCGAAGTATAGCTTCCAAGGCTCTAGTTCAACAAAGTTCAAGGTATTTTCATTTATGGAGTGGTCGAAAATAAAGTCGGCCACTATTTTCCCTTTGACTGCTTTCAACGGTCTATAAGTCAATGAATACTCAGTTAATGCTAATGCCCATTTACCGATTCGACTATGCAAAATAGGTTTGGACAACATGTGCTTAATAACATCAAAATGTGAAGACACGTAAACATCAACTGGTTTTATATATTGATTCAACTTCATACATGAGAAATACAAACATAAGCATAATTTCTCTATTTCACTATACCTAGTTTTTGCATCATTTAAAACTCTACTAAGGTAGTAAATGGCTCTTTCAACGCCACTCTCATCCTCTTGAGCAAGCATGCTCCCTAGAGTTTTATCTGACGCTGCTATGTACAATGTCATGTTTTTGTTTCGACATGAAGGTGCAAGGACTAGAGGATGAGTCAAGTAGTCTTTGATCTTGTCGAAGGCCTCTTGCTGATCTTTCGTCCATTCGAACTTCTCCTTTGCGGCTCGAAGCAATGGCGAAAAGGCTTGTGTTTTTCCGCTGAGATTCGATATGAACCTTCTTAAGAAATTTATTTTGCCCAGCAAGGACTGAAGTTCCTTCTTGTTGGATGGCGCTTTCGCTTCCATGACGGCCTTTGTTTTGTTTTGGTTGATTTCGATCCCCTTCTTGTGGACTACGAAACCCAAAAAATCTCCTGCTTGCACACAGAATGCACACTTGAGGGGATTCATCTTTAGTCCAAATTTCCTCATTCTCATGAAGGATTTGCACAGGTGTTCCACATGAGCCTTTCCTGACACAGATTTTATCACAATGTCATCAATGTAAATTTGCATAAAGGACTCAATATAGTCATGGAAAATCGAATTCATCGCCCGCTGGTACGTTGCCCCAACATTCTTTAGGCCAAAAGGCATCACTACCCATTCGTAAGTGCCTAAGGCCCCTGGGCAACGGAACGCTGTTCTAGGAACGTCATCCTCAGCAATGAAAATCTGGTTATAACCAGAATATCCATCCAGCATGCTAAGGTATTTGTGGCCAGCAACTGAATCGACTAACATTTCTGCCACTGGCATCGAATACTCATCTTTAGGGGTTGCTGAATTCAGATCCCTAAAGTCTATACATGCCCTTAACAATCTGTTTTTCTTTATGACTGGTACAATATTTGCTAGCCATTCGACATACTTGGTCATACTGATGAATTTGCATCAGAGGAATCTTTCGATTTCCTCCTTTATTTTTGAGAGGATCTCAGGGGAGAAGCGCCTTGGATTCTGCTTGACTGGTTTTTTGCCAGGCTTGATTGGTAGCCTATGCTCAACTAGATCTCTCTTTAAACCTGGCATTTCGTCGTAGTCCCAAGCAAAACAATCCCTATACTCTCGTAGCAACTGAATGATTTCGACCTTAAGTTGGGGGTCGAGGCTGGCACTTATATAAGTTGGCCTTTTGATTGCTCCATCTCCCAGGTCAACTTCCTCCAGTGGATCTTGTGCCAACATTTTGACATCGTTGGCCAAAGGATCCTTTTCAAAACCCAAAGGCTCATCGTCATATATGGCGTCGAGTCTCTGCCCCTCGTATTGAATCTTGGGGTCGAAATACCCAACTGGACCTGCTTGTTTGGATTCTTCATTGGCTCCTTCAGCCATTTTGTTATTAGCGGCCTCCAAGACCGTTTGTAGTTTAGTCTCGGCCACGTAGGCCGAAATCCTTTGAAGCGCTGCGGCTTCAGTCATCATCATCGAACTCACTTCCCCAGCCAGTGGGGTCTACGGGAAGTTCACCAAGGTATGGTAACCTTTCGCCTGGAACTTCCTTGTCCCATCGGAAACCTTCGACGGGATGCAGGTATAACAAACAATACACTTCGTCATTAGGTGTAAAGTTGAAGTCTGCAGGTTCACATGGCCCTATACTGGCCAAATGTTTGTCAAATTGTCCTCTATCAATTTGATTTATAGGTGCTTTAAAGCATCCCTGATCCGCTTCGATGTTTTCGACAATACCGTCTGGCCTCCAGATAGTGATCCTCTGATGCATCGACGATGGTACTGCCCCCACTCCATGGATCCATTCTCTTCCAAGTAATAGATTATAATTGGCAGTGGTCTCAACCACCATGAAGACAGTCGGACGGGTGATGGTTCCGACCGTGACATTCACCTGAATGACCCCCATAGTCGAACCCACCTTCCCTTCATAATTTGATAACACCATGTTATGTGGCTTGGTATCTGTCTCACTTTTCCCAATTTTGTTCAGCAAGAAATGCGGCATCAAGTTCACCGTAGCGCCACAGTCCACCAGTATTTTGTTGACTGGGACCTTCTCTATTTATGCTGTAATATAAAGAGGCTTCAGATGGTTTTTCATCGCCTCCGTTGGCCGTTCAAAGAAAGCATTTTGCTCCTCGATGCAGCCGTTGTTCATTACGTAATAACATACTGGCTTATAAGCCGTTATTTCCCAGTCCGTATAGGCGTCTGAGTTCTCGACTACTGAAACCCTGTCGAACTCCCTGGGCATTACTGATACTACGTTGATCAGAATATCCAACGTATCATCAGAATCTTCATCAAAGCTATCGGTCATTTCATCGTCGATCGACTTTATTTGTTCTTCAATCCGTTTTGGAAACAACTTTCTTCCTATAGGTGACTTCCCAAAAGCCTCTGTTCGACCCTCCTGTTTTATGGGAATATTGGTGCTGGATTGTGGTTGGTCTTTATGTGCACCTTCTCTATGTGTTTTCCTTCTTCTCTGCTCACATCTCCATTGGGATCGAGACATGGGATTTTTCCCTTTGTAATTTTCTGACACATGAGCAGCCTTCGAAGACTGAAATTCTTTTCGATAGCTTAACGAAGATCCCCTTTCTACTTTGAAATTTTTCCATCTCTTCTTCCCTTGCTGCTTGTTCTCATTGGGCTTCATCCACTTTCCATCAGTGGCCTCAGCATTGGGTTTAAAGCTAGTGGGCTTGTTCATCAGAGGCCTTATGCGAGGGTCAGATCTCTGCTGAAGGCCTCTTCGAGGGTCGAATCTTGGCCTTTCGCTTTCTTGCTTCAACCTACGTGTCCCTTCTAACTTTTGTGCAGCATTCTTGTCGAATATGGCGCTGCATCGGGGACAGAGCATCACACTAGAACCCTTCTCCTGGCAGTGATGAAGGAAAGAAATGATGGATTCCTCCTGCTCTGGGTAGGCTTCCCTTGTGTGTGTTTCCTGGTAGTTTGACTCACTATCCGCTACCTCCTCATGTTGAGTGATTTAAACCATGTTAATCTCAATTTCTTTGGCCAAGTTAAGCTTCTTCAAGCTTAACTCCACGCCTTTGGTGGCTTCATCGATCTTGACGAAGTCATCAACTGTTTCCTTGGTCACTATCTCCCAACCCAGATTGTTTATGTTGCTTGGGCCTTTGGTTTCACCCCTCCAGTCACAGCTATCAACTTCCATTTCGACACAACTCTCATGTCCGAAACTGATGGTAACTTTCGCCATTACAGCTTCGTCTATGGGATTGCCAGCAGCCTCTGTTACTTCGATTGAGAAGTCATAAACGCTGCCAACTTCGATCATATTAGCCTCAACTGGCTCTGTGTAATTTGCGTCTACCGTTTGTAGAGGATCTGAGTCGACCTTCATTTGGCCACCAACTTTCTCTCCGAACTTTAGACGTCCCTCTTGGATCGCATTCTAAATGAGGTCCCTGAAAATAAAACATCGAGATGTTTTATGACCCAAGAAGTTATGATATTTACAAAACCCTATTTTCTTCCTTTGCTCTAGGGACGATATTTTAGCTCCAGGAGGCACTATCATTTGTCCATCCTTAACTAACAAATCGAAGATTTCATCACACTTTGTGATGTCGAAGGTATATGTTTTCTTTGGGAACCTATCATTCTTTTTAGATTCGACATAACTCTTCCCTCGTGGGGGAGCTAATACTTTGCATAAGTAGGGTGGTCCTTGCTTGAGTTCAGCAAGATCCACTTCACCATCGTCGAAACTCATGGACTCGTCACACAGACCTTCAACGTTATCATTAAATTCTACAAAAGTTATCTTTTTATTTTTATTAAACTTAGCCATTTCGTCTTTGAGTCTTTCGAGTTGTCGAACCCGATCGGCTAATTGGGCCATGTCCCTTAGGTACAGGGTGTCTAACTTTTTCCTAATAGAGTAGTCGAGACCACCAGTGGCCATTTCGACCAACTCATGTTCAGGGACCTGCGTGAAGCATCTGGCCTTGAGCAAACGGAACCTATTAAGGTACTCCTCTATTGGTTCAGAGAACTTACGCTTCACATTAGCTAGTTCCTTCAAGCTAATTTTAGTCAGACCCATATAGAACTGTTCATGAAACAAACGCTCTAACTGGGTCCAGTTACATATCGTGTTAGGGGGAAGCGTCGTGAACCAGGTGAAGGCGTTCTTAGTAAGAGAACTTGGGAAGTATTTTATCCTAAGGCTTTCATCGTTCGCTATCTCTCCAGCCTCAATTAAATAACGAGCCACATGTTCGACAGTGGATTCCGTCGTATCTCTTGAAAACTTAGTAAATTTAGGTACTTTCGTTCTAGGAGGTAACTCTGCCTGAAGGATATAGTCTACTATAGGTGAAGTGTAATTTGGCCTAGTAAAACCGGTGTTCAACCCGTTTCTGGCCATAATTCTCTCGACCATGGCCACTAGATTATTATCTACGGCTATGTTGTTTCGATGAACACGCTGGACTACATTATCTACGTCTTGGTTTCGATTCACAACCACCACTCCTGGATTTATTTCTCCCAAGCCATGGGGTTGGTTTTGCAAAGGCTCTTCCCTAAGCCCTTCGACTACCGGAGGGACTATCCTTCCTTGGTTTCCTACGTCGACTTCTACCATATTTGCTAAGTTGTCTCGTGGGACATCCGCTACGGCGGCTTGGTTTCTGGCTAAGGGAGGTACCCCCATGAACTCAACCAATCTTGTTAATTGTACCGCCAATTGTTGATTGGTCTGGGTTGTATTTTGGATTAATGGTTGAAATATTTCACCCATAGTTTGTGACAAAGTCTGAACCATCTGTAGGTTGCTTTCATCCATCTGCTGCCTCAAACAAGCAACTGAAGTGTTGGTCAAATTGGGGCCTTGTGTAGAATACCCTAAACTCTGGGGGTTTCGACCCATGTTCACACCCGACCCTGACCCTTGTAGTGGTGAAGCCATCGCCTGATCTGAGAATATAGGGGATACACTTTGGAGCCCTTGCATCATAGCAGTGGGCATCCCATATTTGGGGTTTCTTAGTGACTGTGAAAAACCAGGAGGCACAAACTGCCTGGACGTCGAACTTCCTCCTAACAAAATCTGAGGATTCGACATTTGGTGAGCGATGTATTCCAATATTGGCTAAGTATAAGGCCTTATCACTGTTGATCCTACCCCCAAGTGCTGAAGGCGTCGACACTGGCCTCACAGGGAGCACCGTTTGTTCTCCAGTCGACGGCGTCGGAGGGGGAACTCCCTCGTTTCTTATTCCTTCAATGGAACCGTCACCTGGTTGGTTGGAGTTATCTGGCTGGTTTGTATCCGTAGCCATGTTTTTACTGCTTCGTCTTGATCGCGTCTCTTCGTTTATAGCGGTAATTTTACCACTTCTCAGTAACATAAAAATGTACCTTCTTGCGAAAAGGGACCAGTATAACCGCAAATTTTTTTATAAGTTTAGTTCTATAAAAATAGATTCTCTAGCACTGTCCCACTGGGCGTGCCATTTTGTTTCCCTCAAAAATCAGAAAACAACCGCTGATCTTCCAAATCTAACTTTGGTGACTCACAGGATCGATCAGATTGATCCTAGGACATGTGCTAAAAGAATTATTTTTGGTTTTAAGAATTTATCCAAGTTCCACACTCGAACAGGGTTGGGATAAACGAAATCCTATTCGACTATGGGTTAATTTAAAGGTAAGGTAAGACTAATTTAGATTGAGGACAGAGAGAAGAAAAATTGCATAGGAAGAAGAGAAAAAAGATAAGGAGGAAAAGGGGTAAAGACGATAAAGGCAATAAAAGACTTTGTAAAACTTAAAGTATAAAATAAGTAAATTGCATTAAGTTAAAAAGAAATGGCGTGTTTACATCACGTACATTCTCTTACAATACTCGTTTTCTCTACACTCGGATACTTGGAGTAGTCTCAAGAGTAATTTGTACAATAGTAAATTACAACACACTTTGGATATGTCTAAGGCACTATATTTATAGTAACAAAAAATAACCTCTCATAACTTCCACCATAATCTCCCTCCGCCACTTGTCTCAAATGCATGGATCCATTATTCATAGGGTGACACGTGTCTCCATCAATTTCCCACAAGCAAAACCGTTCCCTCCAACATTCAAATTTCAAATACTTCGACACATCTCAGCAGGCGGTCGAACCCTTGGCCTCCCAGTGAGTCCTTCGACTTAGCTTTTTCTTCTTTCGACCATTTTCTTGCATTCAAGTTATTCTCCGCCCTTTTGTCTTGGCTACCTTTTTTCTAGTTGAGGCGTCGAATTTAGGAGCTAACAATCTAGTGTTGCGAGGAAGACTTTCATATGATGCAATTGTATACATTTTCACAAGGGATAACCAAGAAGCATGCATTCACTATCATTTTATCTCTTCCTTATACACTGGAAACCGACGATTCATTGTTACTGCAAGGGTGAGTGGCGACCTCATTGAACGCATGAAGATTCCTATCTTTAAATGGTACTAAATCATTTTTGTAACACCCTTTTTCTACCCCAAAAATATCAAGGCAAAATAACACATAAATCAGAGTGAATAAATAAATCTTATTAAAAAGCCACTAAAAGGGCGTACATTTCTCAAAGTCATCAAAATAGGTCCATACTCCGTAACTACGGGTTTTTCCCAAAGTACATCAAAACATCATAAACAGCGGAATTCAAAACACAATTCAAAGTTTTCCTCAAAAAGGGAAATTAATCAAAATAACGTCAAGAGTATAAAATCAACTCAAGGAACCCAACCCGATGTTACATATCAGAGAAAGACCCTCTAAGTTGACCAAAAGACTAAAACGCTCAAAAACTTCAAAACTAACTCCTCGCCGGCGTCCACGGCTGAACTGGATCATCTGCACGTTACCCACGTGGAGGTAACATTCAAACAGGCAGGGTGAGTAAAATAGTTCATAATAATCCATGTATAACAATTAATGCATAAACGGCATCACAATCATATTCAACACATTCAAACCCTCAGATATGCCTCAAAGGCCACAACGTCATAATTTATACAAAAAGATTCATAAATACAATGCAACAAGACTCAATGCATGTGGTACCAATCATCACAGCGCGATGGACATTATGCCATAAACCCTCCATAGATCCCCATCAATAGGATCAAAGCACATCAAAATACTTCACATCCACACAGTGGGATTGAAGCCAAAGCAATCGAATGCGCATGAATGCATGATGCACACGTCACAATAATAATATTCACAATACAGCATATGGTGCATCATCATTCATCATACTCATCATCATCATATCAAATCATCATATCTCATGTTATCACATAGTTCATCAAATCATGGTAATTTCATCATATTAACTCAATCGATACATCATAGAAAACTATCATACATCATGTACACATCACCTAAAACCCACTGTCATACTCGGGGTAATCCATCCCAGAAATCCCAGAATTACACATCCCGACATCACTGCAAAACAATCAATTTCGTGAACTCTGCTACGTTCGATGGCTCGCTCGCTAGGCAAGTTGGTAGCGAGCCTTCGCTGGCTTGCTTGCTAGGTGAGCCTGTAACGAACCTTCGCTGGCTTGCTCGCTAGGCGAACAGAGCGATGACAACAAAAACCTGTTACGACCAGAACTGATTCTTGTCTAAATACTCATACGATTCACCTACCCAATGCCCCCAAAACATCATTAAAACGTCCCTACGATCATACAGCGATAACGATACAAAATCTATGGTTTATTAGGCCAATCTGGCAACGTTTGCACTGCCTAAATCACTACTTTCCTGCAATTGCTCTGAGTGCATCAGAGTTACTCACATTTGAATATTTCTATTCCTACAGGGTCAACCATATCACAATCCAAGGTTTTGGCCACGAAGGCCTAAGGTTTCCAAGTCCATGTTACACATCAAACAGTCCGATAAGGTTTCCTAAATTAATGTCAATATTCAGGGATACATAACATCAATCATAACCTCAAAGTCTATTCATCAATTTTCCTAATCCTCCCAAATCAACCCAACATACCCTAAATCATAAACCCCACCATAAACACACTGAAAGGCATACATATAAAATCATGAAATGCGATACTCCCCATACCTTAGTTGATTCGCAGCTTTCGTGATTAACTTCGGGATCTTCTGCCTCCAACCTTTCCTTCAGAGCTCTAGCCACCAAACTTTCACGGTTAATACAAATGAATTCAAATTCCCTTTCAGAACTCTATTTTGTCCAACCTAGTCTTGGGCCTCACAAATTGGGCTTTTCCCTCATTACCCTTACTAACTCCCTCAATTGCCCAAATTGCCCTTATTTCACTTATTTTCCATTTAATTAATAATAATACTAATAAATTAATATTATATGCTCTTCATCAAATAAATACTCGAAAATGCACTTATTTCCAATATTCACAAAACCATCGGAAATTCATCGAAACATGAATATTTTCAATTAAATAATTAATTAGCATATTTCAATTAAATTTGGGGTGTTACAATTTTGCCTAGCGCTAGTCTCACGGATTCTAGCGTATATGCTGTCTGTCGTTACCGCGAAAATAAGGTGCCGGCAAAACAGAAGAGTCGCCACCTTTCGTTATTTATCTCACAGAAAGGGAAAGGAAACGATCAGAAAAACCTGACGAAAGGTATAAGACAAGGTCATCGCAACCATGTCTGGGTTCAGGAGTCGGTTACGCAAGGGGAAGGTATTAGCACCCCTCACGTCCATCGTACTCGATGGGATCCACGCTTGTTGTGTTTATCTTACAGGTTGGTTTTATCTATCTACCTATCAAGGCTAGTCTGAAAAGAAAAGAAAAATGACTCGGCAAAGCATCACGCTTTATGCCTACGTATTCTCATCAAAGAACGAGAAATCAGAGTCAACATAGTTCGGCTAACTATGGGTAAAAGGATGGGGGAAGGTGGCTCGCCAATACGTCAGTATTGTGCCTACATACTCTCAACAGATATGAGAGATCAGATCTTATGTAGTTCGGGATAATACGGATTACGGGGGTTCAGACTCATCTGTTTTTCCGAGTAGGGTTAATAAAACAGTTCCAGCAGTTTGGTGTATGCAGCTTGCTCGTCAGAGACTCGTGCGTTACCGTTTGCAGTAGAACTGGGAGTTAACGACACTCTTTTCTTCATAAAAGTTTTCCTTGAGTTACGGGCCCACGGGGAAAAAAGGTTTGAAGTGTGTTTTCTATCTTTTACGGAAGAAATGTCTTTTATGGATGTTTGCAACTAATATCGCACTAGAGACTATGACCTAGGAGTGAATGTGTCGCATGTCACCCAAAGGGTACCATACTAAACATCCTGATTATTGGAAGGAAACCCCCCAACAATCATTTCCTAAGTAGCTTAAGGCTCGTAACATACGATATCAATTAACCTTTATTACTGTATTTTGATTTGTTTGAAGAGAGAAGAGAACAGACACAACTAAGGGGAAACTATCAAGTCCTAATGTTGTTATGCCAAGGATTCATCCTATGGTTAAGGTTTGAAATAGGGAACTCCTAGGTGTTCTCATGCATAGGTTTCAGCCTACAGTTCTAATCATCACTTCCTTATCAAAGGAAGTGAGAATCCTAGGGGATCATGTCAATGGGAAACAGACAATAGATAAAGCATCAGCTAAACATCAGTAAAACAGATAAACAGAAGAAAACAGTAAAGATGCACATGCAATGCAGCAAAACAGCACACAATACACAGGCAAGGGAGGCAAACTCAACCTTCAGCCAACAAGCAAAGCCAAACAGTAACTGACAAGCAGAGGGAGACAGACTCAACCTCTCATGCAAACAAGCAAAGGGAGGCAAGCTCAACCTTTCAATGCACTTAGGCCTAGAATCAACTATATGAAAGCCTATTCTAATGCAACACACCAGAGAAACAGTCATACAAATACAATCAACAGCAAACACAACAGAGCAGCACAACAGCAATCCAGCAGCAAAGCAGCCCAATAGTCTGTAGTTGTCTTCATGTCCAAAACATTTGTCCAAGCTATCCATCAGGAGAAAAGGGAATGAGGACTTCAGCTTCAAGCTTCAACTTGCTCCATCAAGAGAGGATGTGAATCAACACAAAGATCATTGCATGATGAGGGGAAGCATGATGGAAACCAATGGAATCCATCATGGCACTCAACCACTCATCTGAGATTGGTATCCTCAAAGGTTTTACCTTTTGTGATAGGCCTTTAGTCCTTCCAAAGGAGGGACTAGGCTCCCACAAAGGAACCTTGCATCATTGGATAGGAAATGGAATGCAAATCAAAGCATACCACAATTATGAAAAAGGAAGGAACTCCTAAAGGCTCTAAAAACCCTAATTCTCCAAGCTCTAAAAGCAACCCTCTAAAGGGAACTAAAACACCAAATCAAACCTTGAGATTCAATCCACAAAGGCATCAATATGTCTACTAAACCATCAGAAAAGGTTTGGAAACTTATCATGAACTAAAGGTCACTTAAGAAGTTCATTTATGGGAAGTACTATGCTATAGGCAACCTAAACACAACCTAGATGTAAAATCCAACTAAAATAGTAAACCAGTTACTAAAAATCTATAAATTTTCCTAAGGGATGCTAAAGGTATTAGGAACCTATGCTAAAAAATCCAGATCTTAAATCAATGTTTAAGGGCACTAGGGAAATTCTAAACCAAAAGTTGTCAAATGAAGGTTCAAGTGGGGAAGGCTCTAAAAACCTAGTTCAAAATTAATCTTAGGATCACCTAATAATCACCACAAAAATCCTATGATCTCATCAATGTGTCTATAACCATCCATCCAAAAATCAACATCAAATTCTAAAGCATCAATTGGTAATAAAATCAGCAAACAACAAGTCATTTTATGCATTTTTAATCATGTATTAAAAAAATAGAAAAATGGACATTAAATGGAAAACAACACCAAAATAAAATCCAAAGGCAAGGAAAAATCAGAAGTTCAGCAAGGATCAACCACATATTTTTCTGATCATTATTCTAGTTATTATGAATTAAAATCAATCAAAACAATAAAAGATAATAGAAAAATCAATTAAAGAAATTAAAAGAATCAGAAAATATTAGAGCCACAGGATATGATTACTAGTCCAATGATCTGAAGGCCACGCGCGTGCCACATCATTTAATGAAGCTGTGCGTTTTGGTTAGTGACCAGGATATGGCTCAGTTGACGGAAGTGCACGGTACTCCCTAATCACGTCCATTCATGGAAAAAGTAGGATCATCCAATGACTCACACGTTGCCAACTTATCAAACCCTAATTAGGCTAAAGCTCGTCCATCAGATGTTAAGACTAAGTCAGCAGATTCAAACGAAATCAACGGTTCCAATTCATCTTCCTCATTTGAACACTGAAAGGGGAGGGAACTCATTCACGGTGGCCGGAGAAGAGCTCCACCGTCTTCTCCGGCGAGAGCAATCATGCTCTACAATCAAACTCAACCAAACTCAAAGAAAAATACATGGATCCAGTCGTCCTCTCACCCTAAGCATGAAAATCCACTCCATTTCCAATGATTCCTCATAAATCTCCAAACACGATACTCAACAGAAAACTCATCAATTCCAAAATTGTCATCAAACTTCAAATTGGCTACACAGAAATCTTCCTCACCTCTCAAGGATCAAGAATCACTATCTAATTCACCTTAATTCTCAAGAATCATCTAGATACGAGTCTCACCAGAATTTGCATCACATCATGAATCATCACTATACTTCACAATTCCAATCCTAAAACGATCTATGTTGTATCTACAACCTAACCACATGCTCAAATCAGTCTAAACATGCCTAAATCAAGAGGAATTTTGAAAGATAAAAACCTGTTCTGAAGCTTGAAATTGGAGGTTCTTGAGTGTGAATCTTGACTTCAAAACGTGCAGATTCCTTCACTGAATGATCCTGGTGCTATGGAAATCCTCAACTCTTCTTGAAATGCTCTGGATTGCAATAAACGAATTTCACTTTTGAAGCTCCAAGCTCAAACTGCCATAACCGTTTCTTCAACAAATGCTAGCCAAAAAATGATCTGAACACGATCCTGAACTTAAATAGGATGTGTTTGGATCCTAACATGGATCAAACAAATCTTCATTTGAGGTGCCTAAGTTGGCGAATTGACCCATAACCAAAAATGACATGTAATTCCATATTCCCAAAATACCCTTATCTTGCAAAGCTTGTAACTTGAGTTCTACAAATCCAATCATGGACTTCTAGTACTTTCTACAAAGCTAAGAAGATAAGGAACAACATTCATGTTAACCAAAAGTTCATAGGAATCATCCTTCTAGGGAAAAAGTGTCATGTAAGTTGGTTGACTTTCAAGCTCCAAATTCACATGCCTCAGATGACCTGTAACTTGTCTGGCTCATAACTTGAGTTCTATAAACCCTATCAAGGAATTCTAGTACTCAAATTAAAGTTATGCTCATGCCCTACAAAAATCATGTTAGGGTCAAGGTGGGATGAAAACCGCATCTTGAGTTAAGTGGTCTTGAAGTTAGGCACTAAACCAGGGGATTTTACACTATCAAGCATAGCAACCCTAGCCTAGGAACTCCTCACACTATTGATCCATGACAAGTTGACCTTGGAATCATCCCTTAGACATCTTAATACATCAATCCATAATCACATGGCCTTGAATTAGGTCTCAACCTTCTTCAAATCATCAGTTACCCTAGGGTTGACCAGATGAAACCCTAGTTGTACCAATCCTGGTAGTTGCTTCATATCCTTTTCATAAGGACCTGTCTAGGCTTCAAGATGATCTTCAATAATTTTCATGAGCTCTCTCAAGGCTCTAGATCCAACTCTATGGCTTCAGAATCATCTGATGACTTCCCACAACCCTCAAGTTAGGAGATGTACATACTTGGTCTCAACCACTCTCTCTGAGGATCTTAGACTTCTCTGGTGAGGATGTCAACCCTTGAACATTTGGATAACCCTCTTAGCTAGCTTCATAGCCTTGTGTAGCCCTTTGTTGGTGATCATACCTCTTGATCTCCTGCACACATGTCAATGCAATGCAAATGATAATGCTAATATGAATGCAATGAAACACAAGCTAGGTAAACAAAAGTTGGGCAAATTTTGGGGTGCAACAACTGCCCCTATTCAAACGGCTTGGACCTGACTGGGTGAGAAGTGAACGACTCTCAGACAATCAAGGTAAAAGAAGGTTGAATACCAATAAACCCGGAAATTTGCCAACTGCACAAGTACACGGTCCTCTGATGGGGACAAATCTTCAGAAACGGAAATGATAGTTGCACGGCAACTAGCTGGAGAAATACTGATCTGATGTATCTGATATCACTGCGTCTTCAAATCATCAACGGATCACTGGTCACACGGTAACTGGTGAAGGGTTTAATCTCACATCTCCGCCAGGATGATCATCTATGTCCTCAAGTCATCAAGGGATCGCCGGTTACACGGTAACTCGTGATTTGCCAACCGCACAGGTAAACGATACTCTGATTGGTAGGAACATCTTCGAAATCGGAAATGATAGTTGCACGACAACTTGCTGGGGAATCGGTTACACGGTAACCATAAATTTTCCAACCGCACAAGTAAACGATACCCTGATTGGTAAGACAATCTTTGAAGTCCGAAATGGCAGTTGCATGGCAACTGGCCCAAATCTCCGTCAGGATGATCATCAAATTTCGTTGCAGCTTCTTCCTCAAGTCATCAAGGCCTCACTAGTTACACAGTAACTGGTGATACATGGCTGATATTGCCGTCAGGCATTCTGCGGCACAGCAACAGAAGAATTCCTCAGGACTCATTAGGTCATTAGGAACTTTTGACAACCTCTATAATTATGCCGTCGGGCATTCAAAGAAGTTCTCGGGCGTCAGTCGGACTTCGTCAGTAACTCGGGAATAGAATCCTCAGCCAATCATGAACCAAATGAGGATATGCAATCTTTTTTCGTCAGGCACTCCGCGTCAGCTAGGAGAGCTGCTTCGACATCGCCGTCGGACTTCATCAGTAAGTCTTCAAGGGAAATTTCAACTTCTCTATTCGGAACCTGCTGGGGATGACATCTCTCTGTTGGGGATTCTGGAGAACTATCAAGTAACTCTGCTTTGGGGATTCAGGAATCACCCTGGATGAATAAACTTTGCTGAGGAATTCAAGAATCATCATGAACAAACAACTCCGCTGGGGACTCTAAGAATCATCTTGAGCAAACAACACTGGCGACTTCACTAGGGATTTTAAGAATCATATTAAGCGAACCACTTCACTGAGGAATTCAAGAATCATCTCGAGCAAACCATTCTGCGGAGGAACACCTGCAAAACAAGAACGGTAATGACCTAGCTCATGTTTCACATGCATATGTTTGACAATGGCGTAATGCTCCACACGGTGGAATGCTACACATTTTAGGGTAAATGCCATGCAATCATGCAAAATGCTACGACCCTATCAGCAAAATAAATGCTGAAGGGAAAACCTCCTATCAATGAGAAAGAACCACTCTAGTGGAGAGGAGGAGTCATCCTGCCGAGGAGAGGAAGTCACACCAATCTCAATTGGACTAAACCTGGGGAAACGAACTTCAGACGACTTTCTGCAGGGGAACAAAGTTCTACGAGAAACTGCACTCGCTCAACTAGGTATACGAACCATAAACTGCTAAGGAAAACAATGTCAATCGCAGAAATAAACTGCACGACCTTCGCAGCTAGAATCTTCCCGGAGATACGGACTCCGATGGGGAAATACAGCATCAGCTATTCAACACTCTCCTGGGGAAAACCAATAACGCCCGGAACGGCTTCCAAGGACTCGGCTCTCTTGGGGAACTGCAAACTTGGCTGGGGAAGAAGGAATCATCCTGCTTAGCCGGGGAGAATACAACTCTGTGGGGAATCTCAATTCTCCTGGAGACTTCAGTCTGGACTAAGGAAGTTGAACACTTGCGAATAGTCTTCTACGAGAAAACTGCTCATTGATCCGCTGTTGGGAATGAGTATACACTTCTGCGTATGACTCGGATGGGGAAATGATGATCCTGCCTAGGATACATCTGGCTGGGGAGAATCTATCTCTGCTTGGGAAGACATATTAATGCTCATAACCCTATGTTCAGACTCCGTGGGGAGACACTGCTGAACTCGTTGGGGAAGAAGGAATCATCCTGCTTGGAAAACATCTGGCATACTGCTTGGAGGGGGACGTACCTGCAACAAAATGAACAAACAGACAAGATGCCCTTTACAAAGGGACCTATCATGGTTATCATTTTGTGACAATGTTCAGGCAATTCACAATTTCAACAATTATCGGCCTAGGCCAGCAAGTTTATGTATGCGCATTTTATCAAAAACATTGGGCGTTCTTTTTTGCAAAAAACAGATAAAAGCTAAACAAACAAACAGAAAATACTGAATAGTATATGTTTATTGATAACGAGCCCCTGAATGGGAAAATTTTTTACAACAGATGCAAGCTCCTAAAATGAGGAGGCTGCGCAAGTATAAACATAAATATACATCAGTATATACAAATGTTGGCAATGTGGCATAGACGAACACCATAAGTTGATCCCTCTATGACCTACTCGACTTCGATACTTCTTCGGTGCTTCTGCTTCAGAAGAGATTGATTCGGATAAACGGCCCTCAGGTCTTCCCAAACCACCAAACAATGAAATTTCACACGCGAAACGCAGTCATTTGCTTTTTAAAAATCCCTAACTTTTGCCTGAACCGCCCTTTCAAGTTTTCGATTCACCGGGATACCCTTTTTTTCCAAATCCGCCCTTTCGGGTTTTCGACTTGCGGGTGTACACTTTTTCATTTATATCCCTAATTTTTGCCCGAACCTTTTTCCTTTTTTATGGTTTGCCGGGATGCCCCATTTTTGCCTGGACTCTCTTTCTTACTGTCCAGCGGGTTGTTTTCAAGCAAAGTATTTTTTAACTGCGTCCGCATTCACAGGGGATGCAAAATCTTCGCCATCCATCATGGATAACAACAAGGCTCCTCCCGAGAAGACCTTGCTGACGACGTATGGACCTTCGTAGTTAGGAGTCCACTTTCCCCTGTGATCGGAATATGGTGGAAGAATCTTATTCAGGACGAGATCACCCGTCTGAAAGCTTCTAGGACGCACCTTCTTATCATAAGCTTTCTTCATTCGGCTCTGGTACAGACGACCATATGCAATCGATGTAAATCTCTTCTCATCCATCAGACTGAGTTGATTTAATCAGTTCTTAATCCATTCTGCCTCATCGAGTTTCACGTTAACCAAAACTCACAGAGAAGGAATCTCAACTTCCAACGGTAGGACAGCTTCCATACCGTACACTAGTGAGAAAGGAGTTGCCCTGGTTGATGTGCGTACCGTTGTACGATAACCGTGTAATGCAAATGGCAACATCTCATGCCAATCTTTGTAGGTCACAACCATCTTTTGTACTATCTTTTAATGTTCTTGTTGGTCGCTTCAACCGCACCATTCATCTTCGGTAGGTAAGGTGATGAGTTGTGATGTTCAATCTTGAAGCTTTGGCATAACTCCTTCATCATCTTATTATTCAGATTCGAACCATTATCAGTAATGATCCGCTCGGGAACTCCGTATCGACAGATGATGTCCTTCTTTATGAATCTAGCCACCACCTGCTTGGTCACGTTAGCATACGAGGCTGCCTCCACCCACTTGGTGAAGTAGTCGATGGCTACCAAAATGAAGCGATGACCATTAGATGTAGTGGGCTCGATCTTGCCTATCATGTCAATGCCCCACATGGAGAACGACCACAGGGATGTCATGACATTCAACGGGCACGGCGGCACATGAATTTTATTAGCATAAATCTGGCATTTATGACATCTCTTCGCGAATTTAAAACAATCCGACTCCATCGTCAGCCAGTAATATCCTGCTCGCAGGATTTTTCTCGTCATAGCATGTCCGCCGGCGTGCGTACCAAATGTGCCTTCATGGACCTCTTCCATAAGCAAACTCGCTTCTTTCTCATTTACACATCTGAGTAGCTCGAGATCGTGATTTCTCTTATACAGAACTCCATCAGGATTGAGATAGAAATTTCCAGACAGCCTCCTCAGAGTCTTCTTATCCTGGGTTGACGCACCCGCAGGATACTCCTTAGTCATAAGGAAGGTCTGGATATCATGGAACCATGACTTGCCATCGGAGGTTCCTCAATTGCAAAAACGAATGCAGGTCTATCAAGACGGGAAATGACAATTCTTGGGGCTTCATTCCAAAAATTGACTTTGTACATCGAAGCCAACGTGGCTAAGGCATCAGCCATCTAATTTTCTGCTCTAGGCACATGATGAAGTTCCACTCAATCGAAGAACGGAAGCAGCCTTCTAGCATAATTCATGTACGAGACCAAATTCGACTGACGAGTTTCCCACTCCCCTTTAATTTGGTTAACAACAAGTGTCGAGTCACCGTATACATCTAGGTTTTTGATTCTCAAATCAATAGCTTCTTCTAAACCTATGATGCATGCCTCGTATTCTGCTTCATCGTTGGTGACTGGAAAAGTCAATCTGGCAGTAAATGGGATGTGGGATCCCTGGGGAGTCGTGATGATTGCCTCAATACCACTTCCATACGAATTAACCTCCCCGTCAAATATCAATTTCCACTGAGACTTCCTATCTGGCCCCTCGTCGGGCAACGGTTCATCACAATCTTTTACTTTGAGAAACATGATATCCTCATCAGGGAATTCAAATTTCATCGGCTGATAATCTTCGATAGGCTGTTCGGCAAGGTATTCAGATAATACACTTCCCTTGATGGCCTTCTAGGAAACATATTGAGTGTCATACTCCGTCAACACCATTTTCCATCTGGAAATCCTGCCTGAAAGCGCTTGCTTCTCGAAGACGTACTTGATCGGATCCATCTTCGAAGTTAGCATGGTCGTGTGGTTGAGCATATACTGTCGTAAACGTTTGGCAGCCCACGCGAGTGCGCAACACATTTTTTCCAGCATTGAGTGACGAGACTCACAATCTGTGAACTTTTTACTCAAGTAATAAATGGCATGCTCCTTTCTGCCAGTCTCATCGTGCTGACCGAGAATGCAACCCATGCTATTCTCAAGAACTGTCAAGTACATGCTTAAGGGTCTTCCGGCCATTAGGGGTATCAAAATCGGAGGTTCCTGCAGATACTGTTTTATCTTGTCAAATGCCTTCTAGCAATCCTCATTCTAGATAATCGCCTGATCTTTTTTAAGCAGCTTGAACATCGGCTCACACGTGGTCGTGAGCTGAGATATAAACCTAGCAATGTAGTTTATTCTGCCCAGAAAACCACGAACTTCTTTTTCAGTCTTTGGCACTGACATATCTTGTATTGCTTTTATCTTAGCAGGATCAACCTCAATGCCTCTTCCGCTCACAATAAACCCCAGTAGTTTTCCGTACCGTACTCCGAAAGTACACTTGTTAGGATTCAGCCTCAACCTGCACTTTCTAAGCCTCTCAAAAAGCTTCAGCAAATTGACCAGATGTCCCTCCTCCGTTTGGAACTTCGCAATCATGTCATCAACATAGACTTCAATCTCATGGTGAATCATGTCATGAAACAAAGTGACCATCGCTCGCTGGTAAGTTGCCCCTGCGTTCTTCAGACCGAAGGGCATTACCTTGTAGTAGAACATTCCCCAAGGTGTAATAAACGTGGTTTTCTCCATGTCCTCTGGCGCCATATTGATCTGATTATAGCCGGAGAAGCCATCCATGAACGAAAACACGGAAAATTGAGTTGTATTGTCGACCAACATGTCAATATGAGGGAGCGGGAAATCATCTTTAGGGCTCGCCTTATTCAAATCCCAATAATCAATGCACATCCGCACCTTACCGTCCTTCTTCGGTACATGCACTATGTTGGCGACCCACGAAGGGTAAGTAGTGACCGCTAAAAAGTCAGCATCCAGCTGCTTTTACACTTCTTCTTTGATCTTAACGGCCATATCTGGTCGTGTCCTTCTAAGCTTCTGCTTAACGGGAGGACAATCTTCTCGCATTGGTAAATGATGGACCACTATGTCAGTGTCGAGTCCGGGCATATCTTCATACAACCAAGCAAAGATGTCACTATAATCTCGAAGCATCTCGACCAGTATTTTCTTGACATCGCTTTGTAATGCAACCCCTATCCTGACATTTCTGACAAGTTCCTCAGAACCTAGATTAACAATCTCAATCTCTTCCTCGTGAGGCAGAATGATCTTATCTTCTTGTTTCAATAAACGGGCCAACTCTTCTGGAAGGTCTTCGTCTTCACCAATCTCTTCTTCAGCTTGATATATCAGGCAATCAAAGTCGAAGTGAGTCATAGAAGGTTCAGAGTCGATGCCATCTGTGATGTGAATCCTGCAATAACAAGGGTTAAGCTTAAAATAAGGATATGCAGGTTAGCACAAACCGTATTGCCATTTTATTATTTTTCAAAACAAAAGTAAAACAGGAATAACAGAGATCACAAAAATTTGAATGCAAATAAAATGCCCTTTGATTTATTGATAATATGTACATGCATAAGCTATCAAGGCCCTGACAATAAAATCGTTATGCCTCGGGTAGAGCATAAGGTTGTACAATAATTGGAAAAGACAAAGCATTACTCTTTGCGCGTCACTTGGATGATATCCTGGACGGACCAGTTATTGAGGCTCTGGCCTGGTTTGCTTGGCTGAATCCAGGAGTCCAGGTCGCAATCACTATCTTCGTCGTCTTCAGACACGACATTGACATTCTCAAATATCACCCACCTTTTGTGAACTGAATCGGCCCTTTGACGCACGACGCACTGTGAGAGTGTAACACGGTGGGAGAACTGACTTTAAACAATGTTGTGGATAGCAAGAGTCGCCACCGACTTTTATTTTATCCATAAGGAAAGGTTATAAAAGAACAGAAAAGACCTTAGAGAATATTTTGGGTCCGGGGGGTAAGTTATGAAAAGGGAAGGTGTTAGCACCCTTTTCATCCATGGTTATCCATGGGCTCTTAGGTACTTAAGCTCACTTTTGAATTGTTTTGAAAGTGTAGTGTGTGAATAGAAAATTTTCAGAATAGTTAATAAATAATCCATGTAAGGATGTGTTAAGAACTTGTTTGAAAACTTGTTGAAAATTTGTTTAAGTGTGAAACAGTTTTGAAGTGAGCAAGCACCTAGGAGTAACCTACCCTAATGTTTAAAGGTCTTTCTTATTCTTTATTCTTTCCTTTAGTAAGACTATCCCTACTATAATGGAGTAGGTAGTCCTTACTTTGGATGTTAAGGGACATGTGAGGGACAATTGGATTTTTGAAGGCCATTGTGGGATGTAATAAGCACATATAAGGGACCATCATCATTTTTCGAAAGGGACTCGATTCGTAAAGGCAACCATAAGGGACTTTGATGATTTTTCTATTTGAGGGACTTGCTTTATACACCCCACTTAACCATTATTCGTAGGCAACTTGAGGGATATCCTTAGGAAGTGAGACGGCGATTAAAATCGACTTACGTGTGTGACGTGTTTATTTTAATTATCTTTATTTAAAAGTGATCTAAATTTATTTTATACAGGTTGTTACACTCCCTAATTACTAACCATAATAATAATTAAATAATTAAACAACTTTACATCCAAGAAACAATTACAAAATAATAAGCAAAATAATTAAATAGCAAAGATAAATAAAATATAAATTAGCAATAATAAATAATAAAGGGGGTTAATTCTAAGTTTACTCGGCAAGACATCGCATCTTGTGCCTACGTATCCTTACGGGAGTGGAATCAGAGTAATCGTAGTTCCCCTCAAAAGGGAGGTTAGAGACTTCTTGACTGTGGTCAAGGTCTCACGGGGAATAAACGCATCTTAAGGACACGCTTACGTGGAGTGTAGGAACTCCAAATCTCTACGTTGAAATGTTAAGTTGTAATTAGGGTTAGGTTAGGGATTCCGCGGCGGGAAACCCTAAAATGAGCGCAGCGGCTCTTTGACCTAATGCTAGGGGTAAAATTGTAATTTTGCCTGCGGCGAGGCATTTGTGAAAATTAGGGTTTGTAAAAGTTGTAAGGGTTGAAGGTGAGGACTATTGACACGGCAGTCAAATGCTAGACCTAATTCCTTCAGAGTGTGTAATGTGACAATTGTCTCGAAAAATTACAACCGGGAAACAGATACATATATAATAATGAATTGGAATTTAATCTGCAGAGAGAAACTAAAAAAAAATCGTTAGTGAAAGGTTAGACTAAAATATAATCAATACTGAAAACAAATAATATTAAAGGGGAATACAAAAATGCAAAAAGAGATTTTAGTGTAAATTTTAAAGAGAAATTAATATTAGTTTAAAAAAAGAGATTTAAATTTAAAAAAAAAGGTTTAATTTTTATCTTAAAAAAGTTTTAAATTTTATTTTAAAGAAAGAGTTTTAATATTATATTAAAAAAAACTTTTAAATTTGATTTTGAAAAAAAGAAGTTTTTAATTATTAAAAAGAAGGTTTTAGTTATTATTTATTAAAAAGTGTTTTAGTTTTATATTGAAGAAAATTTTCTAGCTTATATTGTAAAAAAAAAAAAGGTTAGTTTACACGTAAAACAAATTAGTTTATATATTGAAATATTTTTCATTTAAAAACATAAAACAGCAATAATATAATAACATAAATTGGGCCGGATGGGTCATCACTTCCCAATCCGACCCGGTAACCAACAGATCAAACATATGCAATTAGGGTTTGGAAACCCTTGTGAGCAAGCCGCGGCGGCTTCATCCTCTTCATCCCGATCGCGGTTTTCTCCATCTCTTTCCTTGATCTCCTTCGCTTAAGACCTGCAATCAAATAGAAACAACATGCTACACAGTTTTGGAAGTGAAATTGTACCCACGAACATGAGCCGGCGGCGACTGGAGGGATGCGGTGGCGAGGCGATGATGACCTTTGCGTCTGAGCTTCACGGCGATGGTGATCTTCCTTTGATCTGAGCTTCGCGGGGATGGTGATCTTCTTTTGGTCTGAGCTTCGCGGTGTCGGTTCCTCTTTCGTTGTGACGAGGTTTTTCGTATATCTGAGTGGATGCACTTCTTCCTTCCGTGATCCCCCCTCGAGTGGATTCCCATCATCCTTTTTATAGAGGGATTTGTTGGGCCTCCAATCATGAATGTTTTCAAAACTTCCTCATTGGGCGATTGTTGTCTGATCTCATTTGATGATTCGCTCCAATCTTTCCTTTTCTGTCTGATTTTGTCGAAGGGTGTTGGCTCTCGATTAGGGAAGTTTCGAATTTCCTCTTTCGTGTTAATTTGTAATATTCACGTTTGACTTTGTGACCTAGTTTCTTTTGCCGCTGAAAATAGAAACTTGCCATTCTGGGACTATGCTAACACTTCTTTTCTTCTTCTTCGCAGAGAATGCCATACCTGAGTTCAGATATTTGCTTTTTCTTATGCTGTGGTTGAGATAGGGTTGAGCTGGCGATGACGACATTGTGTCTGAGCTGAGGATTACGGTTGCCGCTGTTGCTTTCGAATGTCCGTCGATGCTCTTGATTCGGTAGGGTGTTGACGGCGAATCTTTTCGTTGTCCTCCTGGCTACTCGAGCCTTGCCCAATGATGAACCACCTGAGGGCTAAGAATACATCCTTCTCCTATATTTACTCTTGGACCTCGAATTGCTTTGGTGGTCAATATGTTGTCGTTGCTGCAGATGATGAACCGAGATTATTGATATTTCTATTGTTAACTGTAGCTTGCTTGCAACTGATATTTGCTATTGTTGTTCGCAGCTGGCATGCTTGGTGCTTGAGGTTGGTATTTGATGTACTGCTGTTGTGGATGTTTTTCTTGCAATTGACTTGGAGGTGTTGAACTGGTGTTGATACTTGCAAATGCTTGTAGATGACGCGAAAATACTTGCTTGCCGCTGCTGAGACGTTGATGCTTGCTGATGCGAAGAAAAACCTTTTGTTGTTTGCAGCTGAAATGTTGATGTTGATATGGAAGTATTTGCTGCTGCCACCGATGCGTTGGCTTACTACCGTTGCGGTGGTTTCCGATGGTGTGGAAATTCCTTTGTCATGATTGTTATGAATTGTTGAAATACTTGTTATTGATGTTTGCACGAGCTTGCCTGCTATGCTGGTTGTTGTCCTTTGCCAATGCAGTCGTTGCTCTTGTTTGTTGAAATATTTCCCATCATGCCGCTGTTACTGCTACCTGTTATTGTGTTAGTGATGATGTTATGCTTGTAGGTGATGGAGAAACCCTGTTGCTGTTGGCGTTTGCTTGTAATTTGTGATGTGACTTGGTGTTTGCTGAGCTGCCAGCGAAATGTTGATGTTGCGGCATTGCTTGCTGTCTGTTGAGAAAAGGCCTGCTGCTTTGGCGTATAAAACGCGCCTGCAACTGGTGCCGTTGTTTTGCTTGTCCGAGACGAAATCTTAAGCTGTTATTTGTTTGAATTTAACTGACTTTCCCCTCTCTTTCAGGGCCATGTTAACAGTTCGGAATCTACCGGTCTTAGCTTCGGTGCTGGGGAAGGTTTGGCGGTGGTAAGGATGGCATGAACATGGCACGAAGCGACATTCTGGAGTGGTTCATGGTAGCTTGTATTC
This sequence comes from Lathyrus sativus, assembly GCA_963859935.3. Lineage (NCBI taxonomy): Eukaryota > Viridiplantae > Streptophyta > Magnoliopsida > Fabales > Fabaceae > Lathyrus > Lathyrus sativus. Next base: position 643,045,237 of record OZ012737.1, read on the forward strand.
AGTTTGTTCGGAGTAGTTTCGGCGTATGCTGATTTCCTTAAATCTGAATCTACATATGCTTTCCGGACCTAACCAACGTTAACAGTGTTGAAATTTGCTGCAGGCTTTTCTGATTTACCTGAGCAGGTCGTAACTTGCGGCAATATTGCTGGTGTTGAGGCCATGGTATCAGATGTTGAAGACACATGCTACTGCTGCTAAAGTATGGAGCACTCTAGTGAGGAGACATTTGGCGAGCTTTTCCATGTTTACTATTATTTTTTATGCTTCGCAACCTTGTAAATTCGTAATATGATGTAATGGAAATGGTAACGGGGTTCAACATAAATTCAAACTGTTATTCTGGACCTGGTATTATGTACTCGCTAAAGCCATTACACGTAATGCATTAGTGATTAGAGTTGTATAAGCACCTGGATTACTGGCATGTTTGAGCTTTAGCAATGGGGATTCTAGTCTTTAGTAACATTTGGGCCTTGGACTTGCTTTGTACATAAGGCTTTGAATTTGAATGATATAAACTTGTATGAGGATTTTAATATTGACTCAACTTCAATGCAATGTCCTCCACTCATATGAGGTCCTAAAATAGCGTATTGTTTAGTGGTACCTATCTTTCGTACCCGAATATAACCGGAGTATGCCATAAAACGACGTCCTCTGGCTCTACTCAATGTAGCACGCATGGGAACTACATCTAATCTTGGTTGGATTTTGCAATCATAACACATAGCACAAAAGTGACTTTTCCTTCGAAGGTCAAATTAAAGACTTATTAAGAGATTCCTGATAAAATCTGGTCCAGTATGCACTGACTGTTTCACCACCTCAACATACTTCAACTTCCACAATAAATCCACCTCTTATGACTTAAAAGGCCAACGGTGATACCGGGCTCGATAATTTGAAAGAAAACCAGAAGGCCCCTTTGTAGCAGCACACCGTGAAGTCTAAACACTTTACCCTGATATCCTTTCTTTCGTCTTAACTGGTATTTAACAGAATTTGAAAAGGATCAAAGTCCTGATAATCGTAAGCACAGAGTCTTCATGACCTCTGAATCTTTTGTCGCGACCTACTTGAAGTCTTGGAAGTCCATTTAGCCTGATTAAAGTCAAAACCCTAGTTTTGGATGCACTGCTTAGGAGGTGCATTGTCTGAGGGAATTGTCAACTCTTCTGACCAATTGTGAACTTTATGAACCTTGTGAATCTTCATAAGATATCTTGTGATACTCATGGGAGGTATTGTGAAGCTTGTGAACCTTGTGAACATCATGAAGTGGCTTTGTAGGCCCCATGACCCTTAGGAAAGCTTTGTAAACATTGTGAATCTTGTGAACCTTGTGAACCTTCTTAGAACACAAAGTCTTGTATTGTGAGGGCAAATTTTGGGGTGCAACAGCTGCCCCTGTTCAATTTTCTGAAACCTGAGGGGTTAGATTGGTATATTTGCCAGTCGTAACCTGGAAGGTTGAAGGGGATTGAACACAAAAGCCCAAAAATTTGCACTCACCAGTGCACTAGAGTGGTACAGATGGCTAGTTGAATATGATTGAGTGGGCTTAAAGATGCCACTAGGGGGGAGCAGTTCAAAATATGGGTGTATGATGAAAGCTGTCAGGAGTCTGGAATAATAATGATGTAGCAGCATGTCTTCATGAGGATAGAGCAATCAATAGTGATAACCCTAAAGCAGTCTTGAAGCAATGATATGATTTCAGGAGGATAGGACAATGAATGGCTCTAAAGCAGTCTTGAAATAATAATGCGATATGTCCTCAGGAGGATAGAGCAATCAATAGCTCTAAAGCAGTCTTGAAGTAATAATGTGATATGTCTTCAGGAGGATAGAGCAATCAATAGCTCTAAAGCAGTCTTGAAGTAATAATGTGATATGTCTTCAGGAGGATAGAGCAATCAATAGCTCTAAAACAGTCTTGAAGTAATAATGTGATATGTCTTCAGGAGGATAGAGCAATCAATAGCTCTAAAGCAGTCTTGAAGTAATGATTTCAGGAGGATAGAGCAGCGGATAGCTCTAAAGCAGTCTTGAAATAATAATGTAATATGTCTTCAGGAGGATAGAGCAATCAATAGCTCTAAAGCAGTCTTGAAATAATAATGTGATATGTCTTCAGGAGGATAGAGCAATCGATAGCTCTAAAGCAGTCTTGAAGTAATGATTTCAGGAGGATAGAGCAATGGATAGCTCTAAAGCAGTCTTGAAATAATAATGTAATTTCAGGAGGATAGAGCAATGGATAACTCTAAAGCAGTCTTGAAATAATTAGATGGCTTCAGGAGGATAGAGCAATGGATAGCTCTAAAGCAGTCTTGAAGTAGTAATATGACCTCATGAGGATAGAGCAATGAATAGCTCTAAAGCAGTCTTGAAGTAATAGGATGATTTCAGGAGGATAGAGCAATCAGTAACTCTAAAGCAGTCTTGAAGTCATGAGAGGCTATCAGGAGGATAAAATAACCCTGAGGTTACAATAAAGCAGTCCCAAAGTAATAAGAAGCTCATCAGGAGGATAAAGTAACCCTGAGGTTACAATAAAGCAGTCCCAAAGATCATAAGCTTGTTTGTTGGATAATTAACCTGAAAACAAGGTAGCATTCTGTATAACAACATTAGTTTATGCTTTATGTATGCATGTATGACATGATGCACTTAGGTAATGTACTATAGATATATATGTTATGGTATGATGTAAATGATGTATGTATGATATGACACTGCTGGAAGTGTCTGGATATCCTTGTATAACAACTGCTGGCCAAGGAAAATAAATCCCGATTCGTTGTTGAAGAATATATAACCCTCCGTCTGCTGGGAATAACAAGGTATAGATAACCTCCCGTTGTTGGGGATAACAAGGTAGAGATAACCTCCCGTTGTTGGGGATAGTAGGGTATAGATAACCTTCGTTGTTGGGGATAACAAGGTATAGATAACCTCCCGTTGTTGGGGATAGTAGGGTATAGATAACCTTCGTTTTCGTTTGATAGTAGGATAAGTATAACATCCCGTCTTCGTTCATCGTGCCCTTATTGGAAAGTAATTTCCCGTATATCCGTATGAGGATAAAAGAGATGGATATAAATTCCAGGGGAGATTAGACTTTGTGAAAATGGATTAGTCCTACTGTCTTGTAAAGATGAACCGGCGAAGCTTCGTTGAAATCCTTCCCTCGTTCGTCCTTAGTAAATACTATTACTGCATTTTCATGCATTTCTGGTAAACATCAATCATATTAAAAGCATACATGCATTTCTGGTAAACATCAATCATATTCAAAGGCATACATACATTCAAACACAACCAATGGACGTTTCGCTTATGTAAATAGGGTAAAAGTAAATCTGGATTCAAAAGATGGAGTTTATTTATATCAAAAGTGACCCATACACGGGTAAGTTTGTACAAGGAGACATAAACCCTAGTAAGAGAATTTTGTCATGAAGTTTTACAAAAAGAATCAGCTATGTGGGAAATAATCCTATTGAGTTTCAATTCTACTATTGCCACTCAAGTATCTCATCTTCTTGCTGTTGAGACGGAAACGATTGGATTGAGCTTCATCTGTTTGAGCTTGAGTAAGTAGTACAACTGGTTGCAGTTTCATGAGTGATCCAAACGAGACATAGTCATACGCTTTAATCCCTAACTTTTGCCTGGATTGCCCTTTCAGGTTTTCAATCCACCGGGATACCCTTTTTTGCCCAAGCCGCCTTTTCAGGTTTTCGACTTGCCGGGTGTACATCTTTTTATATATATATCCCTAATTTCTGCCCAAACCCTTTTGGTTTGCCGGGATGCCCTTATTTTTGCCTAGGCCTGTCAACCTAGCGGGTCTCTTTTTATGCGTAGTATTTTTTTAACTATGTCTGCGTTTACAGGTTGTGGGAAGTCTTCACCATCCATTGTAGTCAGTATCATGGCACCTCCTGAGAACACTGTCTTGACTACAAATGGTCCCTCATATGTTGGAGTCCACTTGCCCCTAGGATCACCCTGTGGTAATATGATACGCTTGATTACCAAGTCACCAGCCTGATATACCTTTGGCTTAACCTTCTTGTTAAAAGCTTTGATCATCCGTTTCTGGTACATCTGGCCATGACAAACTGCTGCTAACCTTTTCTCATCAATCAAATTTATCTGGTCAAGTCGAGTCTAAATCCACTCATCTTCATCCAAGCCTGCATCCTTCATAATTCTCAAGGAGGGGATCTGAACTTCAATAGGCAGAACTGCTTCCATACCATAGACTAAGGAGAATGGGGTTGCCCCTGTTGAAGTACGTATTGTAGTATGATAACCATGCAGAGCAAATGGTAACATCTCGTGCCAATCCTTGTAAGTAACAGTCATCTTCTGTACAATCTTCTTAATGTTCTTATTAGCAGCTTCAACTGCCCCATTCATCTTTGGACGATACGGAGAAGAGTTGTGATGCTTAATCTTGAACTGCGTACAGAGATCAGTAATCATAGTGTTGTTCAGATTAGAGCCATTGTCAGTGATAATCCTTTCAGGGGAACTAATCACAACACCAACACCATTACCATGTGCATTGGAGGCACCATCAAAAACCATAGTCCATCGAGATCCTTGTTCAGGTCTGTCATATTGTCCAGGTTCTTTGGTAACAGACATAATGTCTTCATCAGGGAACTCAAAATTCATTGACTGGTAATCACCTACTGCTTGATGAGCCAAATGATCAGCAACAACACTCCCCTTAATGGCCTTCTGAGTAGTATACTGTATATCATATTCCGTCAAGATCATTTGCCATCTTGCAATTCTTCCGGAGAGAGCAGGTTTCTCAAATATGTACTTGATTGGATCCATCTTCGAAATCAACAAGGTAGTATGGGTCAACATATACTGTCTTAGTCGGCGAGCAGCCCATGCCAAAGCGCAGCAAGTTTTCTCGAGCAGTGAGTATCTTGTTTCACAGTCGGTAAACTTTTTGCTAAGGTAGTATATTGCCTGCTCTTTTCGACCAGACTCGTCATGTTGCCCCAATACACACCCCATTGAGTTGTCTAATACTGTTAAATACATAATCAAGGGTCTTCCATCAACTGGTGGCATTAAAATTGGAGGTTCTAGCAAATATCTCTTGATTTCATCAAAGGCAGTCTGGCACTCATCATTCCATTCCATCACCTGATCTTTCAACAACTTAAAGATTGGCTCACAGATGGTAGTTAATTGGAAAATAAATCTCGCAATGTAGTTCAATCGTCCCAAGAAACCTCTAACCTCCTTCTCAGTACGGGGAGCTGGCATCTCTCGTATAGCTTTCACTTTTGCAGGATCCACTTCAATACCTTTTCCACTGACAATGAAACCCAGGAGCTTTCCAGATCTAACTCCAAAAGTACACTTGTTTGGATTCAATCTCAACCTGTATTTCTTCAACCTCTCAAACAACTTGTGCAGATGATCAAGATGTTGTTCTTCATTCTGAGACCTGGCTATCATATCATCCACATATACCTCTATCTCATGATGAATCATATCATGAAACAAAGCCACCATAGCACGCTGATATGTTGCCCCTGCATTCTTCAAACCAAATGGCATTACCTTATAGCAAAAGGTGCCCCACTGTGTCACAAATGTAGTCTTCTCCATATCTTCAGGTGCCATCTTGATTTGATTGTAACCAGAGAAACCATCCATAAAAGAGAATACCTTATGCTGAGCAGTGTTGTCTACCAGGATATCAATATGAGGAAGTGGAAAGTCATCTTTAGGGCTAGCCTTGTTCAGATCTCTGTAGTCTACACACATACGTACCTTACCATCTTTCTTAGGAACTGGTACCACATTTGCAACCCACTGAGGATAAGAAGTTACGGCCAAGAACCCTGCATTGAACTGTTTCATTACCTCTGCTATGATCTTTTCTGACATTTCAGGACGCATACGACGAACCTTCTGCTTCTCTGGATGACAATCTTCTTTCACTGGCAAACGGTGAACCACAATGTCTGTATCCAACCCTGGCATATCTTCATAAGACCAAGCAAAGATCTCTACATAGTCACGTAGCATCTGAATCAACCTGCTCTTGACACTGTCCTCTGAATCAGCCCCTATCTGGACCTCTTTTCTGTTTTCTTCAGTTCCCAGATTCACAACTTCGACTGGCTCTTCATGTGGCTGTATAGCTTTCTCTTCTTGTTGTAACAACCTAGCAAGCCCTACAGGTATTTCACAATCGTCCTCGTTTCCGTCTTCAGTTTGATAGATCGGATTCTCGAAATTGTAATTGGCAATAGTAGAACTGTTATCAACTGGATCCAGAGTGGATGAGGATCTGCATTTTAGTGACGTGGGTGTGTGTAAGAACACATAGCTGATAAAGCAAAAATAAAAGAAAAAGAAAGACAAGGAACACAATATTTACGAAAATGAAACGTCCACTGATTTTATTGAATGAAGTATGCAAATGAAATGACATCCCGTAACAAGCACACCATTGTGCCCCGGGTAAGGCACATGGCTTGAAAGTTTTAATTGTTCCAGAAATTATAAATTTAAAAACATAACACAGTAATAGTATTTACTCCTGACTAAAGGAGATAGGGATAACATCTTCAGCTTTCCAATTATTGAGTCCAGCACCCATAGTAGGAAAAATCCATGCCTCCAAGTTGTAGTCTTCATCTTGATCTCCCACAGCATTGATAACCCCTTGATTGGTGATACGAACAGCATGAGCACGACGAACAGCCTTCTGGGACTCTTCTTCCACCACAGCTTTTGCATCATTGAGGGAGGCCATTGCCATTGTTGGAGGGTTTCTGATGACCACAGGAACCTTCTTCACAGCAGGAGGAGTCACACAATCCTTAACAGCCCAGGGAACCACTTCAAATGACTGACATGGAGTTTCAATGTATTCACCTTCTACTTCCAGATACTTGAAAGTGTTTACATGGCTGACAAAGTATTCTTCCTCTCCAAAGACAGTAACAACTTTTCCATTCACCGGATATCTCAACTTTTGATGTAATGTGGAGGTCACAGCACCTGCCCCATGGATCCAGGGACGACCAAGCAGACATGAGTACGAAGGACGAATGTCCATCACATAGAATGTAGCAGTAAACACCTGAGAGCCAACCTTGATTGGAAGATCAATTTCCCCATGCACTACTCTTCTAGAACCATCAAAAGCCTTTACCACAATATTACTGGGCTTCAATACCGTATCTTCAGGACTCAGCTTGTTCAGGACTTCCTTAGGCAACACATTCAGAGAGGAACCATTGTCTATCAGCACATGAGACAGGGTAGTGCCCCTGCATTCAATTGAAATATGCAAGGCCCTGTTATGATCCCTCTTGGCAGGGGTCAAGTCAGCATCAGAAAATCCTAACCCGTTGTCATAGGTCAGGTGAGCAACACAATTCTCAAACTGGTCCACAGAAATTGCACTGGGTACATGAGCCATCTTTAGAAACTTGATCAATGACTTGGCATGAGCCTCAGAACATAATAACAGGGAGAGCATAGAAATCTTTGAGGGAGTATGCCCCAGCTGATCAACAATATCATAATCACTCTTGCGAATGATTTTCAATACTTCTTCCATCTGCTTAGAGAGGTCATCAGCAGCTGGCACATCAGTAGATACAGGCTCAATAACAGGACCCTTGCCCCGAGCATCAGTGGTGGAAGTAACAGCAGGAGTAACTGTACTCTTAGAAGCAACTGGAGGAGAGAAGACTCTTCCACTACGAGTGATCTTGCTAGATCCAGCAATATTATCAATGTCAACAGGCATATCAGGTAAAGGCTCCTGCTTGACACCATGGATGTAAACATCAGACCCATAGTGCCATGGCACAGCTTTGTCGGATGTATAAGGAATAGGACCAGGAGTGGTAATGATCAGAGGAGCTACTCTGGCTTCAGCAACAACTTTCACAGGACCTTCAGCAGTAATCTTGATTGGGCCCTGATGAGTGATTTTAATGGGACCCTTTGAAGTGATTCTTAGTGGTACTTTGTCAACCATGTCAACCTCTTCAATCTTCTTACCCTGAGTCAGATGATCCACCATACTTTCTACAGATGCTGGTCTTCTTTCAAACACTATAGTATACTTATCCATGAGACGTTGAATCCCATCTCTCAAAATGAAGCAACTATCCGGCTTATAGGTACAATACAAACAATCTTCACGACAACCTGGAAAGATCCCAGCTTGTACTAACCTCTTTTTGATAACAGACAATGGTGTGCTCAACTCCATAACCGAATAGACATGCAGATCTTCATCAATATCTTCATCAATGGCGTTGACAGTCTTCTCGTGATTTGGCATTGGAGCGGTAATCACATTTGGAGTACCTGGTGGATCAACCTCAATTTCTCCAGCATCAATCATATCTTGAATTTTGTTCTTCAAGACCCAGCAGTTATTAGTATCATGTCCTGGACAGTTTGAATGATATGCACATCGCGCATTGGGATTGTACTTGGGAGATGTAACATTGGGATTCTGAGGAGCCTCCCTCAGGGTAATAAGTTCAGCCTTCAACAAGTGTTGCAATGCCTGAGCCATTGACATGTTGATCTTCGTGAACTGTCTTCTAGCCCTCTGTTGGTTGCCTTGAGGCTGCTCTGTTGTTGCAGGAGTTGGATTTGAAATATGAACTGCACTAACAGACTGATGCCTTCTGTTACGATCAGGCTGACCATACACAGCATTAGATTCTCTCTTCCCAGTGGGAGGCTTCTTTGCAGCACCTGATGAAGAAGTGCCCACTTGGATCTTACCACTCTTGATACCATTCTCTACTTGCTCTCCTGTCATGATCAACTCAGTGAAGCCAGATGATGAGCTTCCAATGAGATGACTGTAAAACGGACCATTCAGCGTACACATGAACATATCAACCAACTCCCTATCAGTCAAAGGGGGTTGAACTCTTCCAGCTAAGTCTCTCCACTTCTGAGCATACTCCTTAAAGCTTTCTTTGGCACCCATAGACATGCTTTGAAGCTGCATGCGAGTGGGGGCTAAGTCAGCATTGTATTGATACTGCTTGTAGAAAGCTTCAGCAAGGTCATTCCAATCTCTGATGTTGACACTCTCCAACTGATAATACCACTCTAGCTGAGCTCCAGATAAACTCTCTTGAAAGAAATGGATCCACAACTTTTTATCAGCAGTGTGGGGTTGAATTCTTCTGACATAAGACCTCAGATGCAATTTGGGACAAGAGACCCCATCATAGACAACGAATGTAGGAACTTTGAACCCAATGGGTATGACCACCCCAGATATCAAGCTCAAATCCTCAAAATCCAGCCCAGATGATTTCTGTGATTCCATAACATCCATTCTATCCACCAGCATCTTGAATTTGTCCTCGTTAGGCTCATGGTAGTAGTTAGCCTCAGAATCAGAGTCCCCCATAGTGTTGTGGAGACTGCCTCTCTCCTGCTCAGATTCTTCAGATTCATAGTCTTCAACATGTTCCTTGGTCTTGGCAGGACCTTTGAACCTTCTTCCCATGTTGAGCAACCCAGCAGACCTTCTAGCCTTCTTAGTCTTCTTGGCCAGCAGTGTCTTCAATTCATCCTGCCCCTTGGATAGGTTCAGGATCAGCTCTTGGAACTGTGCATTCTGTGCCTGGAGATCCTTAACTGATTGTTCAAGAGCCATTGCTGAAATAAACAGCGAGGAGATGAGAAACCTGTGCACAATTATAAACCTGTGATGCAATGATATGGGAATGCATATGCAATGTTTTCAAGGACCGCAGGATTTAAATTTGCTTAAACAAACAAGAAAGTAACTTTTTATTAGTAATAACTTGTTTTGCCTTTTAGGCTTACAAAAAATGAAAACGGAATAAGTACAAAAGATGGGGTTTTAAGTCTCCCATGGACGTTTCCTCTTGGTGTTGAGGTATGAGTTGAGGTTTCGTTCCTCATGAAGTATCTTTGTTAGCTCTAGGATCCTTGCTTGGCTTGCTTTGTAATGAGCCTCGAAAGTATCCCTTTGCTCTTTCAGTTGGATCCATGATCTCTGCAAGTCTTCCATATCAGTAGGCATGTCTGGGTGAAGGATGGTATAAGCTGTGTCTCCTTCAGCAACAGGTTCCATGGTAACTGGTAGGATGGCAGGATATGGCATCATGAGTGTCTGAGCACGAAATCGTACCCATCTGAGATAAGCCTCCATAGGAATGGTGTACTTAGGCTCCAGTGTCTTGCTGTCAATCCTGTTTACCTTTCCCCAAGCTCGTATGAATCTCTGACGGTAACCCTGAAGATCGTTGTCGTAGTCAAACACAATGCCCTGAATCAACATGTCATGTGGACCATCGCTCCGGGCGTAACCAAACTGTCGTAAAGCTAGAGATGGGTTGTAGGTGATGCCTCCTCTTATGCCTAGAAGTGGCACATTAGGAAACTCCCCACAATGGTCAATGATGGTGACATTCTCCATAGATCTGGAGCACCAATGGATGTCTGAGTGAGAGAGTGACATGATCCTCTTGGACCATCTGAACCCTTGCTCATTCTTCATTACTGAGCGAGGAAGGTGAGAAATAAACCACCTAGAAAGTAAAGGTATGCATCACATCAAAGTTCCTCTTGCCCTTGTAGTACGGGTGTGAAGAGAATGTAGGATGTCTCCAAGTAAGGTAAGCACTGGATTGTGACTCAGGAATATGTTGATGGCATGAACGTCTATGAACTGATCAGGATTGGGGAACAACACTAAGCCATAAATCAATAAGGCTAAGATCTCCTCAAAAGCATCGTAGCTCATAGCCTTCAAGAACATTTGAGCTTTATCCACTAATACCTTGGCAAGAATACCTTTAACTCCACTTCTCGTCTCTAGAACAATGTCAGACTTCTTCAGATGTAGAGCTGCAACAATAACTTCTGGTTTAAGCTCCTTCTCTAAGCCTGTGAATGGCTTCTGATCAAGAACAGGTATACCCAGAAGTTTAGAGAACTCCTCCATGGTTGGAACCAGCTGATAATCAGGAAATGTAAAGCAATGGTGCTTAGGGTCAAAGAACTGAAACAGCACACTCATCATGTCTTCACTGAACCCTGAAGTAACTAGATCCAATAAGTGACCATGTCTCTTGTTGAACTGGGAATGATCAGGCACTAGGGAAAACAACTCCTTGAGCTTAGCAGGTATCCCTACAAAGTTGATCCTGATGGTGTTTCTACGAGCAGAAGCCATGACCTGCAACAAAGAACAAAGATAAATCCTTTGGTCCTTGAAATGGTTAGGGAAAATGATATGCTTATGATGCATGATGATGTCATGATGTCATGCTCAATCACAAACATGTGGCACACACAAACAAGTCACACCATAGCCCTAGGTTTAAAGGCTTGCATGAGGTTCAAAGGCAAGTACCCTCCCCTGAAGTTAGATGGTTCATCCTGTCCTACAAAAGTAACCAGGTTCTAAGGGATCTCAATATCATTGATCCTTCGCAAGGGTGGTTGTTCAGAAGGCAACTTACTTGCCAACCAAAACCCTCCAAGTTTAAGATCTCAATGAGCGTAGTATCGAGTGTCAACCGACTTCAGTCTGCACCAAAGCCGGTTACCTCACTACTTTCTAAAGGCCAAGATGAGTTAACTAGGGTTCTAAAAGTCAGTTAGTGCATTGACAACATATGGCAGCCTCAATATTATCCTCAACTTGACTTAAGGAATATAAGCACCAACCAAGAAGTCGCACTAACTATGGTCACCAGATCAACCGTATCGATATACGTCGTACAGTTTCCTTGGTCTATTGCCATTTACCTAAGGTACACTAGATCCGGGTTAGGACCTTTCACACATAAAAGCACCCCAACAATGTAATAATAAAGCAAACAAGGCAAACAATTTAAAGTGATCTTAATTCCTAAGGGTACCCCTCTTAAATAAATCCCCAGCAGAGTCGCCAGTTCTGTAACACGGTGGGAGAACTGACTTTAAACAATGTTGCGGATAGCAAGAGTCGCCACCGACTTTTATTTTATCCATAAGGAAAGGTTATAAAAGAACAGAAAAGACCTTAGAGAATATTTTGGGTCCGGGGGGTAAGTTATGAAAAGGGAAGGTGTTAGCACCCTTTTCATCCATGGTTATCCATGGGCTCTTAGGTACTTAAGCTCACTTTTGAATTGTTTTGAAAGTGTAGTGTGTGAATAGAAAATTTTCAGAATAGTTAATAAATAATCCATGTAAGGATGTGTTAAGAACTTGTTTGAAAACTTGTTGAAAATTTGTTTAAGTGTGAAACAGTTTTGAAGTGAGCAAGCACCTAGGAGTAACCTACCCTAATGTTTAAAGGTCTTTCTTATTCTTTATTCTTTCCTTTAGTAAGACTATCCCTACTATAATGGAGTAGGTAGTCCTTACTTTGGATGTTAAGGGACATGTGAGGGACAATTGGATTTTTGAAGGCCATTGTGGGATGTAATAAGCACATATAAGGGACCATCATCATTTTTCGAAAGGGACTCGATTCGTAAAGGCAACCATAAGGGACTTTGATGATTTTTCTATTTGAGGGACTTGCTTTATACACCCCACTTAACCATTATTCGTAGGCAACTTGAGGGATATCCTTAGGAAGTGAGACGGCGATTAAAATCGACTTACGTGTGTGACGTGTTTATTTTAATTATCTTTATTTAAAAGTGATCTAAATTTATTTTATACAGGTTGTTACACTCCCTAATTACTAACCATAATAATAATTAAATAATTAAACAACTTTACATCCAAGAAACAATTACAAAATAATAAGCAAAATAATTAAATAGCAAAGATAAATAAAATATAAATTAGCAATAATAAATAATAAAGGGGGTTAATTCTAAGTTTACTCGGCAAGACATCGCATCTTGTGCCTACGTATCCTTACGGGAGTGGAATCAGAGTAATCGTAGTTCCCCTCAAAAGGGAGGTTAGAGACTTCTTGACTGTGGTCAAGGTCTCACGGGGAATAAACGCATCTTAAGGACACGCTTACGTGGAGTGTAGGAACTCCAAATCTCTACGTTGAAATGTTAAGTTGTAATTAGGGTTAGGTTAGGGATTCCGCGGCGGGAAACCCTAAAATGAGCGCAGCGGCTCTTTGACCTAATGCTAGGGGTAAAATTGTAATTTTGCCTGCGGCGAGGCATTTGTGAAAATTAGGGTTTGTAAAAGTTGTAAGGGTTGAAGGTGAGGACTATTGACACGGCAGTCAAATGCTAGACCTAATTCCTTCAGAGTGTGTAATGTGACAATTGTCTCGAAAAATTACAACCGGGAAACAGATACATATATAATAATGAATTGGAATTTAATCTGCAGAGAGAAACTAAAAAAAAATCGTTAGTGAAAGGTTAGACTAAAATATAATCAATACTGAAAACAAATAATATTAAAGGGGAATACAAAAATGCAAAAAGAGATTTTAGTGTAAATTTTAAAGAGAAATTAATATTAGTTTAAAAAAAGAGATTTAAATTTAAAAAAAAGGTTTAATTTTTATCTTAAAAAAGTTTTAAATTTTATTTTAAAGAAAGAATTTTAATATTATATTAAAAAAAACTTTTAAATTTGATTTTGAAAAAAAGAAGTTTTTAATTATTAAAAAGAAGGTTTTAGTTATTATTTATTAAAAAGTGTTTTAGTTTTATATTGAAGAAAATTTTCTAGCTTATATTGTAAAAAAAAAAAGGTTAGTTTACACGTAAAACAAATTAGTTTATATATTGAAATATTTTTCATTTAAAAACATAAAACAGCAATAATATAATAACATAAATTGGGCCGGATGGGTCATCACTTCCCAATCCGACCCGGTAACCAACAGATCAAACATATGCAATTAGGGTTTGGAAACCCTTGTGAGCAAGCCGCGGCGGCTTCATCCTCTTCATCCCGATCGCGGTTTTCTCCATCTCTTTCATTGATCTCCTTCGCTTAAGACCTGCAATCAAATAGAAACAACATGCTACACAGTTTTGGAAGTGAAATTGTACCCACGAACATGAGCCGGCGGCGACTGGAGGGATGCGGTGGCGAGGCGATGATGACCTTTGCGTCTGAGCTTCACGGCGATGGTGATCTTCCTTTGATCTGAGCTTCGCGGGGATGGTGATCTTCTTTTGGTCTGAGCTTCGCGGTGTCGGTTCCTCTTTCGTTGTGACGAGGTTTTTCGTATATCTGAGTGGATGCACTTCTTCCTTCCGTGATCCCCCCTCGAGTGGATTCCCATCATCCTTTTTATAGAGGGATTTGTTGGGCCTCCAATCATGAATGTTTTCAAAACTTCCTCATTGGGCGATTGTTGTCTGATCTCATTTGATGATTCGCTCCAATCTTTCCTTTTTTGTCTGATTTTGTCGAAGGGTGTTGGCTCTCGATTAGGGAAGTTTCGAATTTCCTCTTTCGTGTTAATTTGTAATATTCACGTTTGACTTTGTGACCTAGTTTCTTTTGCCGCTGAAAATAGAAACTTGCCATTCTGGGACTATGCTAACACTTCTTTTCTTCTTCTTCGCAGAGAATGCCATACCTGAGTTCAGATATTTGCTTTTTCTTATGCTGTGGTTGAGATAGGGTTGAGCTGGCGATGACGACATTGTGTCTGAGCTGAGGATTACGGTTGCCGCTGTTGCTTTCGAATGTCCGTCGATGCTCTTGATTCGGTAGGGTGTTGACGGCGAATCTTTTCGTTGTCCTCCTGGCTACTCGAGCCTTGCCCAATGATGAACCACCTGAGGGCTAAGAATACATCCTTCTCCTATATTTACTCTTGGACCTCGAATTGCTTTGGTGGTCAATATGTTGTCGTTGCTGCAGATGATGAACCGAGATTATTGATATTTCTATTGTTAACTGTAGCTTGCTTGCAACTGATATTTGCTATTGTTGTTCGCAGCTGGCATGCTTGGTGCTTGAGGTTGGTATTTGATGTACTGCTGTTGTGGATGTTTTTCTTGCAATTGACTTGGAGGTGTTGAACTGGTGTTGATACTTGCAAATGCTTGTAGATGACGCGAAAATACTTGCTTGCCGCTGCTGAGACGTTGATGCTTGCTGATGCGAAGAAAAACCTTTTGTTGTTTGCAGCTGAAATGTTGATGTTGATATGGAAGTATTTGCTGCTGCCACCGATGCGTTGGCTTACTACCGTTGCGGTGGTTTCCGATGGTGTGGAAATTCCTTTGTCATGATTGTTATGAATTGTTGAAATACTTGTTATTGATGTTTGCACGAGCTTGCCTGCTATGCTGGTTGTTGTCCTTTGCCAATGCAGTCGTTGCTCTTGTTTGTTGAAATATTTCCCATCATGCCGCTGTTACTGCTACCTGTTATTGTGTTAGTGATGATGTTATGCTTGTAGGTGATGGAGAAACCCTGTTGCTGTTGGCGTTTGCTTGTAATTTGTGATGTGACTTGGTGTTTGCTGAGCTGCCAGCGAAATGTTGATGTTGCGGCATTGCTTGCTGTCTGTTGAGAAAAGGCCTGCTGCTTTGGCGTATAAAACGCGCCTGCAACTGGTGTCGTTGTTTTGCTTGTCCGAGACGAAATCTTAAGCTGTTATTTGTTTGAATTTAACTGACTTTCCCCTCTCTTTCAGGGCCATGTTAACAGTTCGGAATCTACCGGTCTTAGCTTCGGTGCTGGGGAAGGTTTGGCGGTGGTAAGGATGGCATGAACATGGCACGAAGCGACATTCTGGAGTGGTTCATGGTAGCTTGTATTCAGTTTGTTCGGAGTAGTTTCGGCGTATGTTGATTTCCTTAAATCTGAATCTACATATGCTTTCCGGACCTAACCAACGTTAACAGTGTTGAAATTTGCTGCAGGCTTTTCTGATTTACCTGAGCAGGTCGTAACTTGCGGCAATATTGCTGGTGTTGAGGCCATGGTATCAGATGTTGAAGACACATGCTACTGCTGCTAAAGTATGGAGCACTCTAGTGAGGAGACATTTGGCGAGCTTTTCCATGTTTACTATTATTTTTTATGCTTCGCAACCTTGTAAATTCGTAATATGATGTAATGGAAATGGTAACGGGGTTCAACATAAATTCAAACTGTTATTCTGGACCTGGTATTATGTACTCGCTAAAGCCATTACACGTAATGCATTAGTGATTAGAGTTGTATAAGCACCTGGATTACTGGCATGTTTGAGCTTTAGCAATGGGGATTCTAGTCTTTAGTAACATTTGGGCCTTGGACTTGCTTTGTACATAAGGCTTTGAATTTGAATGATATAAACTTGTATGAGGATTTTAATATTGACTCAACTTCAATGCAATGTCCTCCACTCATATGAGGTCCTAAAATAGCGTATTGTTTAGTGGTACCTATCTTTCGTACCCGAATATAACCGGAGTATGCCATAAAACGACGTCCTCTGGCTCTACTCAATGTAGCACGCATGGGAACTACATCTAATCTTGGTTGGATTTTGCAATCATAACACATAGCACAAAAGTGACTTTTCCTTCGAAGGTCAAATTAAAGACTTATTAAGAGATTCCTGATAAAATCTGGTCCAGTATGCACTGACTGTTTCACCACCTCAACATACTTCAACTTCCACAATAAATCCACCTCTTATGACTTAAAAGGCCAACGGTGATACCGGGCTCGATAATTTGAAAGAAAACCAGAAGGCCCCTTTGTAGCAGCACACCGTGAAGTCTAAACACTTTACCCTGATATCCTTTCTTTCGTCTTAACTGGTATTTAACAGAATTTGAAAAGGATCAAAGTCCTGATAATCGTAAGCACAGAGTCTTCATGACCTTTGAATCTTTTGTCGCGACCTACTTGAAGTCTTGGAAGTCCATTTAGCCTGATTAAAGTCAAAACCCTAGTTTTGGATGCACTGCTTAGGAGGTGCATTGTTTGAGGGAATTGTCAACTCTTCTGACCAATTGTGAACTTTATGAACCTTGTGAATCTTCATAAGATATCTTGTGATACTCATGGGAGGTATTGTGAAGCTTGTGAACCTTGTGAACATCATGAAGTGGCTTTGTAGGCCCCATGACCCTTAGGAAAGCTTTGTAAACATTGTGAATCTTGTGAACCTTGTGAACCTTCTTAGAACACAAAGTCTTGTATTGTGAGGGCAAATTTTGGGGTGCAACAGAGAGGAGGAAGCATCAGCAGAAGGATAATACCCTAACCCAAACTTATCCTGCTTGTTAGGGATTTCCAGAAATTGCACCCATCCTGGGGTAGAGCCAGCTTGAACGGCAGCCTGAGCTTCCTTGAAGGAAGAGAGAGTCATCTCAAGTTTCTCAATCATCACCGGAGTCACATCCTTGACTTTAACAGCTTCAAAAGCCTGGCACAAAGTTTCGTGGATCTCGCCATCCACTTCAACATATTTGAAGGATGACAAATGGCTCACCATTATGTCTTCTTCACCACAGACAGTTACAATGCTGCCCCCCACAGCATACTTCAGCTTCTGGTGCAATGTGGAGGTCATTGCGCCTGCAGAATGGATCCAAGGCCGGCCCAACAGACAACTATAGGCGGACATGATATCCATGATATAGAAGACCGCGTCAAAGGTTTTTGGCCTAACTTTAATGGGTAGAGTTACCTCCCCAAAGACATGACGCTTAGTTCCATCAAACGCTTTCACAACCAGGTCACTAGGTGTACAAATCAGCCCTCTTGTATCCAACCTCATCAGAGCTTTCTTAGGGAGAACGTTCAGAGACGATCCCGTGTCCACCAACACATGGGACATAACTGTTCCTCGACATTCTATCGAGATATGCAAGGTACTATTGTGGTTTCTTCCCTTCAACGTCAACTCTAGGTCAATAAACCCTAATCCGTTCCCAACATTCACATGAGCAACCACTCCCTCTAGCTGGTTGATGGAGATCTCTTGCGGTACATACGCTGCATTCAGAACCTTCAGCAAGGGGTTGCGGTGTGCCTCAGAACACAACAACAGATTCAGAATGGAGATCTTAGACGGCGTTTGATGAAGATGATCAACGATCTTATAATCACTTTTCTTGATCAGTCTCATAAATTCTTCGGCGTCTTTCACAAGCAGGTCCTTCTCTACCTCACGAGAGGTTTCCTCAACGACCTTACTCTTACCTCTGTCATCTTTCTCATCCTTTCCAGCTTTGTCGCTCACAATCTCTGGTGGAGCGAACACTCTTCCGCTACGCGTTATTCCGCCAGTTCCAACTAGGTTGTCAACAGATTGCCCAGATGGCTCAGCCTCCAACTTCTGTCCATTGCAATAGACATCTGCCCCATAGTTCCATGGAACAACGTTAGTGGTCTCGAATAGTATAGGTCCAATCTTTGTTACGGTGATCGTAGGTGGCCTTGATGTAGAAATAGTAATCGTTTTGCGAGGTATGGTGATAGTGGCAATCTCATCTTTCTGCTTCAGCATTACTTCCCCTGATCTGTTCTCAGCCCTCCGACTAAACTGCAGAGTTCCTTTGTTCATCAAACTCTGAATCCCTTTTATCAACTGATCACATCTGTCTGAATGATCCGCACAATCCATACACAACTTCCCACAGCTCGGGAAAATACCTTTCTTCATCAACTTGGCTTTAACGAAACCAAGTGGTGTTCTCAGGTTCTTGACATCACTCAATAAGTCCAAATCTTCTTCTTCAATAATGGCGCTAACCCCATCTCCCCCATGGTTAGGCATAGGGTTCTTTGTAACATTCGGAACATTATCAGAAAAGTTGATTATCTTGGCGTCAACCATATCTTGCACCTTGTGCTTGAATGCCTTACAGTTTTCAATTGAGTGGCCAGGTGCCCCCGAATGAAACTCACATCTCTCATTCGCATCGTAGCACGGTGGAGGTGTCCCTGTCAAGGGAGCCAAAGTTCTCTTCTGAACTAGTTGTAACTGAAGCAAAGTCTGTAAAAGCTGAGCATACGACATAGGTGGGGTTTCAAGATGACGATTCGACAGAGGTGCTTTGTTCTGGTACCTCCGGTACCCTTGCTAGTTCTGCTGTTGCTGCTGCTGAGGTTGCTGGACAGCAGGAATAGTAATGCTAGCGAACTGCTGGCGCTGGCCTTTTCCTTTTCCCCGAGCATTAGACACTGAGCATACCTCACCTTCATGTCTCTTACCATTGTAAGGTTTCTTTCCCCCCTCCAGCTGAGGATACATCTACACCATGAATCTTTTCGAGTTTGATGCCATTCTCTACATGTTCTCCAGTGATGATGAGATCGGAGAAGCTTCCCGACATACCACTGACCTGTTTCTCATAATAAACCCCTGGAAGAGTGGCTACGAACATCTCAACAAGTTCTCGTTCAACCATCGGCGACTGAACTCTCGCTGCCAGTTCACGTCACCTCTGGGCGTACTCTTTAAATCCTTCGTTGTTCTTCTGAGACAAATTCTGCAACTGAACCCGGTTAGGAGCTAGATCGCTGTTATACTGATAATGGCGTAAGAATGCTTCAGCAAGGTCTTTCCATGTACGTACACTGGTGGATTCCAAACCCATATACCACTCCAACGAGGGGCCGGATAAGCTGTCCTGAAAGAAGTGCATCAGCAACTTTTCATCTTCAGATTGTGCGGACATCTTTCGGTAGTACGACCTCAGATGGATACGGGGGCAAGTGGTGTCCTTATACTTCTCGAAGTCGGGTACCTTAAACTTGGGAGGCACCTTGAAGTCTAAGATCAGTCCCAACTTGGTCATGTCAACACCCATAGTATTCAAGTTCTCGAAACTCTTCATCTTGTCCTCGAGGGCCTTGAACCTTAAACGAGCTTCAGAATTCAATTCGCCCTCAGCTCCCTTCATTGATAACAAGTCCTCTTGACGATCCTCTTGCCACGGCTGATGGCCATTACCTTGAGCAAACCCAGCAGCATCAATACCAAACTGATTACCAGTATCAGCGTTCCCAGTGTTACCAGTTCCTCCAGTATTGCCATGGTCTATCCCAGCATTGCCATTGGCCTTAAAGTTTCTGTTTCCGACGCCAGTCGTATTCCCATTAGGTCCAATGTTAGTGACAACATTGCCGTTACCACTTCCATTCCCTCCAGTAACAAGGATGTCACCCTGAGGGGTCTCAACAAGTGGAGGATTTGAAGTATTCCTACCGTGAAGCACGTCGTTGCTGTCAACCCGTGAGATTAGCGGTTGCACCAGAGTTCTGAGCTGGTCCTGGCCGTTAGCGACCACTTTCATGAGATCCATGAAGCGACCCATCCTCTCTCTGAGCTCTTGAATGTCTGTCTGAACTTGTTCCATCGCTATGGCTTGATTTGCTCTGGTAGAGTACCGATGAATCTGTCTTCGTCCAATCCTGAAATAACCTGCAAAAACAAAGGGTTAGGAAAACAACGCAAGGTACCTGTTATGCAATGATTCATGCAAATGCAAACGTGTGTCTGTGCCTTAGGGAGATTTCTCCCCCGATTCTAGTGCCAGAGTGCCAGTGCTGATAATAAGAAGTCTGGATCCAGTCATGGGAATAACGTCTTATATATATATAAAGCCCAACAAGGAAGCATACAATGTCACTGAATACATGGAGAATCAACAACATGACCTTGACCAACAAGTCTGGTGATGGTCAGCATACAACAATGATCAGAAAAAAACAAAGGATTACAAAGTAGTCAAGTACGGCCACGGGCGAGAAACTCTTCTAGCAACCCCTTCGTTTTGGGATGATCAGGCCGAGTGAGTAACCCTTCGACAAGCGACTCCCTCTGTATAATAGTGTACTGGAGACCTTCAACGGAGTCTTTCCACTCTTCTTTGCCAAAACAGTCTTCTAACCTTCGCCTCTTAGATTCAAAAGTCTGCTTGCGATCCTTCAGGTTCGCAATAACCTTGTTCAACTTGTCTTCAGCGGCATACCTACGGGCAGTTTCATCATCAAACTTCTTCTTACTGGCCTTCAACTAGGAGATCTGTTGCTTCAGCTTGTCCTCCTGCTCTTTTTGGCTGGCTATAGTGGCATTCCACTGCTGGTTGAATTTGGAGATTCTCCGGTATGCATCATCTAGGTTCTGCTTTTTGGTGCCAAACACATCGTTGACAGCCTTGAAATCCAAACCTAAATGTTCACGTTCAGCCATCTGTTTGGTCAAGTCTGTGCCTAGCCGGTTCACCAGCTCTGTCTGTTTTTTTGAAGGAGTAGACAACTTCGTTTCTCTCGCTTCTAAGCTGTACCAATTCTTTTTCCAACTCCTCGTTGGTCTTCTTCAGCTCTTCCTTCTCCGCTAATACCTGATTGTATTTCTGAATGGATACTGTGGTAGGTTCTTCGACCATTGGAAGGCACTCTTGCTTAGCAGGTGAAAAAGGCATCCTTACTGTTTCTGCCCTGCTTCGAATCCAAGTCATATAAGGAGCATAAGCCTGGCTGTTGCTCTTACCTAACAGTGCTTTCTCTCGTCTGTTGATGTCGTTCCAAGCATGCTTGAGCTTGGCTAACATATCCCCCTCTAGGAGACCTGTGAGGTACAGAGATTCCTGCACCTCTTCGTCTTTTGGCGGGCCTCTCAAGGCGTACGCAAACTGTTTGACAAGTAATAAGGGATTGTAGTTAATACAACCTCTTCTTCTAATCAGGGGCACATTAGGAAAACCACCGCAGTTGTAGATGACTTCAGTACCCAGCATATCCCGATCAAACCAAACGATGCTCTCTACTGATAAACCCATCAGGCGTTCAGACCACTCGGCTGTCGCTGCAGAAGAGACAAAGAGACCCTTCTTGGGCATGTGGCTATCAAACCATCTGTAGAGTAAGGGCGCACAACACGACACATTTTTACCCCTTCTATTTTCATTCTTATAATGAATAGAATGATATATATCACCAAGCAAGGTGGGAACTGGATTTCCCGATGCGAAGATATGGAAGGCGTCCAAATCTATAAAGTCCGGCATGTTGGGAAACAAGACGATGCCATAGATGCAGAGGGCGAGAATAGCGTTGAATACGATCCAACAACTGTCTTTAGCACACTGTTGGACCTTTCCAACCAGAAACTGCATAGAAAAACCATGAACTCCATTCCATGAGGTTAGAAGCAGCTTTGAGGCATCCAGATGAAGAGCAACAACTAGGTTAGCCAGATTAGGCTTAGCATCCATGTGAACAAACGACATTTGATTCTTAACTGGTACACCCAACAACTCAGCATATTCTTTTAAGGTAGGCGCAAGAATTAAATCTGGAAAAGTGGAGCACCTCAACGGAGGGTCATAGAACTGTAGCAACGCATACAACCCATTCAACTGATGGACTGAAGGTTTACGAACCAGACTGAGCAACTTCCCATAAGATTTCCTGAATTCCCCTTTCACTGTATCATCTGCCAAGGCAATCAAACTAAACAGCAAAGTAACATCTGGGGTAGGGAGCTTGTAAGCCACATTCTTCTTCAAAGATTCCATGCTAGCAAAACAGAGGGCAACATTACCGGAACCGGGGGATAGTATATGCACCTGCAACACAGACACACATTAATGAGATGCAAATGAGTATACAAAAATGCAATATGCAATCATGCAACAGGAGATCAAGAGTGTTGTTAAGGAGACCAAGGCTCTGTTTCAACATAACCACAACACTGCTCTGACAACAAAACCCTGAAGAAGACCAATAATTCTGCTCTGTCAAGAACAAACATATCTCTGATGATAAGAACCCTCTGATACCAACAATACTGATTCACTATCAAGAAAACCAGGTTATCTCAACGTTAAGGTTTCCTGCAATAACCCGACCCCGCTCACAGGTATGAATCCTATCCACAGATAAGGCATGACATCTTATGTGTTTCCCAGCGTCACAGACTTTCACGAAATGATGATACGTTCACCATTTCTGGTTTGGCATCATCACTCCCTGAAGAGGCCTCACTTAGCTGAGTCACAAATGATCGGTCCCCAGAGTCAACAACCCTCCAAACCAACAACCCCTCAAGCCCAAAGGGCTGGAAAAAAACTCAACCGGGAGAATCTCGTCTGAGCGTGGATTTTGTGAGACACTAGTACACGCAAAGCATACATGCGCCCACTACTTTCCACAACTAATGCTAGGTATACACTCAAGCCTAGGTCTGGCTAATCACTCATCAAAGCCCCCTCCCACAATAGCACAGATAATCATATCATACTGAAAATAAAATGCGGAAGGTAAAATGCGATAAATAAACGCAAACCCAACAGATAAACACGCAAGCGCTAGGATTGACTCGCACAGGGGACGTTGGATCCCCAGCAGAGTCGCCAGTTGTCACTACCGCGAAAATAAGGTGCCGGCAAAACAGAAGAGTCGCCACCTTTCGTTATTTATCCCACAGAACGGGAAAGGAAACGATCAGAAAAACCTAACGAAAGGTATAAGACAATGTCATCGCAACCATGTCTGGGTTCGGGAGTCGGTTACGCAAGGGGAAGGTATTAGCACTCCTCACGTCTATCGTACTCGATGGGATCCATGCTTGTTGTGTTTATCTAACGGGTTGGTTTTATCTATCTACCTATCAAGGTTGGTCTGAAAAGAAAAGAAAAATGACTCGGCAAAGCATCGCGCTTTATGCCTAAGTATTCGCATCAGAGAACGGGAAATCAGAGTCAACATAGTTCGGCTAACTACGGGTAAAAGGATGGGGGAGGTGGCTCGCCAATACGTCAGTATTGTGCCTACGTACTCTCAACAGATATGAAAGATCAGAGCTTACGTAGTTCGGGATAATACGGATTACGGGGGTTCAGACTCATCTGTTTTTCCGAGTAGGGTTAACAAACAGTTCCAGCAGTTTGGTGTATGCAGCTTGCTCGTCAGAGACTCGTGCGTTACCGTTTGCGGTAGAACTGGGAGTTAACGACACTCTTTTCTTCATAAAAGTTTTCCTTGAGTTACGGGCCCACGGGGCAAAAAGGTTTGAAGTGTGTTTTCTGTCTTTTACGGAAGAAATGTCTTTTATGGATGTTTGCAACTAATATCGCACTAGAGACTATGACCTAGGAGTGAATGTGTCGCATGTCATCCAAAGGGTACCATACTAAACATTCTGATTATTGGAAGGAAACCCCCCAACAATCATTTCCTAAGTAGCTTAAGGCTCGTAACGTACGATATCAATTAACCTTTATTACTGTATTTTGATTTGTTTGAAGAGAGAAGAGAATAGACACAACTAAGGGGAAACTATCAAGTCCTAATGTTGTCATGCCAAGGATTCATCCTATGGTTGAGGTTTGAAACAGGGAACTCCTAGGTATTATCATGCATAGGTTTCAGCCTACAGTTCTAACCATCACTTCCTTATCAAAGGAAGTGAGAATCCTAGGGGATCATGTCAATGGGAAACAGACAGCAGATAAAGCATCAGCTAAACATCAGTAAAACAGATAAACATAAGAAAACAGTAAAGATGCACATGCAATGCAGCAATACAAGCAGAGGGAGACTCACTCAACCTCTAGAGAAATCAAGCAAAAATAGCACACAATACACAGGCAAGGGAGGCAAACTCAACCTTCAGCCAACAAGCAAAGCCAAACAGTAACAGACAAGCAGAGAGATACAGACTCAACCTCTCATGCAAACAAGCAAAGGGAGGCAAGCTCAACCTTTCAATGCACTTAGGCCTAGAATCAACTATATGAAAGCCTATTCTAATGCACCACACCAGAGAAACAGTCATACAAATACAATCAACAGCAAACACAACAGAGCAACACAACAGCAATCCAGCAGCAAAGCAGCCCAACAGTCGGTAGTTGTCTTCATGTCCAAAACATATATCCAAGCTATCCATCAGGAGAAAAGGGAATGAGGACTTCAACTTCAAGCTTCAACTTGCTCCATCAAGAGAGGATGTGAATCAACATAAAGATCATTGCATGATGAGGGGAAGCATGATGGAAACCAATGGAATCCATCATGGCACTCAACCACTCATCTGAGATTGGTATCCTCAAAGGTTTTACCTTTTGTGGTAGGCCTTTAGTCCTTCCAAAGGAGGGACTAGGCTCCCATGAAAGGAACCTTGCATCATTTGATAGGAAATGGAATGCAAATCAAAGCAAACCACAATTATGAAAAAGGAAGGAACTCCTAAAGGCTCTAAAAATCCTAATTCTACAAGCTCTAAAAGCAACCCTCTAAAGGGAACTAAAACAACAAATCAAACCTTGATATTCAATCTACAAAGGCATCAATATGTCTACTAAACCATCAAAAAAGATTTGGAAACTTATCATGAACTAAAGGTCACTTTAGAAGTTCATCTATGGGAAGTACTATGCTAGAGGCAACCTAAACACAACCTAGATGTAAAATCCAACTAAAATAGTAAATCAATTACTAAAAATCTATAAATTTTCCTAAGGGATGTTAAAGGTATTGGGAACCTATGGTAAAAAATCCAGAGCTTAAATCAATGTTTAAGGGCACTAGGGAAATTCTAAACCAAAAGTTGTCAAATGAAGGTTCAAGTGGGGAAGGCTCTAAAAACTAGTTCAAAATTAATCTTAGGATCACCTAAAAACCACCACAAAAATCCTATGATCTCATCAATGTGTCTATAACCAGCCAGCCAAAAATCAACATCAAATTCTAAAGCATTAATTGGTAATAAAATCAGCAAACAACAAGTCATTTTATGCATTTTTAATCATGTATTAAAAAAATAGAGAAATGGACATTAAATGGAAAACAACACCAAAATAAAATCCAAAGGCAAGGAAAAATCAGATATTCAGCAAGGATCAACCACATATTTTTCTCATATTTTTCTGATCATTATTCTAATTATTATGAATTAAAATCAATCAAAACAATAAAAGAATATAGAAAAATCAATTAAAGAAATTAAAAGAGTCAGAAAATATTAGAGCCACAGGATATGATTACTAGTCCAATGATCTAAAGGTCACGCGCGTGCCACATCATTTAATGAAGCTGTGCGTTTTGGTTAGTGATCAGGATATGGCTCAGTTGACTGAAGTGCACGGTACTCCCTAATCACGTCCATTCATGGAAAAAGTAGGATCATCTAATGACTCACACGTTGCCAACTCATCAAACCCTAATTAGGCTAAAGCTCGTACATTAGATGTTAAGACTAAGTCAGCAGATTCAAACGAAATCAACGGTTCCAGTTCATCTTCCTCATTTAAACACTGAAAGGGGAGGGAAATCATTCACGATGGCCGGAGAAGAGCTCCACCGTCTTCTCCGGCGAGAGCAATCATGCTCTGCAATTAAACTCAACCAAACCCAAAGAAAAATACATGGATCCACTTGTCCTCTCACCCTGAGCATGAAAATCCACTCCATTTCTAATGATTCCTCATAAATCTCCAAACACGATACTCAACAGAAAACTCATCAATTCCAAAGTTGTCATCAAACTTCAAATTGGCTACACAGAAATCTTCCTCACCTCTCAAGGATCAAGAATCACTATCTAATTCACCTTAATTCTCAAGAATCATCTAGATACGAGTCTCACCAGAATTTACATCACATCATGAATCATCACTAAACTTCACAATTTCAATCCTAAAACGATCTATGTTGTATCTACAACCTAACCACATGCTCAAATCAGTCTAAACATGCCTAAATCAAGAGGAATTTTAAAAGATAAAAACCTGTTCTGAAGCTTGAAATTGGAGGTTCTTAAGTGTGAATCTTGACTTCAAAACGTGTAGATTCCTTCACTGAATGATCCTGGTGCTATGGAAATCCTCAACTCTTCTTGAAATGCTCTGGATTGCAAGAAACTAATTTCACTTTTGAAGCTCCAAGCTCAAACTGCCATAACCGTTTCTTCAACAAATGCTAGCCAAAAAATGATCTGAACACGATCCTGAACTTAAATAGGATGTGTTTGGATCCTAACATGGCCCAATCATGGCCCAATTTGATGAATCCAAAATTTCATTTTCCTTCAATGAACAACCATGGTAAATCATGTGTTCTAACTCAGTTTCCTCTCAATCTTTGCTCCAATGGCTTGCACAACACTCCTTGGATGTGAGTGGCTCAGATTGAGTGCTTGATTTCATCTTATGGTGTTGAATGGTTATGTTACTTCAATTCTAAGTAATCCACACAAAGTCCATGAAGCAAGCCTCAAACCAAAAATGTAACATTGCCAATCTCTTCAAAATGCCATTTGCAATCAAAATATGTACCAACTTGTGAAGTTTGGCCCAAAAATGAATTAAAATGGAGTTTTCACTTTTTATGCCTTTTAATTATCCTTTTTTCCAAATTTCTTCATACACTTTCATATTCAATCCATATCAATGGATGTTTGGGTCATGGTTGGACTAAAAACACCATTTTGAACAACTTTCAACTTGAACAAATCTTCATTTGAGGTGCCTAAGTTGATGAAATTGACCCATAACAAAAAATGACATGTAATTCCAAATTCCCAAAATACCCTTATCTTGCAAAGCTTGTAACTTGAGTTCTACAAATCCAATCATGGAATTCTAGTAATTTATAGAAATCTAAGAAGATAAGGAACAGCATTCATGTTGACCAAAAGTTCATAGGAATCATCCTTCTAGGGCAAAAGTGTCATGTAAGTTGGTTGACTTTCAAGCTCCAAATTCACATGCCTCAGATGACCTGTAACTTGTCTGGCTCATAACTTGAGTTCTATAAACCCTATCAAGGACTTCTAGTACTCAAATCAAATCTATTCTCATGCCCTACAACAATCATGTTGGGGTCAAGGTGAGATGAAAACCTCATCTTGAGTTAAGTGGTCTTGAAGTTAGGCACTAAACTAGGGGTTTTTACACTGTCAAACATAGCAACCCTAGCCTTGGAACTCCTCACACTATTGATCCATGACAAGTTGACCTTGGAATCATCCCTTTGACATCTTAATACATCAATCCATGATCACATGGCCTTGAATTAGGTCTCAACCTTCTTTAAATCATCAGTTACCCTAGGGTTGACCAGATGAAACCCTAGTTGTACCAATCCTGGTAGTTGCTTCATATCCTTTTCATAAGGACCTGTCTAGGCTTCAAGATGATCTTCAATACTTTTCATGAGCTCTCTTAAGGCTCTAGGTCCAACTCTATGGCTTCAGAATCATCAGATGACTTCCCACAACCCTCAAGTTAGGAGATGTACACACTTGGTCTCAACCACTCTCTCTGAGGATCTTAGACTTCTCTAGTAAGGATGTAAACCCTTGAACATTTCGATAACCCTCTTAGCTAGCTTCATAGCCTTGTGTAGCCCTTTGTTGGTGATCATACCTCTTGATCTCCTGCGCACATGTCAATGCAATGCAAATGATAATGCTAATATGAATGCAATGAAACACAAGCTAGGTAAAGAAAAGTTGGGCAACTTTTAGGGTGCATCAATGTCACACGAACTTCCGTCGTCAATATAGATTCTAGAGATTGTGTGGTGTGAAGAAGATGTTCATCATCTATCTTAATTGTGGGAATGTGAGAAAAATACATAAGAAATGGGGTTGAATTGTGTATGTAAATTCTTTTACTCTTCTGAATACCATCTTTAGAATCTGAACAAGTTCAGAGTTTGATCAGAGATGTTAGCAGCAGAATGAATGACAATCAGAAGCAAGAAGTAAAGAAATACACAGAGTTATATTGGTTCCTCTCCTAAACTGAGAGTAGTTCAGACCCCCTATTTCAACAAGATATTTTCACTATAGTCAAACTGATTACACTTTGCTCAAGCAAATTAGCAAGATACTTCAACTAGTCAGTCACACTAGAAAGAGACTTCTGCTCAAGCACACTGACAAGAGACTTCCACTGCTCAAGCAAACTAGCAAGAGACTTGCATTACTCAAACAAAATGGTAAGAGACTTCCACTACTCAAGAAAATTAGCAAGAGACTTCCTTTACTTTAAACAAACAGTTTAGTAGAAAAGATAACAATTATACTTGAAGTTCAATCAAAAATATAGAAGTGATACTGTAAGTTCAGAGTATGCCTAAGGGGGGGGGTGAATTAGGCTTTAGAAACTTTTTCCGGTTTTTCGAGATTCTTGAATTTTACTTGGTTATGATCTTGATGATGAAAGCAGTAAAAGCAGAATAAAAATGGACACAAAGATTTATAGTGGTTCCCTTCACAATCCGAAGGTACTCCACTCCCCTTTCCACATGAAAGAGAGTTTTCACTATAGTTTTAGAATGTACAACCTATCACACCATCAACCGGTGAAGCCTACTATCTAACAACTATTTCAACAACTTAGTGTGCAAGAACAATCCTCTTGCAATCACTAACCCTTGTGTTCAACAATCCTTAATCACAAGTCACAAAGAAATAATTCTTGTAATTTTGTAATTTGAGAGTGATATAATAATATCAATACAAAGATTGATCTTCTCCTTTTGATCAAAATTCACTTTTCAATATCAATACAAGTGTTCACAAATTCTGGATATGAAATGGTATGAACAATATGAACACTTTTTGAAAATATTTGAAAATATTTGAAAAGTAGTGAATTTGATTTAATGATTATTTTGAAAATTATTGGTGGTGTTCTTCAATTTGAAATTTTCAGAATTTATATGAGCAAAACACCATTTCAAAAAGGTATAATTGAGTATGAATCAAATGATGAAAATGTATACCATTTAAACAAGATTTGAATTTTAACAGAAATAATTTTTCAAAATTCGTTCAGTGTTAATCGGTTAACCATATAGGTTAATCGGTTAACACTTGAACGTTAGCCCTGAGAATTTAAAATTTGAGGTCGTTAACCGATTAACCCATATGGTTAATTGGTTAACTTTGTTAAAACTCAGAAAAATACTGAGTTAAAAGTGTTATACCAATTCCAAATGATTTTAAAATATGCATATGCAAAATGTTGATATGATAAAATATTTGAACACTTGTATATCAATTAAAGGAGTGAATATTGATATACCGAAGCTTTGAGTCCAAATCTTGAAACTTGTCGTCGATCATTTGCACATGATGCTTGATTTACTTGACAATATTCCATAGTCTTGATTCTTGATCAGTTTTGAAAGCTTGACTTTTTGCAATTATGGAATGAGCTTAAGTCTTTGTTGACATCATCAAAACCTTGAGATTGAAGTGCTTCTACAGATACAACAACCACAAAGGTTCTTAACACTTAAGATTTCTAAGATATACAAAGATAAGAAATCTTAAAAACTTATTGAATAAACAATTATAAAACTTTAGCTTAAAGTTATGCTCAGTGTTGTTCTGATGTAATGTTGTATCCTTCCTTCAAATCTGATGAGTCCAAGCTTTTGAGATTGACATTAATTTTGGTAAAACTAACTTGATGATCGCTATTTAGTTTGCCTAAATGCTTCGTGACTGCAAGTGCACAGTCTGACCGTGTAGTTTTAAAAGATTATCGAACCCAAAGGATCAAGAGTCGATCTACCGCTATCTAATGCTACTATGTAAAGCTAAGGCTACTGAATTTCTAAATTTGGGATGCGAGAAATAAAATAAGTGCGGAATTAAAATCAAATTAAATTAAGATATTGCGAAATATCGGTATATAATCTTGTCAATCATCAGGGGTTCAGTAATTCGTGGGCGTTTAGTTTAAAAAGAAAGAATTGTTATTCTGTAGAAAATACCCATTTAAAAGACCTTATCTCACACTCTCGTGGTCTTGACTTAGACTATGCTCTCAAATTAGAATGAGGGCTCATCCCTTTTTTTTAAATTTCACAAGAATTCAACCCAATGAACTATAAACATTATAAGCATAAACCAAATTTTTATGGTCAAAATCCTCGAAGACTGTGGCCAGAGGCCAGATGGTCATTTAGAAAGATCCTAAACCTACACAAATACCTGGTATAAAGAATTGAGGGTAGGGAAATTTTAGGGTAAGACACAATCATTACATGGATTTCCCTCTTTATCATTCACATAATACATACATACAATAAAATGAATAAAAATAAGAAAGTGAACTTCCAGGTTGCAAGTGAGCCACGAGTTGCATACACAACCTCACACCATGCTATCATCTATGAGCCATCACCATGCACTGCACTTCTCAATTCTCAATCACATTTTTCATCACTCCTCACACCTTGTGCACCACACTCACACACTCACCAAAAATCCCTCCAAAATTGACACGAGTTTCACCCAATGCAACCCCAAATCCACCTATAAATACCCATATTTATTCACTCTTCAATCACACTAAAAACTCCCTAACAAATTATTGCAGAAAACCCTACAACCTTTACCAAAGTTGTTTTAAGAAAAAGATTCCTCAAGCTCTTCATTGGAACTTGAGTGAGCTTAAACTCATCCTTGCACAACGGGTAGAACGAAAGAGAAAGCTAAAGAAGTTGAGAGACAGAGGGAGAAATAAATAAGTGAAAGAAGGAGAAGAAAAGTTCAGAAGAAACTAAATTAAGGTATAAGCCCTCGTCGGAATTTTAGATTCCAGTGAGGTTCTCTTCTTCGTTATACCTTACTTTTTCATGTTGTTCCTTTTTTTATTTCCAATTGATGTAACCCGATGTAATCCTGATGGAATAATTAGAGAATAAGGAATTAAGTCTCATATGGGGAAGCTTAATATGAACTTAGGGTTGCTTGTTTTGGCACTAGTAGAAAAAAATACTTTATAATAGAGGTTGTTAAGTCAGTTCACCTGCCACCTGACTTAAGAAGTGATGCGGTGACAATTTTGTAAATATTTGTAACATTGTTAGGTCAATTACATTTAGAACTGACTTAAAAAAAATTAAAGAAAAAAATATAATTCGTATTAAATTTCTTAAGTCGCCTGTGTTTATTAACCGACTTAAAAACATATTTATTAAGTCAAGTATTGCCCACCTGACCTAAGAAGTTTTATTCAAACCCTTCTTCTTCACAACAAACCCTTCTTCTTCACAATAATCCGTTCCACCACACTGTTTCCAACACACCTTTCCATCTTCGTTCTCTCCTCCTCCAACTCTCCACCTCATCACCCAAATCTTTCTTTCATCAATCCCTTAACCATCACCTGAGACACCCTTTCCTTTTCTCTATTTCCTCTCATCTCCTCTACCCTAAAAGCTCCACCTTCCCTCCACAGTGACAACAACCCACGCCTCTCTTCACTTCTCTGTTGGAAATCAACTACCATCAGATTTTATCCACCAAAATCAAAATCAGAGTAGCCATGTTGCTTCGCCTTTGGTTTTACTAATCAATGCAGGCTAAGGTGATTTTACTTATCACATATATTTCTCCAGTTGGGTTTCTTCCTAAAAATTCGGGATCAAGAAGAAAAAGGCTCATGGCTTCGGCGGAGCAAACAACAACACAAATATTTTACGTTCCTCCTCACAAGCTTTCTCAGTTTCTCGAAGAGGGTTCATCAATTTTTGGTGATACAAGGTACTACTAGAGACTTTGCCTTACCTGTAACTTTGATGTTTTATTATACCATTTAACTTATATTGCTTAGTTTGATGAATATGAGTACTGTGCTCTTGTCAATCTTTTCTTTAATCACTATCCTTCTGAACTTTCACTTTTATGGAAGAAGCTCTCATGGAAATGGATGACTATAATGAGAGGCAGGTTGTGCCCGATACTCTTTCATTTGCTAGAAGGTTAGTTAAATCCTTTCATTGGGATCTAAGAGTCTACTACTTTCTAGGTTTCGGTTTCGAATTCTTCTAGTGACAGTTGAATTGATCCCCGAGTTAGTCGGTCCAAGAGTTTAAGAAAAAAACCTTTCATTAGTAATGTTGATTGCGAAAATTGATGTTATGTGTTGCTGATTTTTTTTTTTTTGTAGCTATCAACTTGAAGCACTAGACAGAGCGATTCGTGAAAATACTATAGTGTATTTAGAGACTGGTTCTGCAAAGACTTTGATTGCAATTATGCTTCTTAGAAGCTATGCTTATTACCTCCGAAAGCCTTCTCCTTACATTGCAGTTTTTTTGGTTCCCAAAGTTGTAATGGTTTCACAAGTATGCTGCCACTTTTATGATGACTTTTTGCCTATTTTAGATACATTATGATTAATTACTATGTGATTTTTGAGGATTCATTGTGCTTGTTTGTTTTGTTCAATTGTGTATTCTAGCAAGTTGCAGCCTTGAGAAATCACACTGATTTGAAAGTTGATAATATTTAACTGTTTCTATTTTGTGTTTATCAACATTAGTGTCATGTTTGAACGACTTGCGAAGAATGGAAGTGAGTTTGAGAAAAAAGACTAAGTAGCACATTAAGGAATATTCAGATGCTGGTTTGAGGACCCTGATATTGGCCTATTGCGAACTTGAGGAAGAAGAGTACACTCTTTTTAATAAAGAATTGATGGAAGCCAGGAGCTTAGTAAGTGCAGATCGAGAGCAGATTGTGGAGGACGTATTAGAAAAGATCGAAAAGGATTTAATTCTTCTGGGTGCTACCGCAATTGAAGACAAACTTCAAAATGGGGTATGTTACAACTAGTGATAAAGTTATCAATGCTCAGTTCTGAGCTAGCTTTTTGAAGTTTGAACTAAGTGCGTTTAAAACTTTGCAATCGCTTTTTGACATATAGGTTCCTGAATGTATTGATAAGCTAGCACATGCAGGAATAAAGTTATGGGTCTTAACTGGTGATAAAATGGAGACAACAATCAATGTCGGGTGAGTTCGTACTTATCAACAGTTTTGAAAATTCTATCATAGTAATATGAAGTCATTGGTATGATGATTTCAGTGTCACCATAGGTTTTCTTGTAGGTTACTTCGGCAAGAAATGAAACAAATTATCATTAGTCTTTCTATATGCGTACCCTTGTTTCTTCCTATAATGCTGATTTGAACATGTTTAATCTTTCTATTACAATAATGCAGGTTACTAGATTAGTAAAGATTAAAACAGGTTATACTACTCTTGCAATCGGCGATGGTGCAAATGATGTTGGAATGCTCCAAGAAGCAGATATTAGGATTGGTATAAGTGGCGTTGAAGGAATGCAGGCAGTTATGTCTAGTGATATTGGAATCTATGCAACCTGCTGCTGCACCGGCATCTCCACCACCTACTGTATAAACTGCTGATACTTCAATCAAGTTTCAAAGCACACCGCAATCAAGTTTCTGGCGTCATTTTGGATACTACCCATCAACAACTATACAGCTGCAATTGGTGATGTGAATATCAATTTAAATGCATGGTTTAGGTACTTATTTTGTAATTTTATTTATTCATTGTTGTTTCGACTCAGTTGTGTTCACATTGTACCTTATAGTCTCAAGCCACATGTATGTCATTAACTTGGTTGTATTAGAGAAAATGTTACTACAAGTTATTACTGTCATCTCAATGTTAAAATTAAGAAAATCTCAGTGTTAAAAACAATTGTTCACTGAACTTTGTTACTACTGTCATCATTTAAATGTTTTTGTTAAGATAGTTACTTATGAGTGCTATTTTTTCCACAGATTTCTATCAGCCCTTTAAGGAAAATGAGTTTGAACAGAGCACCGAGGTTCAAATAATCTATCCAGTTGAGCCAAAACCGGTAATTATGGTTTAAGTATTATCTTATAGGTTTGACAGTCTTTGGATTGTTTGGGATATATTTTTTTTTCTTACAGTATGGCTATGTAAATGTTCTTTATAAATATTTAAATTACCCTTTGTTCTATAAGTAACTTATGTATATATTGATTGTTGCAGGTCTTCTGTGAGTTTGATTGGGAATTAGACGAACTCGAGGTATTATTCTGCAGGAAGATGTATACTGGTTGTTGTTTACTCTAAATGGCAAAAGAGTTATCGAGGCGGAAGAGTTATCAGCAGACCAAAAGGACGCCTTCAAGGTAGAAAAAAGAAGATATTTTGTTGATTCATTATTCATATTGTCACGTATTTTGTCTAACAAGTTTGTTTGATCCCTTGATCCCTTTCTTTTTAGGAATTTGTCAAAGAAAAGGTTCGGGAAGCAAAGAGAGCCAACAGAGAGGTACTTTTTGGTTATTTGTGTTGTTGGCTATTAATTGTTTAATTCTTGAAATTCTGTGTTTGTTAATTTAGTAGTGAAATTACTCTGAAATTTCAAAATGATCTTTGAAATTGAAAGTACTTGATTACATTAAGTTCTTTTTAGTTGGTCAAATTTGTTATGAAGTTGTTTGGAATGATTGATGTGATAGGAGATTTTCAATTTCGGGAATCGTTTTGTGATTTATTTAGTTCAAGCTAATAAATTGTCTACTACATTTCTAGGGATTTAATTGGGGATGCATTTGGTTTCAATTTTTATATGAGACTAATTTACTTTTGTGCTACAAGGGCAGGCCCAGCTTAGAGAGGAAACACTGAAGGAAGAAAATGCTGCTTTCGAGAATGCTATATCTAATTGCGAGGATAAGATCAAGGAAAAATTACAGGAGGCTGAACTACTAAGGAGCAAGTTAGAGGTGGGACTGAGGATTGTTATATGTATTTTGTACTGTGTTATGCTGAATGACAATATTGTTTGATGTATCAGTGTGCGCCATGATATAGACTATAGAGAGTGAATGTGATGTTTTATTTGGCGGTTTACTGAGTTACGTATTTTGGGAATTGAAGTTCATTGTTTTGTGTTTTAATTATTGTTGCTTCTATTTCTTCTGTTTTGGGTTACAGGAAATGGATGAAGCTGAAGAGAAGCTGAAGACCGAGATAGAAAATATGCAGCTGCGAGCTTCCGAAAATGCTGACCAATCTTGGACGGCCGAGAGTTGGGAGGAAGAAAACAAGACATATACTAAAACCGGCTTTGATGCAGATGTGGATGGAGAAGTTTCAAAATCGGCTATGCTTGATAAATTGGATGAAAAGAAGAACGAACTGGTTTGTTGTTTCTTTAATGACACAATTCTGTTTTGTGTTCTTAACCATAACATATTGTTCAATGTTGAATGAGTAAGGGTGCATTTAGATAAACAACATAATTTAGTGCATACTCAATATGCTATTTTTGGGAGTTTAATTAAGGGATTATTCACAAGCTATTCTGAAAATTTTCTTGAAATAAACTGAAAACTGTTTATGAACGTGTCGTAACTTAAATTATTTTCATTAAGGTACCTTAATAAATAAATGTTTATATTGTGAGATAAGATCAAATCAAATGCCCCCTGAGCACTCAGATGGTGTCGGTGTCAGTCCTGACTCATTTAAACAATTAATAGCCTGACTCAAAATAACCAAAAAGCAAAGAGGCCGTTTTCTGCTTTGTTTAACCTTCCTATTATTTTGTAGGCAAGGGAGGCACGAAAGAAAGCCATCGCAGAAATGAGTGAGGAAGCTAAAGCTGCATTTGACGCAATGAGATTTTACAAGTTCTACCCTGTTCAATCTCCAGATGCATCTCCAGTGTTCGAGTCAGATTCGGTGCTTGATAGCTTGAATATTTAAATATTATAGTTAATGACTCATGTATTGAACAGAATGAAACAGAAGTTGTCAACATCTCCAAACCTTGGCTCAACAGTAATGATCCAATGAATGAGACTTATGTGCCTCGTTCAAAGAAGCTCAGCATCTTAGATAGAACAGAAGCTGGTTTATTACAAGCTCGAGCTTCTATTAGAGAAGCCATCGATGGAAATCAAGCACAAGATCCAGATTGTGTTCCAATAGGTCCAATGTATTGGAATGCTAAGGAATTTCACAGATTCGTTAATGATGCATTTGTCTATCAATGTGGCCAATTACAAATACGCACTAAATGCTTACAAAGTTATACTTTGAGTGACAGAAGCTACTTGGAAATGGAAAAACAGTTCAAAGTATTCGTTTACGAAGAAGAGGAGATCCCAGTTTTTCACAACGGACCTTGCAAAAGCATATACTCGATGTTAGCTTCTAAATGTCCCATGTTAGCTTTCTTTGCAGGAGGACTTCACGGATATATAAAATTGATTCTTCTCGAACATTGGGAAAACAACAAGGATCAAGACATGATGGTTCAAAAGTATCTTCCAAAGTGTGTTTCTTACTATGAAATGTTAAGGAAGAGCAAGTTCTGTCTCTGTCCAAATTCAGAGGGTTCAGAGCATTGAAATTCAGAGGGTCAAAGTGGCAAAAATTGACAAGTGGGTCTATTTTTTTATTCATGAAACTATCTTACCTTGTATGTTGTTTTTCATTATACTGTTGTTGGTTCATGGACACATGTAAGTAATATAATATTTTTAGCAAGTTGTATCAATTAATTACAAAACATTATGTTGATATATTAACTTAATTTTTAGCAAGTTGTATCAATTAATTACAAAAAAACGGTGATCTGTGTTGTGTGATTTTTTTTTGGGTGTAATTTGTTGATTGATTTGGGGGTAAATTATTAAATGGGATAACTGCATCTGATTTGTGTGATTATCCAAAAAAAAACAACTTCTTAGGTCGGTTAATTATACCTGATTTAAGAAAGTAAGTTCTTAGGTCAGGTATAAATGGTTTCTGCAGGCTAGACTTATTAAGTCGGGTTCTGTCTAACCGACCTAATAATAGTTTGTTAAGTCAGGTCCACAACCGACTTAAGAAGTCAAAACTTCTTATGTCGGTAGTTCTTAGGTCGGGCTCGGACCCGACTTAAAAAGTCATTTTTAACCGACTTAAAAAGCCTTTTTTCCACTAGTGTGGTTTTTCAATGTGTGACTCTGGATCAACGTTTAATTTAGAGTAGGGTTCATGTTTTCATTTTTTGTTAATTTGTTTGAAGTTTTTGAAACCTGGAAATTGGATGATGAACACCTTCATGGTGTTCATCATTTTCCACCATTTCAATCCAAGCGAGAGGTAAAAAGGTGTCTGAAACGTGTTTATGAGGTGGTTGGTAGCAGAGAGAAGGCGAGACTTATATATATATATATATATATATATATATATATATATATATATATATATATATATATATAGAGAGAGAGAGAGAGAGAGAGAGAGAGAGAGAGAGAGAGAGAGACTGGTGAATGAGGAAACGCGAGAGGCGTTTCACGTTTTCATCATCTTCTCATCACAAGTCATTTACCCACATGGCATGCGCGGTGACCATTGATTTAACATACTACTACTTTGACATACATGTGCCCTGTTTCCTAGCCCTTAGATCCATAGTGATCTCTTATCAATGGATGAGATTAAGTCAATACTTTGACTCCCACAACCCCTTTGGAGTGGGCTGGACGTGCTTTGGGCCCCCATTGGGCCAATTTTTTAACACCCCCTTGTTGTTTTTTTAAAGTGTTTTTTATTATTGTCTTATTTTTTTAGTGGGCCTTTAACCCATGACACTCTTTTTTTCTTATCTCATCCTTCCCTCACAACCCGGAGAAATGCACCTTCGGTGTCCGCGCCGGTAAGTTCATCGGCTACTACTTGACCGAACGGGGGATCGAAGCCAATCCAGACAAATGCCACGCCTTCTCGGATATCACCACGCCCACCACGAAGAAGTCCATCCAATCCTTCAAACGGCGTGCTCGCCTCCCTTTCCTGGTTCATTGCCAAGTCCGCCCTCCAAACTGCTCCGGAAGGAAACCAAGTTCGAATGGACAGACGAATGTGAGCAAGCC
The DNA here is from genome assembly GCA_963859935.3 of Lathyrus sativus. Classification (NCBI taxonomy): domain Eukaryota; kingdom Viridiplantae; phylum Streptophyta; class Magnoliopsida; order Fabales; family Fabaceae; genus Lathyrus; species Lathyrus sativus. The sequence goes on from OZ012737.1 coordinate 643,083,899, forward strand.
CTCTGCCACCTCAAACGCGTTTTGTCCGAACCACCAGTGCTGACACGTCCCGTGCCGGGTGAAACCCTATACCTATATCTGGCCGTGGCTAACGAAGCCGTCAGCGCCGTCCTCGTCAGCAAAGACGGGGACGGCCAAAAGCCCATCTACTTTACCAGCAAAGCCCTCCACGGTCCCGAAGTCTGGTACCAGCTGATCGAGAAGGCCCCCCTAGCCCTCATCACTGCAGCACGACGGCTCCGACATTACTTCCTCACCCACACCATCGTGCTCCGCACCAATCAGCCCATCCGCCAGCTCCTCGGCCGTCCCGACATGGCCGGACGCATGCTGAAATGGTCACTAGAACTATCTGAGTTCGACATCACCTACGAGGGTCGGCATGCCATCAAGGCTCAAGCCTTGGCAGACTTCGTCGCCGAAATGACCCCGTCACCCGATCCCACCACCAGGAGCCACATCTGGACCATTTTCGTGGACGGCTCCTCCAACTCCACGGGAAGCGGCGCCGACATCGTCCTCGACAACGACGAGGGCACCCTCATCGAAGTCTCCCTCACGCTGGCCTTCCTGACGACTAATAACCAAGCCGAATATGAAGCATTTCTAGCCGGACTTCGCTTGGCATCTAACCTCGGGGCCAGGGACATCCGAATCTATACAGATTCCCAGCTAGTCGCTTCACAAGTACGAGGGGAATATCAAGCGAAGAACGACAACCTCACCGAGTACTTGACACTCATCACCGAAAAACTACGAGGTTTCGACACAGCGGAGATTCAGCACGTCCCGCGCAAGCAGAACACCCGCGCGGACATCCTCTCCAAGTTGGCGAGCACCAAAAAGCGAAGCGCCCACAAGTCGGTCATCCAAGAGGTCTTGTCACAACCGAGTACCAGCGCGACCACTACCCTTCTCGATGTCAATGCCATCGGAGATACTGACTGCTGGATGACCCCACTCCACGCCTACCTCAACACCGGCCACCTTCCGGCCGACCCTAAGGAAGCTGGCACAACCAGACGACGAGCCTGCTCGTACGTTCTCCTCGAAGGAAGGTTGTATCGCCGGGGCTTCGCGGTCCCTCTCCTCAAATGCATAGATAAATCCCAGAGCACAGCCGTCCTAGAGGAAATCCAAGAGGGCATCAACGCACATCACCTCGGAGGAAGATCCCTAGCAAGAAAGGCTCTACGAGCAGGCTACTACTGGCCCTCGATGCAATCAGACGCGAAGGAACACGTCAAACGATGTGACAAATGCCAAAGACACGGTGACATGCACCTCGCCCCTCCAGCCGAACTCATATCTCTCTCCTCCCCGTGGCCGTTCGCCTGGTGGGGGCTGAACATCCTCGGGCCCTTCACCCTAGGGTCCTATCAGAACAAGTACCTCATCGTGGGCGTCGACTACTTCACCAAATGGATTAAAGTCGAAGCTCTGGCCAAAATCACGGCCCACAACATTCTTCGGTTCTATAAACGCAACATCCTCGCCAGATTCGGGGTCCCACTCGCCATCGTCACCGACAACGGCACACAATTCACGGACAAAAACTTCCGCGACTTTGTCACCAAGCTCGGAACCAAACACCACTTCACCTCGGTCGAGCACCCTCAGACAAACGGCCAGGCAGAATCCGCGAACAGGGTCATACTCAGGGGACTCAAACGACGACTCGGTGACGCAAAACGAGCATGGGTCGAAGAGCTCCACAGCGTCCTCTGGGCGTACCGCACCACCCTCCACTCAACCACGGGGGAAACCCCATTTCGCCTCACATATGGAACCGAAGCCGTGATACCTATCGAAATACGCGAACCATCCAGACGAACGGAAGCTCCCCTGGACACCGACGACAACGACGACGCCCTACGAGAAGAGCTCGACCTCGTCGAGGAAATCCGCTCAGGAGCATCCCTCCGAGAAGCCCGGTTAAAACAACAAGTAGCACTTCGCCACAACAACAAAGTCCTAAAACGCGATTTTCAAAATGGCGACTTAGTTCTGCGTCGAAACCAGAAAGACTCCCAGGAGGGCAAATTGGCTGCGAATTAGGAAGGCCTTTACCGTGTCCGCGACAAGACCGAGCACGGGGCCTGTTCCGGTATGGGCCTCACCTCGGCAGGCCCAATACCACATGCGGCCCAACAAGCGAACTGGGCACGCCTGGCACGCGCCCCTTCGAACGAGCAGGACTGGCCGCCGGGCACAAGCTAAATCTCCACGTCCTTTTTTGTCGTCCGTCACGCCGGACGAGCAGGACCGCCCGGGCTCCCCTCCGCGGGGAGAATAACGTGCTCGGCGCACGTTCTCCACGTGCTCCCCTCCGCGGGGACACGTCATCGGCCAACCGCCCACCTCCGAGAGAGCAGGTCAAACCCACTTTCCGGAGACCTAGGAGCGGTTGAACTAGGGCGAAGACCATGTCCTGGTCTTCACTACGCCATGTAAGCCCTAGCAGTCATTAGGGTTGGGCCTGGTCGTCCGGCCCACCTCGAATGACCGTTGGCCCAGCGCTGGGGTCTCTCTATAAATACCCTCTTCTTCAAGAGGGTCAGGTAACTCTTCTTGCCCCTTTTTCTGTACTATTGCTTCCTCTCTGTCCAACTTCTTACTTGGGCGTCGGAGTGCTTTGCAGGTACACCCCCCTCCTCTTTCTCACCCCGGCGAACAGATAACAGCCCAACGGAGTGTGGCCAGTCCGTGATCCCTCCTGATCAGGTCAGATCAGTGGCGCCGTCTGTGGGAACCTGAAACTTCCCCGTTACTCCGAGCAGAAAACCAAAAGTTTCACCAAACCTCCACGGTCATGGCCAGCCCACGCCGCGATGACACTCCGCACGACCTCGCGCTCAACACCGCCACCAACGGGAAACAGGCAGGAACGACGCATCTGACGGAAGCCGACGAAAGGGACGGGCAAACTGCTTCACCATCATCCGAGGAACGGCCCCTACAGGCCGACCACCGCCCCCCGAGCCCGCCAGCATTCCACCCCGTTCCCATCCCGGCGGGAGCAGACCCAACGGTGGCCGCTCTCTTTACGGCCATCAACCAGACGAACCAGCTGCTGTTCCAACAAAATGCTAGAATTGGGGCATTGGAACGCGTCGGTCCCCCGAGGTACCACCAGCGGGAAGACCAGAACGGAGGTTCGAGGAGCCCCTCGCCGCGACTCAGGAACCGCCGGCCACGGCTGGAGAGACACCGCCCGCAGGCGACGCGGGAGCGTACCAGATCCCCGGTGAGACACGGTCGCGGGAGGAACCAGAACGCCGCGGTGATCCCAACCGAGGAACCCCGGGGCGGGAACTCAGGCCGAAGATCGAGGACCCGAAACCCGGGACACACCGTGAACGGCTCATCTCCCCTAAGATCCCCGGCGCACAGCGACGAGGATGACTACCGCACCCCGCTATCCCGGGAGATCATGGCAGCCCCCATACCCCAGGGAATGGAGAAACCACCGACGCTGTCAACGTACGACGGCACCTCCGACCCGGACGACCATCTGGAAGATATCGAGGCTATGCTCGACTACCGAAACGTCCAGGGAGCTATCAAATGCAGACTCTTCCCGACGACCCTGAGGAAAGGCGCCATGACCTGGTACAAAAGTCTAGAGCCCGAATCAGTTACGTCGTGGAGGGTCTTGAAGGACCTATTCTCCAAACACTTCACGGCGTCCCGGCGTCACCCGAAGACGGAAGCAGTCCTCGGGGCAATCATCCAAGGCCCCGACGAACCTCTCCGGAAATACATCGAAAGGTTTACTCGGGAAGCCGTGCAGGTGACAACCTCCGACGAAATGAAACGCTACTTAATGGAACAAGGCCTACGCCACGACTCCAAATTCTACGAGGCCGTAGGCATACACCGGCCCACGTCCCTCCAAGATTTCCTCGACAGGGCCGCGCATTACATCCGGTTCGAGGAAACACAAGCGGCCAACTCCGCTCGCGACACCCGAGACAGAGAAGCCCCCCGCGGGCACCGAGACGACGGAGCTTCGAGCCATCGACGAGGAGGGGACCGCCGTCGGGAAGACCGCCCCCGCGAACCCCGCGAACAGCGCGAGCCACGCGGCCCGGCAGGAAGATTCACAGAGTACACCGCCTTGGTCGCTTCACGCGAACGCATACTGGCCGAATGCGCTAAAACCGAGTTCGTGCAGGGAGGTGTCCGTTTTCCACGACCAACGCCGCCCAAACCTAACGTGGACAAGTCAAAGTACTGCCGATTCCACAGGACCCACGGGCACGTAACGGAAGACTGCATCCATCTCAAAGATGCGATCGAAATCCTAATCAAAGACGGGCACCTAAAGCGATACACCCGAGGAGGTGAACCACCTAGGTCAGAGGCTCCGGAGGCTAAGAAAATCGAGGAACTCCCTTCTCCAGAGGACAGCGGGAGACTCCAGGTCGCGTTGTGCGTCAGCCGCCCCGAGGATTGGTTCGCGAGCAGAGGATTCGGCATCCCTGAAGGACCCAGCCTAGTCGACGAGCCAATCCGACCAACCAGCCGATGGGAGTACTTCCCCAGAGCCATGGTCATCTCTGATGGAGCCACGAGGAGTCTGTCCATAGGATCTGTGAAAAGGAAATTCGACGAACTCATCGCGGGCAACTCCGGCAAGATGAGCACGCTCGACAAATTCCGGGGCCGCTCCAACCCGATCACATTCTACCTCGAGGAACTACCCGGGGGATCTCCCAATTCCAACATACCCTTGCTCATACGTGCCCGAATGGCAAACTTCGACGTCAGGCGCCTCCTCGTCGACGGCGGGAGCTCGGTTGACATAATGTACTCGCATCTGTTCACAACTCTCCAGCTCGACGAGTCCAACCTCTCCCCCTACGTAGGCTCCGACCTCCAGGGGTTCAACGGGACGACGACGAGACCCTGGGGATACGTGGAACTGAAAGTCACCTTTGGGGAAGAGGAAACGGCCAGGGACATTAGCGTCCGCTTCTTAGTCATCGAATGCCCGTCCCTATATAACTGCATCCTGGGCAGGACGACGATAGCAGAACTCACCGCGGTACCCTCCACCGTCCACCTGAAGATGAAATATTACACGAGAAGGGGAGCCGTGGTCACCCTCAACGGCGACATCGAAGCTGCCCGAAGGTGTTTCGAAGCCGCGCTGAAAGGCCTCGACTTCATCGCCCCGCCGACCAAAAAGAAACCGCCAAGCGCCACACCAAAGGACAAACCAACAGAGCTGGTCGGATCCGTTGAGCTCGACAGTCGCTTCACCGACGAGCTCGACAATAAAAAGACCGACGAGGCCAACGGGCAGCCCCCGCACCCAGCGTGCCCCATCCCGGATGGCGAATTCGAACTCATTCCCCTCGGGGAAGACACGACCAGAACCGTGAGGATAGGTGCAGGACTCCCAGACCTCGCGAAACAACAGCTCCAAGCCTGCCTCCGCGAGAATGCCGACCTCTTCGCCTGGAGCGCCGCGGAAATGCCGGGACTCGACCCTGAGGTCGCCTGCCACCAACTTTCCATCAACCCAACCGCAAAGGCCGTGGTACAACGCCGACGTCGCCAGTCCCCCGAAAAATCGGCAGCAGCCGAACAAGCTGTAAAAGACCTCTTAGAGGCAAATTTTATTTCGGAAGCCCGGTATTCCACCTGGCTGTCCAACGTTGTACTTGTTAAAAAGAATAATGGAAAATGGCGCATGTGTGTTGACTACACTGACCTCAACCGGGCATGTCCTAAGGACGCCTACCCCCTCCCCAATATCGACAAGCTCGTCGACAACTCGGCGGACTTCAAACTCTTATCCTTCATGGACGCATACTCGGGATACAACCAGATCCCGATGGCCGAACACGACAAACAAGCCACGGCCTTCATGACAGCATCGGGCAATTACTATTACAACGTGATGCCCTTCGGCCTCAAAAACGCCGGGGCCACGTACCAACGGATGATGAACCACGTCTTCCGCGACGAGATCGGGGACATGCTCGAAGTATATATGGACGACATGATCGTCAAATCCGGCGCGGAAGACGACCACGCGGCACACCTCCAGAAGGTCTTCAAGACCGCGAGATCATGTCGCATGCGTTTTAACCCGGAGAAATGCACTTTCGGCGTCTGCACCGGTAAATTCCTCAGCTACTACTTGACCGAACGGGGGATCGAAGCCAATCCGGACAAATGCCACGCCTTCTCCAATATAACCACGCCGACCACGAAGCGTGCAATCCAGTCCCTCAACGGCGTGCTAGCCTCCCTCTCGCGATTCATCGCGAGATCGGCCCAACACGCCCTCCCGTTCTTCAAACTGCTCAGGAAAGAGACCAAGTTCGAATGGACGGACGAGTGTGAGAAAGCCCTCCGCCACCTCAAACGCGTCCTCTCCGAACCGCCAGTACTGACGCGCCCCGCGACGGGCGAAACCCTGTATTTGTATCTGGCCGTCTCTAACGAAGCCGTCAGCGCCGTCCTCGTGAGCGAAGCCGGGGAAGGACAAAAGCCCATTTACTTTACTAGTAAAGCCCTCCACGGCCCGGAGGCCCGATACCAGCTGATCGAGAAAGTCGCCCTGGCCCTCGTAACAGCGACACACCGACTCCGACATTATTTTCTAGCACACACCATCGTGCTCCGCACCGACCAACCCATCCGCCAGCTACTCGGCCGCCCCGACATGGCTGGGCGCATGCTGAAATGGTCGCTAGAGCTCTCCGAGTTCGACATCACATACGAGAGCCGGCACGCCATCAAGGCTCAAGCTTTGGCCGACTTCGTCGCCGAGATGACCACGCCCCCCGACCTTACCACCGGGAACCACCTCTGGACCATCTTTGTGGACGGCTCCTCCAACTCTACGGGGAGCGGCGCCGGCATCGTCCTCGATAACGCCGAGGGTACGGTCATCGAAGTCTCCCTCACGCTAGCTTTTCCAACGACTAACAACCAGGCCGAATACGAAGCATTTCTCGCCGGCCTTCGCCTAGCATCCGACCTGGGAGCCAGGGACATCCGAATCTACACGGATTCCCAGCTGGTCGCTTCGCAAGTCCGAGGCGAATACCAAGCAAAAAACGACATCCTCGCCGGATACCTCGCGCTCATCAATGAAAAACTAAGAGGGTTCGACTCAGCAGAAATTCAGCACGTTCCTCGGGAGCAGAACACCCGCGCCGACATCCTCTCCAAACTAGCAAGCACCAAGAAACGAGGCGGCCACAAATCGGTCATTCAAGAAATCTTGTCCCAACCAAGTACCAGCCCGACCACCACACCCCTCGACATCAACGCCATTGGAGACACAGACTGCTGGATGACCCCCCTCCACACCTATCTCAGCACCGGCCGTCTGCCGGCCAGCTCTAGCGAGGCCAACGCAACGAAACGACGGGCCTGCTCGTACGTCCTCCTCGAGGGACGACTGTACCGCCGAGGCTTCACAATCCCACTCCTCAAATGCATAGATAAATCCCAGAGTACGGCCGTTCTAGAAGAAATCCACGAAGGTATCAACGCGCAGCACCTCGGTGGCAGATCCCTAGCGCGCAAGGCCCTACGCGCGGGCTACTACTGGCCGTCAATGCAGTCCGACGCGAAAGAACATGTCAAACGGTGTGATAAGTGTCAACGACACGGAGACATGCACCTCGCCCCTCCAACCGACCTCACGTCCCTCTCATCTCCGTGGCCGTTCGCCTGGTGGGGGCTGGACATCCTCGGGCCCTTCCCCCTCGGTTCATACCAGAACAAGTACCTCATCGTGGGAGTCGACTACTTCACCAAGTGGATCGAGGCTGAAGCTCTGGCCAAAATCACCGCCCACAACATACTCCGATTCTACAAACGCAACATCCTCGCCAGATTCGGGGTACCGCTCGCCATCGTCACCGACAACGGCACGCAATTCACAGACAAAAACTTCCGCGACTTCGTCACCAAACTCGGGACCAAACATCACTTCGCCTCGGTCGAACATCCTCAGACAAACGGCCAGGCGGAGTCGGCGAACAGAGTTATACTCAGAGGACTCAGAAGACGACTCGGAGACGCCAAACGAGCATGGGTCGAAGAACTCCACAGCGTCCTCTGGGCATACCGTACTACCCCCCACTCAACCACGGGGGAGACCCCATTTCGCCTCACGTACGGAACCGAGGCCGTGATACCGGTCGAAATCCGCGAACCGTCCAGACGAACGGAAGCTCCCCTGGACACCGACGACAACGACGGCTCCCTCCGAGAAGAGCTCGACCTCGTCGAAGAAATCCGCTCAGGAGCCGCTCTCCGGGAAGCCCGGCTGAAGCAACAAGTCACACTTCGCCATAACAACAAAGTCATAAAACGCAATTTTCAAACAGGCGACCTAGTTCTACGCAGAAACCAGAAAGACTCCCACGAGGGCAAACTGGCTGCGAACTGGGAAGGCCCGTACCGAGTCTGGGACAAAACGGAGCACGGGGCCTATTACCTCGAAAACCTGCACGGTGAACACCTAGCTCGACCATGGAACGCCGCGAAGCTTAAGCGGTACTACAGTTAACACATTGCCCGCGACGACCCATCGTCCCGACCACTGGGGGGGTCGACATGGTACCACCGCACACCCCCGCGTCCACCAGCGACCAAAGAAAAGCAAGCCCTGCCTCTCGTGTGCGCGGGTAGAAGGCCTTGCTCTGCAGGGAATACCTCGACCGAGGCTCCTCGCCGCCGTACCAAAACAGGCAGGACACCCAGCTCGCGATGGGCCGTCCACGCCCCGGGGAAAACTACCCCCGAAACGGCCCGGCTACATCCCCGGCCAAACCGGCCAGTTCCCTGCACTACCGGTAACAAATTGTCGAGCTAAACACACCGAGCGCACACTTAGAAAATCTACAAGAAATGTCATACACATCAAAGGCATTCGAACAAATACGAAAAACGAGCATAAAACAACATGCAAATAACGAGCGCACACTTAGAAAATCCATGATAAATATATTTAACAAAAGCGGGCACCAGCCCAGTAGTCAATGGTACAAAAACGAGCACGCAGGCCCAAAGAAAAAGATAAACACCGGCACGCAGGCCACAAAAACAACGAGCACGCAGGCCCGACAACCTATGCTTCCTCGTCCGCTCGGTCAGCAGCCACGGGTTCCTCCTCGGGGATAACAAGATAAGGATCGATCACCCTCCCATCAACAATCTCGTGGTACGGCCCTATCCCGTCCACGACCAGCTCGACACCAGGGTTGGCGACCTGAATCTGCTCGACCGCGTTCTTGAACCCGACCTCAACGGCCTCCAGACAATCGCTCTCCAACACCCGGATACGGGCGATCAAGTCAGCACGGGTGATTAGCCGTCGATCCCCATCAGTCTCGTCCTCGGCCGGACGAACAGCGCTGTCCAAAACCTCCGTGCGAACCTTCAGCGCCTGCACCTCGGTCGTCGCTGTCCCCAGCTTCTCCTCCAGCGAAGTCACCTTCCCCTCAGCACCCTCTGCCCGTTTCCGCTGCTCGGCAGCATCCTTCTGGCTCTTCTCCAACTCCTCAGTGAGCTTGGCCAACCGCGACTGTGTGAAAGTGAGATCCCCTTGCAGTTTGGACAGCTCAGCAGCGGAGCAGCCCTCCTCGTTCAGCACGAGAGCCGTCGTAAACGTCCGCATCATCGCGGCCAAGTCCTCAGCCAGGACACGTCGACGGGTCTCCCGATCAGCCTGGCGAACAACCTTCACCTCCCCGGCGGAAACAGTGGGGGAACGGGCACCATGAAAATATCCCGGGTGCTGGTGGCAGGGAGGGACAACATAACCTTCCTCGACGGCGCCGACCGTCAGATCCACCACCCGAGGCTCCTCGGACCTTTGCCTCTTCGACACTCCTTGAGACACAGGGGATTGGCTCTCTTGAGGCGACGAGGACGAAGTTTGCCCCCCGTGCGTCGCGACCTCCTGACCGACCAGCTGACTCACCCTCGTCCTCGGGGCCACAGCATTCCTGGCAGCGCGCAACTGCTTCACCCGCTCGTCGACAGTAGACATGTTCGCTGCAAAAACAAAGAAATAGGTTAGTGACGATCAAAAACCCCGACCACGAGGGAAAACGAACATCCCTACCTAGATAATCCAGAGCGGCCGCCCCGGTCGCGCAACCGAGCAAAGTCTTAGTATTTATCAAACGCTTCTTGGTACGTATGTTCCCCTGGGCGTCGAGGATGTACCGACCGTCGGGCGTCACCAGCTTCGACGGGGGGAGTGACCGCACAAAGGCAATTATTTTCAAATAAGCGGCCATGTCCTTCTCCTCGAGCGTCCCCGCCCGGACGATATACCTATCCGTCCCTCGACTGAAATGCTCTGCGGTCCACAGTAGATGTATCTTAGGAAGCCACGCGCGGAACCGCTGGCCCTCTACCGTGCGCTCGCCCTCGTCAAAGAGAGTGTCCGAGCCGTGCTGTGTGATCGGTTTGACGAGGTAGAACCGACCTTTGAAGTCTTTGACAGAATCGCTATACGCTTTGAAAATTTTGGTCGATTGTTTGAAGGAGACCCATCCGTGGCGACCTCGCACCGTCTGCCGCTGCAAATGAAAGATGCGGAAAAATAACGGCACCGTCGGCTCCACCGAGAGGTAGAAACACACCACCTCGAAAGCCCGGATGAAAGCCAAAGCGTTTGGGTGCAGCTGAGACGGGGCAAGACGCAGCCAGTCAAAAAGCCCCAGATGGAAGGCGGAAAACGGTAACCGGAGCCGAGCTTCTTTAAAATAAAATTCATACATCGGGAACATCTTCCGCCCATATCGCGAACAGATCCGGTGATGCTCTTTCGGGCGGTACACCTGCCAGTGTTGTGTTTCTCCTATCGGCGTGTCCTCGACCGTGGCATACACGTCGGACGAGTCGGCCACAAAGCAAGAGGGGATGGAAAGTGGCTCCTCGGCCGCCCACTCCTCGGACGGGGCGATACGCTCGTCGTCATACTCCGGGACCTCGGGTTCATTATCTTCAACCATTATCCCCGGCACCAGAGCCGACATCTACACCTGAAAGCAGAGGACATCGGTGAATTCGATAGCCAGGATCAAATCCACCCTTCCACCGCAAGTCAAGTGAAAGGGCGACAAAGGCCGAGAAGCGACGAGCAGATACTCGCTCCCCGTCTACCCTCCTTGGGGATCGAAGAACGACCCCTCACCCCCTTCGGGACGGCCGTCGGAGAAGGTACTTCTCCCCGGGGCATTCATCAGAAAAAGCCCCCGTCCCCGGGGCATTCATCAGAAAAAGCCCCCGTCCTCGGGGCATTCATCGGAGAAAAGCCCCCGTCCTCGGGGCATTCATCAGAAAAAGCTCCCGTCCTCGGGGCATTCATCGGAACTAGCCTACCGTCCCCGGGACATTCATCGGAAAACTCGCCAGACGCGGCGGAACTCGCGTCCCTCCTCGGGGCGTTCATCCCGCCCCGACCACACGTTCCAGTTATACGACGGAAATAAAAAGAGAGGGAAAAGAGGAACTCACTTGCAACGGCGGCGGACGGAAGAAAAGAGCAAACGGTACGGCGGCGATCGGCGGCGATCGGCGGACGAGCAGAGACGATAAAAGATTAGCAGGGAGAAAAGTAACAGAATGAGTGAGGACCGCCATATTTATAACCCGGCGCGGGACTCGAAGCGACCCTAGGCTCATTAATGACATAGGCTAGCCGCCCCTACGACCGCTTAAAACAAGACACGTGGCGGCAACCTGACAGTCGCGTCCCTTCACCTGCCTCCTCCCCGTTCTGCCGACGACCGGGGCCCTTCGTGCAAGTCCCCGCTCCAGACACGACGACCTTAAGTCCTCGCTCTTCCCCAGAGCTTCGACTTGGGGGGCTCCTGTTCCGGTATGGGCCTCACCTCGGCAGGCCCAATACCACATGCGGCCCAACAAGCGAACTGGGCACGCCTGGCACGCGCCCCTTCGAACGAGCAGGACTGGCCGCCGGGCACAAGCTAAATCTCCACGTCCTTTTTTGTCGTCCGTCACGCCGGACGAGCAGGACCGCCCGGGCTCCCCTCCGCGGGGAGAATAACGTGCTCGGCGCACGTTCTCCACGTGCTCCCCTCCGCGGGGACACGTCATCGGCCAACCGCCCACCTCCGAGAGAGCAGGTCAAACCCACTTTCCGGAGACCTAGGAGCGGTTGAACTAGGGCGAAGACCATGTCCTGGTCTTCACTACGCCACGTAAGCCCTAGCAGTCATTAGGGTTGGGCCTAGTCGTCCGGCCCACCTCGAATGACCGTTGGCCCAGCGTTGGGGTCTCTCTATAAATACCCTCTTCTTCAAGAGGGTCAGGTAACTCTTCTTGCCTCTTTTTCTGTACTATTGCTTCCTCTCTGTCCAACTTCTTACTTGGGCGTCGGAGTGCTTTGCAGGTACACCCCCCTCCTCTTTCTCACCCCGGCGAACAGATAACAGCCCAACGGAGTGTGGCCAGTCCGTGATCCCTCCTGATCAGGTCAGATCAGGGCCTATTACCTCGAAAACCTGCACGGTGAACAACTAGCTCGACCATGGAACGCCGCGAAACTTAAGTGGTACTACAGTTAAAACATTGCCCGCGACGACCCCTCGTCCCGACCACTGGGGGGCGACATGGTACCACCGCACTCCCACGCGTCCACTAGCGACCAGAGAAAAGCAAGCCCTACCTCTTGTGTGCACGGGCAGACGGCCTCGCTCGGTGGGGAACACCTCGACCGAGACTTCCCACCGCTGTACCAGAACCGGCAAGACGCCCAGCTCGCGATGGGACGTCCACGCCACGGGGAGAACTACCCCCGAAACGGTCCGACCACACCGCCGGCCAAACCGACCGGGTTCCCTTCACCGCCGGTAACAAGTTTGTCGAGCTAACACCCGGACAGGCCCGAAAAGCATACCAACACATGCACATCAAACATCATTCAAGCGAACAAATAAATACGAAAATAAGATGAGCATAAACATCATGCAAATACCGAGCGCACACTTAGAAAATTCTCAAAAAAATATATTAAACAAAAGCGGGCACCAACCCAGTAGTCAATATTACACAAACAGGGGCGCGCAGGCCCAACAAAGAGAAACAAGTTACAAAATGTTGGCATGCAGGCCATAAAACTACGAGCACGCAGGCCCGGGAACCTATACCACTTAGCCCTCTTGCTCAGCAACCACGGGGACCTCCTCGGGAACGACAAGCTCGGGGTCGACCACCTTCCCGCTGACGATCTCATGATACGGCCCAATCCCGTCCACGACCAGCGTGACGCCGGGGTTGACAACCTGAATCTGCGCAACGACGCTCTTGAACCCGACCTCGACAGCCTCCAGACAATCGCCTTCCAACACCCGAATCCGGGCGACCAAATCAGCACGCGTGATCAACCGCTGGTCCTCCTCAGTCTCGTCCTCGGCCGGACGAAGTGTGCTATCCAGGACTTGCATACGAACTTTCAGCGCCTACACCTCGACCGTCGCCGCCCCCAGCTTCTCCTCCATCGAGGTCACCTTCTCCTCAGCATCCTCCGCTCGCTTGCGCTGGTCAGCAACATATTTCCGACTCTTCTCCAGCTCCTCGGTAAGCTTGGCCAGGCGCGACTGCATGAAGGTGAGGTCCCCATGCAATTTGGACAGCTCAGCGGCGGAGCAACCCTCATCGTTCAGGACAAGGGCCATCGTGAACGTCCGCATCATCGCGGCCAAATCCTCCACCAGGATACGTCGACGAGACTCTCGATCGGCTTCACGGACAACCTTCACTTCCCCAGCAGAGACGGTAGGAGACCGGGCACCATGAAAATAGCCCGGATGTTGATGGCACGGCGGAACGACATAACCCTCCTCGGCCGAGCCGGTCGTCAGATCAATCAAGCCGCTGGGCTCCTCGGATCTCGGCCTCTTCGCAGCTCCCTGGGACGTAGGAGACTAACTCTTTTGGGGAGAAGAAGACGAACTCTGGCCTCCCGGCGTCACGGCCTCCTGCCCAACCAGTTGGCTCACCCGTGTCTTCGGGACCACGACGTTCCTTGAGGCGCGCAACTTCTTCACTCGCTCCTCGACGGAAGACATGTTCGCTGCAAAAACAAACAGATAGTTAGCAACGGTCAAAACATACGATCACAGGAAAAAGAAACGTCCCTACCTAGATATTCCAGAGCATCCGCCCCCGTGGCGCAACCGAGCAGGGTCTTAGGGTTAATCAGCCTCTTCTTGGTCCGCACGTTCCCCTGCGCATCGAGGATGTACCGACCATCGGGCGTCACCAGTTTCGACGAGGGAAGATCCCGCACAAAGGCAACTATTTTCATATACGCGGCCATATCCTTCTCGTCGAGAGTCCCGGCCCGCACGATATACCGGTCAGTACCGCGGTTGAAGTGCTCCGAGGTCCACAATAAATGTACCTTGGGGAGCCACGCAAGGAACCGCTGGCCGTCTACCATTCGCTCCCCCTCGGTGAAAAGAGTATTCGAGCCTTCCTGAGTGATCGATTTCACGAGGAAGAACCGACCCTTGAAATCTGGAACAGAATCGCTGTACGTCTTGAAGGGCTTGGTCGGCTGCTTAAACGAGACCTATCCCTGACGGTCGTTCACCGACTGGCGTTGCAGGTGGAAGATACGAAAAAACAAGGGCACCGTGGCCTCCACCTCGAGATAAAAGCACACCACCTCGAAAGCGCGAATAAAGGCCAGAGCGTTAGGGTGCAGTTAGGACGGGGCCAAACGTAACCAATCGAAGAGGCCCAGATGGAAAGCGGAGAACGACAATCTGAGCCGAGCCTCTTTGAAGTAGAACTCGTGCATGGGAAACATCTGCCGCCCATATCGCGAGCAGATGCGATGGTGTTCCTTCAGGCGATACACCTGCCAGTGTTGCGGCTCCCCTTAAGGCATATCCTCAACGATAGCGTAGACATCAGACGCGTCGGCCACGAAGCAGGATGGGGTGGACAACGGCTCTTCGGCCACCCACTCCTCGACGGGGAGGACGCGCTTGTCGAAATCCGGGACCTCGGGTTCATTATCTTCGACCATCGTCCCCGGTACCAAGGCCGACATCTACACCTGAAAAGCAGAGGACAACGGTGAATTCGATAGCCAAGATCAAATCCACCCTTCCACCGCAGGTCAAGTGAAAGGGCGACAAAGGCGGGAGAACGACGAGCGAGTAGGCGCTCCCCGCCGCTCCTCCACGGGGCGTTCAAAGGCCAACTTATCATCCCTCCTCGGGATATTTATCGGAAAAGGCGCGCGTCCCCAGGGCGTTCATCGGAGAAAGCCCCCGTCCTCGGGACATTCACCGAAACAACCAATTCTCCCCGGGGCATTCATCGGAACTGACCCAGAAAACCGCCAGATACGGCGGAACTCGCGTCTCTCCTTGGGGCATTCATCATGCCCCGACCACAGACCCTAATTAAACGGCGGAAATAAAAGGAGAAGAGAGAGAAACTCACTTGTAACGGCAGCGAACGGGAGGAAGAACTAAACGGCGTAGCGGCGATCTACAGCGACGGCGGACGAGCAGGAATCTCAGAGCTTCGCAGGTAAGACAACAAGGTGGAAAGTAGAAAAATGAGCGGGGACCCCCATATTAATAACCCGGCGCGGGACTTGAAGCGACACTAGGCTCTTAAATGACCTAGGGTAGCCGCCCCTACTACCACTTAACGTGCGACACGTGGCGGTAACCTGACAGTCGCGTTCTTTCACATGCCTTTGCCCCGCTCCACCGACGATGAGGAGACCCTCGCACAAGCACGCGTTCCACCGAGCACAAACCCGACGAACCTCCCGCTTCGCTACCTCTCTCCCCGACGCAGCGACCTTAAGTCCTCGCTCTTTCACCACAGAGCTTCGACTTAGGGGGCTCCTGTTCTGGTCTGGGCCCGGCCTCGCGATCCAGCTCAATAACGCACAAGGCCCATTAAGTGGACTAGCCTGACCGAGCACACACCCCCATAGGACGGGCAGGGCACGCCCCCCGCCGGGATGGACGACACGTCCCGTAGCGTCTTCAACGCCCCCTTTGTCGACCGAACAGGGCACCCCGGTCCTTCGAGCAAGACCACATGGCTCTTCCGCGTCTGTGTATGCTCCCCTCCGCGGGGAGAACAACGCCTTCCGGGGAACCTCGCGAGCTCTCTTCCGCGGGGAGGACAACGTGCCCGGCGTACGTTCTCCACGTGCCCCCTCCGCGGGGACACGTCACCTAACCAACTGCCCACCTCCGAAAGAGTAGGTCAAACCCACTTTCCGGAGATCACGGGATGGTTGGACTAGGGCGAAGACCACGTTCTGGTCTTCACTACGCCACGTAAGCCCTAACAGTCACCTGGGTTGGGCCTGACAATCCAGCCCAACGCAAGTGACCGTTGGCCCAGCGCTGGGGTCTCTCTATAAATACCCTCTTCCTCAAGAGGGTCAGGTAATTCACATCTTGCCCTTTCGGTACTTTGCTCTCACTTTGCCCAATTCCTTACTTTGGCATCAGAGTGTCTTGCAGGTACACCCCCTTTTTCCTCCTCATCACCGGTGAACAGGTAGCAGTCCAACAGCGTGTGGCCAGCCCGTGATCCCCTTCTGGTCAGGTCATATCACATTTATTTTTATTTTTATTATTTTTATTTCTATCATTTTGGCTAATTAAAAAATAATTTTAATAAATAAATTAATCACTTTTCTAACAAAAACCTTGATCAACATCAAATATTCTCAAAATAAAACTTAAACCTTTTTATCAAATTCAAACGGTTTTCTAATGCGAACCAAAATGCGTAATCGCTAAATTCTTTTCAAACTTAAGCACCTTCGTCAAAATATTTTTCTTAATAAGATCAGAAGTAAGAGGACATTGGAGTTTACACTTCTAGAGACCTTGAATAATCGGCCCCGAGGCACACATTTTGGTTTTACCGAGCATTATTCTTCCGCAATGAAACACATAATCAAAACTCAAATGAAAAGGGACATTAGAGTTTACACTCCTTCAAACCTCGAATAGTCGGCCTCGAGGCACACTTCTTTGTCTTACCGAACCTTCGTCCTTCACAAATAAATTTCATAAACACCTTGGATGAAAAACGGGACATTGGAGTACACAATCCTTGAAACCTTGAATAGTTGGCCCCGAGGCATACATCTCGGTTTTACTGAGCATTCCTCATCCTCTTAAGAATATACTCAACCCGTCAAACTACCTTTTACTCACCTTCGCACGATCAAAAACCTTTTCACAAACAAACTGTGTTTTGTCCGTTCTATCGCAATACAAACAAACGCTTAAGTTTCCACCGTAAGCATAAATGCAACATTTAACCGCTAGAATGCAACCTAAATATTCATTCACTAAAATCAACCAATAAATATGTGATTTTCTACCAAAAACTACATAGCTTTGAGTTTCCCATCGCACCTGGGGATACGTCGGAGCGAGATTCAACGTATAGTCAAACAATATAACAAAAAACCCAAAAACATCTTTTGTCTTACTCAGAACTATGTAGCTTTGAATTCCTCATCGCACCTGAGGATACGTAGGAGCAAGACTCACAATCTTGTCAAGCGTCCTAATAAAAACCTTTTTTGCGACATTTTCCTTTTTGTTTTAAACTTTTTAATAATTAGAAGAAAACAAATAACAAAAGCTAATATTCTATTCGCAAATCAACTAAATGGTTTCTGTTTAGTACAAAGATGTAAGGGGGTGCTAATACCTTCTTTTCGCATAATCGACTCCCAAACCCGAATTTGATTGTGACGACCACTTTCTTTTCCTTCTTAGGATTTTATCGATATCCCCTCTTTCCTATTGGAATAAATAAAGTTCGGCGTCAACTTTGTTATCATCTCGAGTGTGCAGACGCATGCGGTAATTTTTTTGCGCCGTGATAGATGGGTGACACATTATTTTACAGAGTGGTACTCAAATATCCCACACTGTAGATGTGTGTGTGTGTGGGGGGGGGGGGGGGGAGGCTCCTTGACGACAATCTTGAGGTCGTGTACAACTAATATCACTGCCACTAAAGTCATATGGAGTTGAACTATGGTTGTAGTAGGAAGGAAGATGCCTCATTGGCAACACTTGAGCTCTTGACGGCTGCGAACCGTCATTAACAAGAGCTTCCATGAAATAACTCTATAGTGACCACATTGCAAAATCTCTAACTGTATTGCAATCTTAGTTGAAATCTTCTCCTGAATTATTTACATGTGAATGAACCTCACATTTTGTTGCTACAATATGTTGAAAATGTTTAACAAAAGCTCATTAGTATTTGGTACACCTAATAGAGTTTAGAGGTGTTAGAGAAGATGAATGATGGAGGAACTAAAATGTGAGGTTATAGTGGAGGAAGTGAATCTTGAGGTAGATGAATATGGATATGTGGTGAAGAAGCATGATGATTCTCTTAAATTGGTGGTTGAGGAATCATAGATGAAACATATATGAAACATAAAGATCTTCATTGACGACGGGACTAACTAGATGAGTGTTGTCTTGAAGAATGTGAATAGTTGATTCGAGATCATTGATGGCACTTTGAGTGTGAGTTGATTTCAACCCGAGCATCTGGAAGAATAGTTAAAAATGATTAAGAAACTTTTATAGATGCTCGAAGTTGAAACAAAAATAACTACTTTCCACATAGCAACTGAGGAAGTTTGAGAAAATCAAAGTGAAATTCGACATAATCAAAATATAATTCCTATAGACGACATTAATTTTCTACAATGGAACATAAAATATATAATATGCTGATGATAAGCATCATGGTAAAGCTTCTAGGTGCGATGATTATGGTTTTTCACTAATCAGATGGGGTATCTACAAAAAGTTAGCACTTTGACGTCAAAGTCAATGTATAAATGAGATGAAACTTTACAAGTATGAGTAAAAGAATATCTGAGTGTGATTCATACTCACATATATTGAGAAGACAAGTATAATTATCTTCTATCTGTCGTGGAAAGCTGTTGGATGCATATCAATAGTCTGGATGGAAGTAGGGATAAACTTGTATACAAAGCATATAATTGAAGGTCCACATGATCCTTAGAGATTGTCGCACCCTAATTGGATCAAATCTATAAATTGAGCCAATTTTCATAGACTATTGTTCAGCTCAAAACTTTATTAATTTGAGGACGAATGTAAGGCTCGCTAACCAACCTTAAAGATATGCTTAACAATCTCCTTATACTAATTTGTTTTGGTCAAATATTTTATCCACTTAAGACAACCTCCTAAAATTTTATTTGAATTGATAGAATGTGATGTAATTAAGTGGTATGAAATGAAATAAAATAAAATTCTATCATTTAAATTAATAAAAATTGAACGAAACATATTTAAACAGAATAAAGTAATATCTATTTCATTCATTCAATTTCATCACTTACCACTAATTTTTTCCTCAACAACTTTGATTTATCTTAAAATATCCAAACAATAAAATTAGACATTAAATCCGCCCCGTTCCGTCCCACTTATTTCCATTCCCATGCAGTCGTTTTAAAATATCCCAACATAATTAAGGCTTACCAATAGTCCACCTACTTGTTTATTTGGGCCTATGATACCCATCTCCACGGGCTTGGGTATTGGAACCATCGCACACACATCAAACCACTTCGAAAGCGAAATCGTAGAAACAATGTGCACACAACGTTGAATCGTTTTCCGTTGCTACTTTCTTGCTTCCCATCTATCTGCTTCGTTCCGCTGAGTTGAGTTTTAGACGACCAAAACAAACCTATAATGGCGACATAGATAAACACCTAGAAACCGATTTCCAATTTCAATCGTAACCGTCAATTTCGTTGACTTCGGTACCGTTTTTCACACAATTCAATTTCATTGTCATATACCAAAACATCAAATACACATAGTATAGTTTAATTTTAATCGCTTTTCTCTTTGATTTGATCTACAGAGTGAAAAAAAGCGAAAGCAAAAGCGATTTTTCAAGAGTTTTGAAACCCTAGAGAGAGAAAGAGTAGTTTTTGTTGTGTGAATTGTGATGATCGTTCTATGATGATGAATTCATCGAACGGTAATATGAACCCGTCTTCTTCTTCATCGGGTCCTACACAGTCGCAAGGTCTCAAAACCTATTTCAAAACCCCTGAGGGAAGATATAAACTTCAATTCGAGAAATCTCACCCTGCCGGTCTTCTTCAATTCAATCATGGCAAAACCGTTTCTCTGGTTTTTCATTCAACTTCTCTTTTTCTTTTTTTGAATTTTAATTTAGTATATTTATTTGTTTACAATCTGTTTTGTTCAATTGTGTTTCTTCATATTTTTTTCTAGGGTTTGTTTTTTAGTTGTTTCTGATTTTGACTCAATTTTATGTTTTTGATTTCTCTTTTCTAAATTCGATTCCTGGCGATTTTGATAGTCTCAGCTTAGTCTTTTTTCACTTTCTGCATTAAGTTCTGTATGTAATTTTATTGTGTTCTATTATCTATAGCTATTTTGTAGAATTGGGTTTGGTCATGACTTGTATTGCTTTTTTAGATGAATTTTGTTGTGTTTTTTTCTTTTTTCTTTCTATTAGTAATTGTGGAGTCTATGGAAGTTGTATTAATATATGAGCACATTGTTGGTTTGATTGATGAGCAGGTAACATTGGCACATCTTAAGGAGAAGCCAGCGCCTTCAACTCCAACTGCCTCGTCTTCGAGTTTCAGTGCCAGCAGTGGGGTACGGTCAGCCGCAGCTAGACTGTTAGGAGGAAGTAATGGAAGCCGGGCGCTTAGTTTTGTTGGTGGAAACGGTAGTAGCAAAAGCAATGGAGTGACCGGTAGGATTGGTTCGATTGGGACCTCGAGTTCGAGTAGTTCTGTGGCTAATCCAAATTTTGATGGGAAAGGGTCTTACTTGGTTTTCAATGCCGGGGATGCAATTTTGATAAGTGATTTGAATTCTCAAGACAAGGTATAGTTGTTGGGTTTTGATGCGTTTTAAGTATTTTGGGTTAGCTTCATTCGAGGTTTGTTGTTGTGTGTAGGACCCCATAAAGTCTATCCACTTCAGTAATTCGAATCCCGTGTGCCACGCATTTGATCAGGATGCTAAGGACGGGCATGATTTGCTCATAGGCTTGTTCTCTGGCGATGGTAAATAAGTGTTAACTGATATTTAAGTTTGAATTTTCATTTCAGTATGGGAATTTAAGATTTATGAGTTTATTGTACCTGTGTATTATTGTAGTCTACTCAGTGTCACTGAGACAGCAATTGCAGGATGTTGGCAAGAAGATTGTTGGGGCCCACCATTACAACAAAGATGGTATTCTCAATAGCAGGCAAGCTTTGATGATCTCATCTATTGTGATATTTTAACTATGAGTGACGAGTGTTAGTTTTCTCACAATTGTTGCATGACCCTAAATTGTGCAAGGGGGAGGAGTACTTATTTCTATTAGTGTTGATGCGCGCACACACTCTCTCTCTCTCTCTCTCTCTCTCTCTCTCTCTCTCTCTCTCTCTCTCTCTCTCTCTCTCTCTCTCTCTCTCTCACACACACACACACACACCCAGCTGCCAGGGGGATTAGTTACTAAATGTGGATTGAATCACTATTGCACACACATTTTTTTTCTTTAGATTCTTGTTTGTTGATCGAGTGTGTCATGTCAGTTTATTAGAGTAGATAATAAGGGGAAAAGTAAGCTGTTAAGGTTGTCATTGAATGGTTGGACTTTGATAATTCTTGTACCCTGAATGTCACTCCATCATCAAAATGAATATGTTATTCATTGATTCTAGTCATAGTGGCTCTTAATGAACTGTGTATATGATCAATATAAGTTATGTAAGTTATATGCTAGTTTTCCGCAAACAAGGCCATTGCTAGAGTAAAGTAGTTGGTTGGAATGGTAGTGGACAGTTTTCTCTTATAAAATTTTTCTACCAAAACTTTTGTTTCTTAAGGGTTCTATGTGAGTGGTATCCTGAAGGTTAAAAAGCATATCATATCACTTTGTAGCTTGTATAATTAATTTGTTCCATAATCAAAATGAATAGGTTATTCATTTATTGTAGTCATACTGGCTCTTAATAATGAACTGTGTATATGATCATTATAAGTTATATATGATAGTTTTCCACAATAAGTAAGTTACATATCATATCACTTTGTAGTTTGTATAAACTTGTTGAGACATGAGTTTACTTATTACTTGAATGTACTTACCTTGACGGCATTCTCTGTTATATGAACAAAGGTTTGAATATAACCATGATTCGGCAATCCGTGTCATATAATGGTGGTGGAAGTATGTTTTCTAATGTTGGGCTTGTAGATATAGCCATGTTCATCCCTTGCTTTCTCTAAAATTTTATACAAAGAAATTTCAATATGGATTTTAATTGTATTTAGCATTTTGGTGAAATAAATGGTTATTCTCGCTGAGGATTTATTCTTTTTAAATCTTGGGATTTCTTATGTATTGGGTTGTTGATCAAGTCCAGAAGCTTGTTAGTTATTAGGTTAGATAAAAGCTAGGAATCAAGCCAAACATGAGCAATTGGTGTTTCTAGTTAATGGAAACATTAATTGTGTTTTAATACAAGAATGTTGATCTTATTGACTTCTATGGTTATAATTCTTGCGATTGAGTAATAGAAAAGTTAGATGCTTAGAGACTGTGATCTTTTATTAATTTCTCTAGGTCCCCCTGTTGGAATGTTATTATATCTTAAACACTAATTGGGATCTATCTTTGATGCATTTTGATTTAACAGTCGTTGTACGTGTATTTCTTGGGTGCCCGGAGGTGATGGTGCTTTTGTTGTTGCTCATGCTGATGGGAACTTGTACGTATATGAAAAGGCAAGACTTAGTTATTAAGAGAGAAGCTAGCGTTGTGGTTCCCTTATTTTGATATTTTTTATGGGGAGTTTATCAGCATAATTATTTACCCATTTTCTTTCCTATTTCAGAATAAAGATGGTGCCGGTGATACTTCATTCCCAATCCTCAAAGATCCAACTCAGTTTTCTGTTTCTCATGCACGGTACAGTAAGGTAATGACTTTGATATTCATTCTGTTTCTTGACAAAATGCTAATATGCTACTTCTATATATGTATGTGTTTTGGCTCTATTTTTTATAACCTTGCTGTAGTTAAATTTGTATTTTTTAGTAATAACTGTCTAGCTCTTTAATTATGCACCTTTCTCGCCGGTCATTTGATTGATTGCAAAATAACACATTTAAGGCATAACTTCTTGTTGTATGCCCTATCATTTATACATTTTTTTAAAATTGACTTTTACAGAGTAATCCTGTTGCGAGATGGCATATATGCCAGGGTTCAATTAACAGTATTTCTTTCTCAGCGGATGGGGCATACTTGGCAACTGTTGGACGAGATGGTATGTCTTTTATGTTCTCTATATATTTCTTTCTCATTGTATGTTCTCTATCTATCTCTTCTTCTCTGATTTATTTCTCCATGCATTCAGGTTACTTGCGAGTGTTTGATTATGCAAAAGAACACCTTATATCCGGCGGGAAAAGTTATTATGGTGGTTTATTATGTTGTGCTTGGAGGTGAGTTATGTATGGTTTTGGTCAATTTATTAGTGATTGGCATGCTTGGATTTGTTGCTCATTTTTTCTCTCTAGAACTTGTAAAACAATGATACTTATCAAACTTATCGTATACTTAGGTTGTTATTATCTTTTTTTCTTTTTAAAATATTTTATACAAACTTTGAGAAAACAAACCCCATCACAAAAACCCTGCTTTGTCAGCATGGATGGAAAGTATATTTTAACGGGAGGAGAAGACGATTTAGTTCAAGTTTGGAGCATGGAAGATCGCAAAGTTGTTGCATGGGGTGAGGGACATAGCTCGTGGGTAAGTTGCTTGGTAATATTGAGTTTGCGAATTATCCTACCATAATGTTGATTTAGTTTACATCGAATGCTGTGACAGGTAAGTGGAGTGGCTTTTGATTCATATTGGACATCACCAAATTCAAATGACAATGGAGAAACAATTATGTATCGATTTGGTTCAGTTGGTCAGGTACCCGGACAAATATTTTCATTAAAACTTTCTCGTGTCACTGTAGCTTTTTCTCTGCTTAAAATTTTACAAATGATTACTTCTAATTGGCTTATGTTATGATTGACATATGGAAATGAGATTAGTGTATCTGCATATAGTGGTACAGTGGGAAATGGGATTACTTTTTTATGATTGACTGATTACTATTTGGTTTTGAATTTGTTGATATAGTGGTATAGTGGGAAATATTCAGTCATGAATTTCAAATGTTTGGGTCTTGGACTGGTTTATAAGAAAGGGAAATATCTTTAACATGCTTAGTAAGCCGCCATGGAAATGGAACCTGAAGTAAAAATCATTTGATTAGGAAAACTTTGCATAGATGTTTACTGGACATAATATATTGTAGTTAGATGTTTTAGCAGGTTTCATATGATGAGGGGGGTAGTGCTCTTTTTTTTATTTTTTATTTTATGTTTTTATTTTAGAGAGTTTTATATTCAATAATGCTCTAAAAAAATGATTGTGATTAGTTGTTAATTTTAAAGATAACATATCATTTTATTCCTTTCATTCTTAAAAGTTATTAAATTAGAATTTTTTTACTTGAAATACTAATTTATTTCTTTCATTCTCCTACAAAAACCCTTCATCTAGACATACTTTCATAATGCATCTACCAAAATAAGTTAATGGTAGTATTGTCTAGAAAACTGATGTTGGTAAGATAGTTGAATCCTCTCGTTCCCAACTAAGATGGAGCGGGAAAAGGCATATCTGTCTGTACTGTTGCTTCATTTATAATATGAGGCCTTATAGTCATAATCAGTTGCAAGTGACTGTTATTGTTTGGAGATCTACATTGAGTTGTTTACTTTTTGAAAATAGGCTTGTTCTAAAGTTTCTCAACATTTTGTCTATGGATATGTGCCAAACTCGAACTAAGATATTATGTTGGCCAGGATACACAATTGCTTCTATGGGACCTGGAAATGGACGAGATTGTAGTGCCCTTGAGGCGTCCCCCTGGTGGATCCCCAACTTTTGGATCCCCGACTTTTAGTGCTGGAAGTCAGTCATCCCATTGGGATAATGCAGTCCCATTGGGTACCTTGCAACCTGCTCCAAGTATGCGGGATGTTCCAAAAATCTCTCCGCTAGTTGCCCACCGTGTGCATACCGAGCCACTTTCTAGCTTGGTATTTACCCAGGAATCTGTACTTACAGCCTGCCGGGAGGGACACATCAAAATCTGGACAAGACCTGGCATAGCCGAGAGCCAGCCAAGCAACACCGAAACTCTGTTAGCTACCAGTCTCAAGGAGAAGCCTTCACTTTCTAGCAAGATCAGCAGTTCTAGCTACAAACAATAACTAAATCTTAATCTAAAGGGAGTTTTAAGCAATTTTTTTTTATGGTTTGTTTATCTTTTTCCGGGCTGGTTTAGTTTTAACATCTTGATTTAAGTAAAAGATGAACCAGCTAGTTTATTGTATATTCAGTTATTAACGGATGAGCATGCCATTGATAGAACTAAGAGGATGGGCGGGAGAGTTCTCTCCGACCGCCTCCTGTAATTACAAAACGGCTGTTACTAGGATATCTGATTAGTGATTACAGGAATAATGTGAAATTGGTCCTTGGAGATCGGTACTTTTGAAGTGCATACACACAAGCAATTATTTGTTGTTCTTACTTGTATACTAAGCAACTTGTATTGCACAAATCTGGGAAGTGAACTGTGTTTGCTGTCAAGTCATTCTTGAGACTAGTATTTTAATGTTTCCAGTGAAGTTTTGATCGCTTAACGGTGCATGTCCTAAAATGTGATTGAATATATATGATTGCTTATGGTATCAAAATTTCACAAGAAAAGGTTAAATATATTTTCGATCACAAAGTTGGTCAAATTTGATCTTAGCTCTATAAAATTATTATTTGTTTTTAGTGCTTGCATTTAGAATGTGTTCTCATTAGCAGTTTGGTACTACTTTACAGTTTTGTTTTATTCAATTTAATAGATCAGAAACAATTGTTGGCAGCATTATAGTAATCCAAAGTGGTATCTCACGTAATTGACTTTGAAAAACATGGCCAATATCAGAAACCGTCTCTTTCAAATCTGAAGTATATGGGATATATGCATTTTTATTTGACCAAATGTGACCGGTGTCTGGTAGTAATTTCGCTCTCACTATCAAACTATCCAAATAATATTAGTTTCCTTATTTGCTGTAAAGATTTTACAACTAAATAGACTGGGAGCGTGCATGAGCACGGTGAGCCATTGTTTTCTTAACCAATATTAGATTAGTTGACCATAATTAATTTAGATATAATTAGTTAATGGAGTCTCTTAACTTTGAGCGAAGTTTTGCTTTGATTCATGAATTAAAAAATATTACATACTGATCTTTTAACTTAAGTTTCACTAAAACTTGATCCCTTCTGTTAGTTTGTGTTAAACGTTGGTTTGTGTGATACTGATCTTTTAACTTAAGTTTCACTAAAACATTTGATCCCTTTTGTTAGTTTGTGTTAAACGTTGGTTTGCGTGAGCTAACATGTCAAGTAAGCAAATTTATGATTTCACATCAACTCATTGTATATGTTATGTTACATAGAGTTCTATTTGGTTGTAGCTTCATTCTTCTTCCACCAAGTGTGCTTCAATCGTCTTCCATATTTCCAACTTCTTCCATCTTCTTCAAATCAGGGTTAAGTCCCTTTCTTCCATCTTCCTTCTACCATCTTCTATTTTCATCTCCAAATTAGGAAATTAGGGTTCAATGTCAAAGATTGCGAGCAATGCCTCAATTTCAAACAACCAAAGCTATGGTACATCTGGATCTGTGATTCGTAGAAACAAGAGTCTCGAATGCTTCTGACAAAGGGGAAAGTGTTTTTAGAACAGTGAATGATGTGAACAATGTCAACCAGGGGAAAAAATTCTGGGGTTGTAGAAATTACAAAAATCACATTGAAAAGGGTTGTAATTTCTTGAAGTGGTTGGTTGATGAGTTTGTTGATGAAAAGAATTTGAAGCTGGAAAGACAAAAGAAGAAAATTAACAAATTGAAGAATGAAATTATCTACACTAGAGGGTGACTCAAAATGTCCATTGTGGTTGAAATTGTAAGCCTAGGGTTGAACCTTGAGTTTGTAACAATGTATTTCAATTAGTTTTAGGGTAGTTCAAAGTTATATTTTCACATTTTCAATGTTTTGTCAAGTTTTTTTAATGAATAATGTATTGTTATGTTGGTTCAATGAATAATGTATGTGTTATGTTTTCACATTTTCATTGAATAATGTCTCAATATTTAACCTGTTAAAAACGCAGCCCAATGACTAATATTTATGGACACAAACTGTAATATAACTTGACATTATAAGCCATTTCAACTTTCATTAACAGATCCAAAGTTTAATACACAACAGGTTAAATAACAAAAGGCCACATTATAAGGCATTACATAACAGGTTCAATAACAAAAGGTCATTATAAGGCATTACATAACAGGTTCAATAATAAAAGAGTCAGGTCATTGTTAATAGGACAAAATGTGCCTTACATAATGACATTCCAAAATGTGCATTAACAAAAACAAAAGAGTCAGGCCATTAAATGACATTACAAAATTTTAGTAGACATAATAATAATGATAAAGGTTTGCTTAAAACAGGCTTGCCACCCTTATGAAGTTTTTTTTTTAGTTTTGGGTGGTGGCTGACTTGTAACAACAGGTGGTGGTGGTTGACTTGTACCAGCTTGTGGTGGTGGCTGACTTGTAACAACAGGTGGTGGTGGTTGACTTGTAACAACTTGTGATGGTGGCTGACTTGTTGCATCTTGTACCTGACTTGAATCAACTTGTGATGGTGGCTGACTTGTTGCTTCTTGTATCTGACTTGGAGGAGCTTGTGGTTGTGGTAGTTTACAAATGGCCTTGTTGTGACCATCCTTGTGGCAACGACTACCCCTGATACCATGTCTTGCCCTCTTCATGCGTGTCTCATCCCTCACCATCTCTCTAGCTTTCCTATTCTTTTTTTTTTCTTTGGTCTTCCAAATTGCTTCTTTATTGGTTGTGGCTGAAGATCAACAACATTAGTCTTTGCCCATAAGGCTTTCCCATTAAGTGGAGATATAACATGTGCATAACAAGCAACATATTGTTCCTTCTTGTAACATTCAGGTACAAAGTCATCAATCTCTAAATGCTGATCCTTTATGCAAGACATTGCATGACAACAAGGAAGTCCAGTCAGCATCCATAGTCTACATGAGCATTCTTTCTTGTAAAGGTTGACAATATCTTTTTCTCCATTGAGTGAAGTATGCCTCACCTCATTGTCATATTCACCTGTGCGCCTGTAAACAAGTAACAATTTTAATGTTAGTCTATTTAAACAGTTAGCCATTTGAAGGCTTCTGACATATTTTTAACCAAAGTGTCACAACTTGAACTTGGCTGGAACCTTGATTTGCTCCAGAGTCTTGGTGGAATTTTGATGAGATGTTTGAAGGTATCTTCATTAACTCTTTTGATTTCAAGCATTATTTTCTTCCAAGCATTAACATAACTTGCACTTACAACCCTCCACATCAATTAATTTCAGGCCAGGGAACTTTTTCTTGAAGTTGCTATACAAATGTCTGCAATATAAAGTAAGTGTAAACCAACTAGGTCATGCAAGTAATTCAGAAGAACTAAGTATGTCATATTCAACATGTAAGTAAACATAATACCTAACACAAAATCTTTGGTCAACATTACCAAGTAATTCATCAAGAGTTGGCAGTAAACCCTGCATCCATAAATAAGTAAGAATGATGGTGAAAATAAAACAATTGGCTAACAGTTAAATTTCAAGTTGAGAGTTTAAAACCTTTTGTTGATCACTAACGAAGGTGTAGGTTCTGCACAACCTGACTCCTCCCAAATCAGGTATTAATAGCTCTAGAAACCAAATCCATGAGTCTATAGTAGGGTAACCTAACTCTCCTAACTTGTCAATAATCAGGATCAACATCCCATATCTCCTCTAACCCTACATAACCTGACTTGATAAATTTTACAAACTCCCTAAAAAAACTCACCAGAATGATGAACAACACACTTAAACCTACTCTCCATGACCTAATCAACCTACATATAGTATCATAAGTACTAAGTAAGTTAGGTATAGAATAAAATTAACATTTTTAGTTACGTATTTGTGCAAGTTTGTACCTTAGGGTTTTTTCTGCAGACGAATGAAAGAACAAAGTTCTCCTTCGTTCTTCTTCAATGGAGGGTTGCTGTCGTAAACGTTGCTATCGTCGTCTTCAATAAACTTCGTCTTCAAATAAGTGTTGTTGTAAACAATGTATCTGCTATCATACTTTCTGAACCTGAGCTTTCATCCAACAATGTAAGTATGCCCTAATACGTTTCATCTTCTTAAAATAGATATTAAGTGTAATATAGATTTCACCTAATCCATTAAAATAAATAGAGAATATCCACCTAAGTCATTTTAAGTACAACAATGCATATTCTAACGTTTTTCCAACTAAAACTAACAAAAATGACTAAAATATATAACGAAGTATAAGTTAGTGGACCATAATGCAACGTTTTTTTCTTAAGGGACCAAAGCGAAACAATGACTAAAGTTAAGGGACTAAAAGAAGTATTAATCCATTAATTTATGATAATAGTGTTTGCATTGATAGTAGTGACAAACAAACAGCGAACACCGAAGTAATCACTGACAACTAATTAATGAATAATAATGTACTCCCTCCATCTCCAAATTTGTTTTAGAGGTTCGTTCGTGAGTGCGTGCGCGCACGCACGTGTGTGTGTGGATCAACTTACTCCAAAAGTAAGTTTTTTTTTAAGTTACTCCAAATCATAGCCTTTGAATTGAATCCAATCTAATGACTAATTAAATATAAGGATAATCTAACTATTAGATTATATTCAATTCAAAGGCTATGATTTATAGTAAGTTAAAAAAAACTTACTCTTGGAGTAAGTTGATCCCCAATATATATATATATATATATATATATATATATATATATATATATATATATATATATATATATATATATATATATATATATATATATATATATATATATATATATATATATATATATATATATATATATATATATATATATATATATATATATATATATATATATATATATATATATATATATATATATATATATATATATATATATATATATATATATATATATATATATATATATATTTCAAAATTAAACTTTATGTAAAACTATTTAAAATAATTTCAAATTTAAGTGATTTTATGAAATTTTGATATTATAATTTATATTAAAAAAGTTACAATAAAATGATAAAATATTTAAAATAATATCTTAAAATAATTATTTAAACTAATTTTTCCTTTGAAGTTTTTAATAATTTTTTTTTTGTAATTTTTGTTTAAAAAATATGTAACATTATAAAAATTATTATAAAAAATTAAAGCAAACCAATTAAATGTCAGTTTTAATTTAGTTCTGTTCTATACTAAAACCAGAAGTGGAGTGAGGAACGAGGTAATGGCGGTTTTAGCTTTCAGTGCAGTTAAGAGGGGGACTAATCTACAAAGTTAATACTCAAACACTCAAGTCAGTATGTGAGGGAGAAGAAGGAATTGAATTTGAAATTGAAATTGAATACTTAAATTGGCGCACTCTTTATATATAGTATATAGGAAATAACAAACTTGCTAATTGGTAGACGTGAACTGCGGAGAGTCGTTGGATGAACTAGAAGTTTGGATCCTCTGTATTCATCATTAATACAGTTCTTGTGTGCTGAGAAGGTTCTGAAAGGATTGCAACATCATCAAAGTGGTCGCGCGAAATCAAGATGGAAGGCCCAAAGCTGTTGCCCCAAGCCCTTGTTTATGCGTAGCAAGGCAAGTGTTGTCGTATTAGCCTCGATTGCCGTCAACTCTCTCATTTATCTTTGGAAGAGCAAAAGTGAATGTTTCACTTTTTTGGGGATTCACGCATTTAATGCTCCACACTTCAAACATATTTTAGGACGTACCCTCATTATGACCATTGGGAACTAAAATGCTCGAGTATTACATGCTTGTAATTTGACACGTTTCATAAAGTCTACTTTCTTTTGCATGCTAGCGTACGATTCTTGAAGAATTAGTGCCGCATTTCTTTGAGTCATTTTCTCAATTTGCGGTTATCTTCATTCCTTTTGGTATTTTGCTTTCAAGCATCTGGAAAAAATTAATACATCATGAATAAAAAAAATCATAGAAGAGTGCTACAAAATTCCAAAAGAATGCTCAATCTTCGTGGGTGGACTCTATTTATTCTTCAACTATTTTTGTTTTTTTTCTTCTAAGAAGGGGAATTTTGATTGAGTCTTTGTTGAAGTTAGTCCATCTTCAGAATGATCTCTTTTGATAAATTCTTCAATGACATCCTTGAACTAGATGCAGTCAAATGTTGTGGTTGTGTCCCTTATGGAAGCGATGGCTTGCCGATTCGAGATGACTCTTTGATTGGAAAAGAGAATCTATTTCCTCATTTTTGTAGTTTTCTACTGACAGAGTCTTGGTAAATCTTCTCTTGATATGCATTCAACAAAGTGTACTTATCATACCGTACTTGCATTCTCTAGTAGGACTCATGCTTTCAATGGTGAGGCTCTTTCCTAACTGGGCGGCTAGAGTTAGAGTCGGCGGAAACGGGATTATCCAACAATGTACTAAAATTTTCCTCCAAGATCATGTTCTTATAACTATGGTTTTTTTGTCTTCATTAAAAGTGTCACTATGTTATTATATATTGATTTTCTTAAGTAAAAGTTAGTGTTAGTCAATTTGAAAACTTTTTATGGAAGATTAGTGAATGTTTTATATTTATACCCTATCATTTTAACAATTTTATCAAATTTTAAGGGATACGAGTGTAATTTTCATATAAAATTATTATTCTTTTAATTTCATTTATTATTTTTTAAGTGTTAAATAGTTCAATGTAACAATTATGTTGTATAAAAAATAAAATGCATAAGTATAAGAGAATTATTTTCTTTGCCCCTTATAACTAAAGTATCTATAGAGTATAAAACTATAAACTACAAAGCATACAAACATTGGAGAAAGCCATGAGAAAAAAAACACAGAGCAAAAAGATAGGAAAAAAGAAGCAGCAGTAGTTTTAAAATAGAAAAGACGTGCTTCTCCTGAAAATCTCAAGGTTTGTTTTTAAAACGGAAAAGAATCTAACTCCAACATTTATATACAATTAAAGGTGATAAAGACAATTGTTTTTAGAATATTGGCTTAAATACACTTTTATTCTTCTATTTTTTCACACTCAAAAAATTAATTATTTTATTTCAAATTTAAACAATTTTAATTTTTTTTAATTTTTTATTAAAAATTAAAGACATTTATTTTTTAAATAACATATAATTTATGTAATTTATATGTATGATCTTTAAAGTTTAATAATTGCATAATTATTCTCTAGGTCCATTAACAATGAGCGAAGTTTCGCTTTGATCCCTGAAATAAAAACGTTACATAATGATCCCTTAACTTCACTTTTGTTAAACTATTTGATCCCTACTGTTAGTTTGTGTGAAAAAACGTTAACTATGGCTGAGGTGGCATGTCAGGTAAACAAATGATAAATTGAACATTTAGCTTCTGTGTTATAAATGCTCTAGGGTTTGTGGGTTCCATCTTCCATTTACGTTGTTCATCCATATTTCCTCCATCTTCCATTTTCTTCTCCAAATTTGGGTTAAATTACCATCTTCTTTCTTCCATCTTTCATCTTCCATTTTCTTCTCAAAATTAGGGTTCAATGTCAAAGATTGCAAGCAATGCTTCAACGTCAAACAACTAAAGCTATGGTACATCTAGATCTGTGCTTCGTAGAAACAAGAGAATGAAATGTTTTTGCCAAGATGAAAGTGTTCTTCGAACTGTTAATGATGTGAATAATGTCAACTATGGAAGAAAATTATGCGGTTGTAGAAATTACATAAATCACATGGATAAGGGTTGTAATTTCTTCAAGTGGTTAGGTGATGAGTTTGTTGATGAAAGGGATTTAAAGCTTGAAAGACAAAAGGAGAAAATTAACAAATTGAAGAATGAGGTTATCTACACATTACCAAATTAACAAATTAACAAGTGGTTAGGATGGCTGAAAATGTCCATTGCAGTTGGAATGTTGAGCTTAGCGTTGAACCTTGTGTTTGTAACAATGTATTTCAATTAGAATTAGGGTAGTTCAATGTTATATTTTCATATTTTCAATGTATTCTTAAGTTGGTTTAATGAATAATGTTAGTGTCTATTTCAACACATTACCAATGTTTCTTCATTATTCTCTGTGATATATAACTGGTATAAATTTGTCTCAAAATTTAACCTGTTAAAAATGCAGCTTAATGACCATACAGTAAGATAATTTGGCATTACAAGACATTTCAACTTTCATTAACAGATTTGAAGTCTGGAACATAACTGGTTCAATAACAAAAGGCTATTATAAGGCATTAATATAACATTCCAAAATGTGATACAAAAATAAAACAGATAGGCCATTGTCAATAAGCCATTAAAAGGCATAGCAAAATGATATTTCAAAATGTGATACAAAAATAAAACAAATAGGCCATTGTCAATAAGCCATTAAAAGGAACAAAAAAATGACATTACAAAATGTGACCATACATCATAAAAAAACATCAAGGTTGACTTGAAACAGGTTTGTCACCCTTATGAAGTTTTTTTTCTTTTCGTTTTGGGTGGTGGCTGACTTGTAACAATTGGTGGTGTTGGCTGAGTTGTTCTTTTTTTGTACTTGACTTGAAACAGTTGGTGGTGGTGGATGATTTGTTCCTTCTTGTACCTGACTTGAAACATTTGTTGCTTCTGGTTCCTGATTTGTTCCTTCTTGTACCTGACTTGAAACATCTGTTGCTTCTGATTCCTGAGTTGTTCCTTCTTGTACCTGACTTGGAAGAGCTTGTGGTTGTGGTAGTTTACATGTGGTCTTGTTGTGATAATCCTTGTGGCAACGACTACACTTGATACCATGTTTTTCCTGTTTCACGTGTGTCTCATCCCTTACCATTTCTCCAGCTTCCATATTCCTTTTTTTCTTTGGCTTTCTAGGCTGCCACTTTACTTGTGGTGGCTGAAGATCAACAACACTAGTTTTGGCTCAAAAGGCATCCCCGTTAACTGGATAAATAACAAGTGCGTAGCAAGCTAAATAGTGTTCCTTATTGTAACAGTCAGGTATAAAGTCATCAATATGTAAATGTTGATCCATCATGCAAGACATTACAGGATAACATGGAAGCACAGTCAACATCCATATTCTACATGAGCATTCTTTCTTGTAAAGGTTGACAACATATTTTTCTCCATTGAGTGAAATATGTCTTACCTCATAGTCATGTTCACCTGCACGCCTGTAAAAAAGTAGCCATTTTAATGTTAGCCAATGTAATATTCAACATATACATTTAATAGAGTAAAAGGACAACAAATTAACCATGTTGCCTCACAATCCAATGATTGATTTTCTGTGACTCCCTTTCCATCCTCT
The DNA here is from genome assembly GCA_963859935.3 of Lathyrus sativus. Taxonomy (NCBI): domain Eukaryota; kingdom Viridiplantae; phylum Streptophyta; class Magnoliopsida; order Fabales; family Fabaceae; genus Lathyrus; species Lathyrus sativus. The sequence continues at coordinate 643,118,583 of OZ012737.1, forward strand.
TCTTGATGTTTGGTAGTATGATGCCCTCATATTTGGAAATATTTTTCCTATTGGATACCCATCTATACATTAGATACACTCTAGTTTCTTCAAGCATTGTCACAATGGGCTTGGATCTAACAACTACAAACACAGAGTTGAAGGCCTCAGACATATTATTAACCAAAGGGTCACATCCTGTACTTCTCATGAACCTTGAGTTGCTCCAGAATCTTGGTGGAACTTTGATGAGATGTTTGAATGCCTCTTCATCAACTCCCTTGATTTCAATTATAATTTTCTCCCAAGCATTTACGTAACTTGCACATGCAACCCTCCACATCAATTCCTTCAGGTTTAGGCCAGGGAACTTCTTTCTGAGGTTGCTATATAAATACCTGCAATGCACAACTTAAGTAATTAGTCTTAACTAAAATCCTATACATTATTTAAGTAAATAGACTATATAAAATCCTGTAATGGATAGTTTAAGTAAACAAACCTAACACAAAATTGTTGGTCAACATTACCAAGTAATTCATTAATAGCTAGCAACAAACCCTGCATTCAAAAGTAAGTAAAATTCATGGTGATATTTAAACAATTGGCTAACAGGTAAAATTCAAGGTGAGAGTTAACCTTTTGTTGATCACTAATGAAGGTATAAGTTTTGCACAATCTGACTCCTCCCAAATCAGCTATCAATAATTCAAAAAACCAGCTCCATGTGTCTTTAGCTCCACCATCAACAACAACATATGCAATTGGTAGCATTTGATCATTTGGGTCCCTCCCAATAGCAGCTAGTATTTGTCCATCATAGTATCCCTTTAGGGAACACCTATCTAACCCTATAATAGGTCTACACTTAAAAAAAATTGTCCTTGTAAGCTTTGAGACATACATACATCCTTTGGAAGTGAGGATTCGTTTGACCATGGTTTTCACTGCTCTCCCTTTAAACTGGTTGACTTGTAATCTTAACAGTTGATTCTGGATTTTCCCTTAAGAGTTCATGGCCATAATCATGGATTCTACTATACTACTCTCTAAATGAGCCATCCACAATATCAACAACTAATATCTTTGCTCTATATGACAATGTCTTGTTAATCTCAACATTCCACTTTTCATGTGTCTTCTCCATAATATCAGTCAACTTCAAAGCTGGATTCTCTCTAACACTTGTTTGAATCTTCTTGCCCAACCATTTTGAATTCAGGAACCTAATCTTATAATCCCTACTACATGTATGCTTGTCCTAAATTGCCAAGTCTCTTCACCTTTTACATTTGCATAGTAAGCCACTCATGCACAACCTACCTTGCATTTTACTCTCATCCTTGCTTTATCATTTTTAGAAAATTTCAGGTTCCTTCCTGAATGTATAACATATGTTCTTATTGTCTCTTTAAATACATCATTTGTAGAAAAATATGTACCAAATTTCCATTTGTAGTCTTCTATTCTTTTTGTAAGCTTAAATGTTACAAAATCATCCTTTACAAACTCATCATTCTCACTATCATACTCATTAGGCAATTCATCAATATCATACTCCTCAATGTTACTTAAACCTCTCAAATTTTCCACCAAGACGTCACCATCATTATCAACACCTTCATTCATAACAAGGACCTTTTCCTTACCTTTCCTGTTGCCTTTTTCCATGCCTTTTACCTTATTTTTTCCTTTCCTCTTACCTTTCCCCTTGCCTTTTGCCTTACATTTTCCTTTCCCCTTACATTTTATATTTACTTCATCCTCATCAATTGATATCTCTCCATCAATACCTATATTATTTTCTGAGTATTCAAAATTGACATTCAAAGCATTGTCTTCACTTCTATCTTTTGTCATATCTCCTTGGTTACAATTAACTACCGCATCTTGTTGTTGGTTACAATTCAGTCCTTCATTGATTCCCTCTACTTCAACATTCATCCCTTGACCCACATTCTCCTCACTAACACAGTTGGTCCCCACACTTTCCTTATTGTTACAATTTGTCTCCTCTTGACCTACATTCTCCTCAATTTCACAGTTGGTCCCCACATTCTCCCCAGTTTCCTCAATTCCAACATTCTCCTCAGTTTCCTCAATTTTTGTCCCCTATTCCACCACACCTTCACCCATTATGGTCCCACCTTCATTACTAACCAATTCAGGCCCTTCACCCACAAAATCTTCTCATACAGTGATCCCATATGGTAGTGAGAGCATATGATCATAAATAACATCACGTTTAGATACAAGATGTGTAACATACAAATGGCATTCCCCAGTTAGCACTGCAATTGTTCTCATCCTATCAGTCCCCTTGTCATTTTCTAACAGAACTATATCATCAGCATACGTGGCATCGTAATACCAAATCCTATTCGTAGTAGGGTAACCTAACTCTTTTAACTTGTCCAATATTTCAAAGTAACTCCAATAATCGGGATCAACATTCCAAGTTTCCTCTAACCCTACATAACCCGACTTGCTAAAATTGGCAAACTCCCTAGAAAACTCACTGGAATGATGAACAATACACTGAAACTTACTCTCTATGACCTAATCAACCTACATATGGTAGCAGAAGTACTAAGTAAGTTGGGTAAAGAAGAAAGTTAAAATTTTTAGTAACTTACGGCTGCAAATTTATACCTTAGGGTTTCTTCTTCAAATGATGGATGAGTGCGGTTCATCTTCAATGGAAGGTTGTGAATAGTTTCGTTATCGTCTTCGATGGAACTTGCATTGTGAATCATCTTCGTTGGTTCTTCTCTCAAGTTGTGCTTTCACGAACATATGACCTAAGCCCTAACACCTTTCAGCTTCTTCAATTTGTTATTTGTAATATTTTGATCGATATAAATTAAATAAATATTCAACTCATCCATTAAAAGTCCAACAAAGCAAGTTTTAACGTTTTTCAACAAAAACTAACAGAAAGGACTAAAATACCTAGCAGAGTATAAGTTAATGGACCAATATGTAACATTTTTTTAGGGACCAAAGAGAAATATTGACTAAAGTTAAGGGACCAAAAGAGGTATTAAGCCTTTAATACAAATTCGTATAAAATGATTTGTTATATTTCACAAATGACACATCATTTAAAAATGAACACGTGATCAATTTTAACTTCAAAAATGTGAGAGCATGACAAAAATTTATTTGAATTTAAAATAGATAATTAGTCCCGTCAAGAATCGTTTTCTAGCATCTTTGAGATTGAAATTTCATCAATCTTTTCATATTCTTTTGCTTGGTTCTCTTCTTCATGTTTCCTCCATCAGCTTTATGGGGTATGAGTGCCTTGTTTCTATTTGTGTCTTTCTTTGAGCAAGGTGATGGCACTGTCTAGCCATCGACTATTTTCCTTGGTTCTGAATCACTGGTACTGTCTAGCGATCTCTCCAATTCCACCTCTGTCGTTTTGTTTCCTTCCCTGTGTGTTGTTTCTCTGGAGGTGATTTTTAAGTTCCTCGATATGTTTCCTTCCCCGTGTTTTGTTTCTCTGGTGGTGATCTTCAGGTTCCCTGATCTTTTGCCTATGTGTTCTTGTTATGTTTATGTTCGTGGTTGCTGGACTTTCTTGCATTTTCTTGGCAATTTGGTGTTGTTGCGGCAGTTATGGAAATCCAAAAACAAGAGCTTGATAGGAAAATGTTAGATAACAACCAAGAGATATCTACCTTGCAAATTCCTAACTATCACTAGAACCTACACTCAAATAAGAAGATACCAGAATTAAAGAATATCAAGAGTCATTCTCCTGATCATCACAAAGAAACAGAAGAAGAAGACGACTTTTGTGTTTGGGATGATAATGTTATCAAAATTGAATTTCAAGAAATCAACATTCTATAATAGGTAAATTATTATCGAAAAAACCTATGCATAAAAACTTGATTGTGGCAGGCTTAGCTAGCATATGATGTGAACCCAAGGGAATAAAAGTTAAAGAGATTGAGGCAGGTTTCTATCACATTACTGTGGACAAACCTTAAGACATAAAAAGGTTTCTCAAAAGCAATCCTTGGATTTTTCGAAATGCTTGGCTATTGGTTAAGCCTTGGTTTCGAGAATATGCATCGCAATCTGATCAGTTTTTCAAGGTTCATGTGTGGGTTCAGCAACGACGAGTTCCCCCAAAAATTCTAACCAACCAAATAAGGAAAAATAGGCTCTAAAATTAGGATGGTTTTTTATTCCAATCTATATCTATATCCCTAAAACAACATGAATGTCAAAACTAAGATTCTCATGGTGGTTAAAAAATCCATCAAATCGTGAATCTATATAGGAAATAAAAAAGAAGGGGAAACACATGTTACTTTTAGGTATGAAAAATTACCTATGTTTTGCTTCAATTGTGGAATCGTGGACCACAACAAAGAATTTATTCCTAACGATAATAAGAATGTGAGAGAAGGACAAAATAGCAACTATCGTGATTGGCTCATATCTACTGAGTTTTGTAGGAAAATAAAACACATCCATGACACAACCAATTTTATCAACCCTTTGAACTCACCTAACAATAGAGAGGCAAGTTCCGTCCCTAATGCTACGCTATAAAAACTGAGAGAACTCCAAATTCAACACTCAACACATGTAAGATGTTATACATCCATAATGAGTTGACCTCGGTGGATCTCCTAGAGTAGCATGCACCATATAAGGATGTGACAACTTGAAGAACCACCTAATGTACCCGTCGATATAGCTCCAGTCACTTTTAGCTATGGTACTACGTGATTCCTCCAGGACCAGATGACTCTCATAATCATCAAACATGGCATCTATTTCTCTATGTGTCAAAGTAGAAGGAGCAGAGACAACAGTGTGTTTGGGAATGATATGAGTATAGGTGAACTACTGCATCACACACTCGGGAAGATGAGGAGCAGTGAGACGTGATCCGCAAGCCAACCAACCCAAGTATAACAATATCTCGTCAAATGGTTACATCTCATGGTGATCCATATAACTATTGAAGTACATGTCTTCAGAAACCAAGCGATCCAGATACACTCTGAACGACTTTATCACCTGATTCCCTTTGAGAACTGAAAATGCAGTAGCACATAACATATCCTCAGTGTAAGTCGGTACACTCACCCAACCAGAGATGCGCGAGAAGTTCTAGAGAATCCAAGCCGGGAAATTTTGGATTACACGAATCATCAATAATGGTGTTGCAAAGATGAAATGAAAATTACACAGAAAGGTTAAAAGACCAATAAATATTACCGTCAGCAGTGTGATGTTATGGGTGTCCTACTTCGTCTTCCACCTACAACCCTCTAATAGCTTCGAGTACTAGTAGACCAAACAAACATCGCCCAATTGTACTCGTGGATATGCTCGAAGTCCCCGAAGTATCGTAGGTAGACGACATATGTATAAGTGGCACTATTGTCCACAAAAATTAAAGTGTCAACCAAATATAGCAGTTATGCTCTCAGAGCATACGCTCTATGGAGCCCCACCTGCTCGTCATTCTCTATAGCCTTCTGAGCTCTAAATATCTCATTTGTGTATAGCTTTTTCATGAATTCAAACATAAAATGAGCCCCCTGGTTCTATCCAACTCCTCAATCGCATCCGCTAGGTCAACTCCCAGATAGTCTACCATCATCTCTAGTGCCTCGTCTTTGGTAATCCTCTCATGATCTAGAAGTTTCCCCCTAATCGGAAGATGTAGCAAATACGATATATCATCTAGTGTGATAGACATCTCACCATGCGGGAGATGAAATGACGAAGTCTCAAAGTGTCATCTCTCCATGATTGCATTAAGCATCTCGTGGTTGACCATAACATAACCGGTCATGCACAAGTCCTTCATCCCAGATTGGGACAAAGCTGTCTGAAACCATTCCTTATTCGGATGAGACAACGGTGAATCGGGTACCTTTAGAGCATGAAGAGGTGAAACTTGACGCCTACTGAAGAATGGGGGGAGTGATGCGTCGGTAGGTGAAATTTGTCTCCTACGGGAAGAAGAAGATGGATAAGCATGGGCCCTAGAAGTAGATGTCTTTGCATGGGCAGTGTAAACACGAGCCTCCAAAACCTGACTCTTCTCCTGCCGCACTGATGCATGTTGTGCAATCCTCTCATGCCTCAACCTATCGTGTCTATCAGTCATAATGCCTGTAATTTAAAATAAATTAGACAATTAGTGCAAGCAAGCGACACTACAAACAAAACAAAAAACCAAAAAAACACTGATAATTTACGGAGATGCATCTCCGGGTAATATGAATCCAAACGTTGAAAAATTTCGGAGATGCATCTTCGAAATTTTCTACAACTGTTCGGTTCATCAATTGAGGCAATGCAGAAATACAAAACTCAAAATAAACGGTTTGATTATAATTTTCAACAAACAAACTAGTTATACATCATGTATAAGCTAACATTCTAGTATTTCCTACTCATTTGATACCTAAATCATCATTTTCTACTCATTCACACAAAAACTAAATTTTTTTTATCAATACATCAAAAACTTACAATTTTTCACTTTGCTTCGGTGTTGGATGATGTTTCTGATGTTGATTAATGACCCTTTGAACTTGATTGTTTGATTTTGGACTTGGCGGTGAAAAAATATATGAGAGAGTTTGAAGAGAGTTTTGAGTTTTTGATGAAATGAGAAAGAAGGGTTTTGGCGTGATATAAGCTCTAAATAATTTTGGAGATGTATCTTAGGAATAAGTTCGAAGATGCATCTCCAGAGTGTTTTGACGCCAACTCAGAATTGAGTGCGTCCGGAGATGCGTCTCCAGAATTTGTGCACATTTAATTTGTGTATTAAAAAATTCTCTTTTTCAAATCGATTTTAATATGTTAGACCTAAACGGATCACGAGTTGATGCAAATAGTTTATAGATATTGTTGGTCTTTTTTAGATTTTTTTGGCCCAAATAAATTTTCAAATTATTTGACAAAAAGATTTCATAATTTATATTTTTGATGGTTTATCTACAAAACCATTAGTATATCATATTTTCACTTTCTTAAATCAATTTAGACACAAATAAATATTAAAAAATTTAAATAAATCATAATTAAATATTAAACAGCCCCTGCAAATTAAAAATAATTAAAGATATTAATTAGTATTGTCGTTCATCAATATCATTTAAACATATTAAATTACTAATCAATATTGTAATATTTCTTTTCATCTGTCATTCATTTCCAATTACTAATCAATATTGTAATATTTCTTTTCATCTATCAACCATTTTTAATTGTTGAGATAAAATGTATGTATCTTCAAGTTGCAGTAGAGACTTGCAAGTGAACTAGTAATTCCGGTCAGTATTTTGAGCCTATATTAGAGAAAAAAACAAAATTTCCAAAAGATTATATAAATCAACCAGCATTAAAACTTTGAAATAATTTATACTCATAATCAAAAAGCATTTAAACACAGAATTTAAAAAATAAACATGAAACAAACTTCTAGGAAAAAAACAAAATAAATTATTTGAAACAAAACATGAAGTATCAGGTTTAAAAATTAGAGAGAATTGATCCTCATAATATACAAGCATTTAAACCTACAAATTTTATTACAAAAATGTAAAACAGACTACTAACATAGTAACATTAACAAGAAGAATCATTTAAGAAACAAAAAACAAAAATAATAAGAATTTATTCATAATAACTGTTTTAGCTAGCGGAGTCATTACTCATTTGAGTCAAAGAGATATGTGTATCCTGTTTATGGAGTGGAAAATGTATCTTTTTTTAGATAATGGAGTCCAAAATATAGACTTTATAATTGTAGATGAAATCAATTTTATTGAATGAAAGAGATATAAAGTAGATGAAATCAATTTTATTGAATGAGAGAGAAAAAAAAAATTTGCCGTTGTTATATGATGGGTGGGGTCAACTTGTCTTATTGTCGAATTAGAACTTTGATCAGAAAAAAAACAAAAAAAACTTCAAACAAAAAACCAAATCCATTTTTCAACCCCTAACTAAAGGATAGTAAGGAGGGTCTACTTGTCTTATTCTATTTGAGTTAAAAAAAAGAAAAAACTCTAAATTAATGAATGCTTCTAACATCTGATTCACTTTTAGAATTTTTTTTAAATAATCAAATTTTTTTTAAATAATCAAATTTTTCAAATAAAATATTAATAATCAATATTTTAAATTATTTATCAAATAAAAAAATTGTCACAAAGAGGATGCTTTAATATTATTGGTGCATGTACTTTATTTTTAACCCATGTGCCATAGTCTCTGACGCATGCACTAGTGTCATACCAATTTTATAGGCGTATGCTTTGCTGCCCTAAGAGGATGTGTCATTCTCTTTGGCGCATGCATGCTGGTCTTAAAAAGAGCTCTCCTCCCCGACATTTATGTTGTACTATTTTTTTTTTATAAATAGGTCATTCCATCTCCATCATTTGTCGCCAATCTTTTCATTCTCTCATTAATTTTTTCTTCAAAATGTCTTATATCATCAAAAGAAATGCTAACCTGTTTTATTCGGCACTAAAGTCTCCGATGAATATTCAACTTTGAAACACTTAGGCTTTCGAACATCTTGAGAGGAACTTGATATGCTGGTTAGACTAAGACATTGAAGATGGGGAAAAGATTAGACAAATTGAAAATTTTGTTAAGGTGTTCAACAATAATGGAGAACATCGTGTCTAGAAGTCGAAACTGACAGTGATTATCGTGTTATGATATTGTTCTGATGATTGTAATCTCCTAGATATGTTGTTGTGTTTAGTCATTTTATTTGTTTTTCGTGTTGTTGTTTTATGCATGCTTGTGTTCGTTTTGTTGTAACCGAAAGTTGTAATCAATATGAAATGAAAGTTGTATTCAATATGAAATTAAATGGTTACATGAAATAAATTACATATCAAAAATGGACACAATAATTATGTTGTAGAGCTTGCTCCAACTTTGGAAAAGTTTTACGATTGTGTCCGGACTGACAACATGTGCTATATAATAATCTTACCATTTTGTTCATTGTATCCATTTCGGTTCGAATACGCGTGTTGTTAGGGAGATCCTTGATGTGTAGGCTAACAATCCTCCTTTGCTACCATCAAAAAGCTATTTTTGTACAAATTGCATACATTTATGACTATGTAAACGACGAATAGTAGGTTCGAAGGATCCTGGAAAGCATGTGAACATGCCATTATGACCTGGGTGTAAGGCATACATAAGATTTGAAACTTTCCATGATCACACTAACCTCTATCTAGCTCGACCTGATAGTATCTCTTTGCTCTCCCCTTGTTATGGTTCATTATCTCCTGTACACTAAACCAACCTCTACGACGATCAAATATTATAACCATATGTGTATTAGCTTTGCCAGTGTTCTCCTTAATAAATTTCATACAACTTTCACTGAACAAATTCCCTGATTGTAACACTGAACTCCATTTTGAACCTCTGGTCTTGAACAGTGGCCCTAACTTAAAATAGGTTTCTCTCGCCAACGCGGTTATTGGTAGGTTTCTAATGCTTTTGAAGACAAAGTTCATTGATTCCACAAGATTTGTTGTTATGTGGCCCCATCATTAGCCATCATTGAATGTTATGGTCCACTTCTCCACTTGAATATTATCGATCCACCTCAATGCATATGCATTTGTCAATGTGATCTCTCCGCGGTAGTGTTGGAATGATGGTTCTATTAATGCATACCCTGTGTTTATAACTTTTTTTCGAAGCGTTTTATCTTTGATCTCCCGCATGAAGTTTTGTATGATATGTCTAATGCAGTAGACATGAGTAGAAAGAGGATCTTACTGACCGTTGTCAATGTTATTATATGCACTCTCAACGGATGGATGTTTGTCTGAAATCAAACATAGGTTGGGTTGCAGAGCAACGTGTAATCGAAGATTCTTGAGAAAGAAACTCCATTCACTAGCAGTCTCCCTTTCAACCAGAGTAAAGGAAATTGAAATTTTTTATTGTTGTCATTTTGTGCCACTGCCATGAGTAAATTTACTCTATATTCTCGTACAACCATGTTCCATCAATTTAAATAATAGGTTTGCAGAATGAAAAACTTTTGATGCATGATTCATACGCCAGGAAGAGTCGATGAAATATTCTATTTCCACTAACACATGTTTTGTCTTGGGTAAATGTCGGAAGTGTCTCCAAAATTTCAATAGTTCCTGGAGCATAATGCTTAAATGCCACCAAATAATGTGGAAGTTGTTTGTATGAATTATCCGAATATACATACTTGTTCGACAACCTTAGTCCATGTTATACATGCCTTCTTGTATGAGAGAGTATAATTGTATCGTGTAATAATATGGAATATTAGTGCACTCACCTTCAATGATAGATACTTGCTAATGATATGAAATATTTCATCGTATATTATCTGAGAGCTTAGTTTACGATGATCCTATATCAAATTGGTGCTAATGCAAGTGTGAGTTGGATCCATAGAACTTATCTCCAGAGAATCACTTCTCTTTGGGTAAGATGTTGTCAGTCGAAACATGCAAATAATGTTATGATACTAAATGATGTACCTCATCACATCAGTGTGATCGACGGTATAATCAATTGAGTTTTCCATGTGAAACTATTTATATATCTCACACAATCTTCTTTTGTGCAAAACTTGGCTCTCACCTTTAACGCTCCTTCCGTCTACATACACGGATCATAAAAGATATCTGAGGATGGTTCGTCAGATATCTTTAACGCTCCTACCTTCAAATTTGTCATGTGCTCAGGTGGACAATACACATGGCTAGAAGTTAATGGCTTTTGCTCATGGTCTATAGACTCATCATTCACGATACAATCAATAAATATCTCATATTCTTCTTCTTCTTCCTTATCAAAAAAATTGACTTCGGCTTGTTCGTTGTCGTTAATTTCGCAAAAAACTTGTGGCTGATTAACAATCTGAGACAAGTGAAGTTGTTGTAGTGAAATACAACTCAATATAGTTGAACCCAAAAATGTTTATGAGTTCAAAACATATTTTAAACACCTTCATCATCTCGAACCTTTACCTGAAAATTTTGACTTAGTTTTGTTGGCAAAAAATAAATGGATTTTTGTAAATGATTTGTGACACTGGACGAGATTGCAACTTCACCTCTATTCTCTCTTTCAAATGCGAGAAAATTTGATCTTCTATCCATTGTAAACCGTGTAATATCGGTATTACAAAAATTAAAATTGGATATTTCTTAATCAAATGTCTCACTATTGATGTGAGCAATGGTAATGTATTATGGTTCTGGAGCCATTTTATGAAAAATTTGGTTTGCTAGTAGTGTATTTTGGTTTGCCAGCAGCTCATTGCAGAGTTTGTAAGTTCTTATTTTGCAATAATATATGTTTTTCTTTACATTACTCAACTTTTGTAAAACAATATTCTTATGTATGTTTTACTTTTCCTTAATTATTTTTTGTTAGGATCCAAGGAGATTCTGTTGTCGATCACATGAATATATCTCACACGATGAGTTAATAGAATCGTATTTACGACTTATCGGTTTTGGTAATCTACTATACATCATCTCCTACTCCGTTGATTACAAATTTATCCCTGCATTTGTAGAAATATGGAAGCCCGAGACACACATATTTTATCTCCATATCGATGAATGTACTGTCATACTAGAGGAAGTGTACATGTTGTTAGGTCTACCTATCAAATGTAAGGTTGTTAATGGTCGAGTTAACCAAGACAATGCAATATGCGAGCAACTTTTGGGTGCTGATTTGTTTGAATAAACAACATAGGGCCAAGCTATTAATTTAAAGTACCTTAAAAAGAAATATACATATATGATATTAATCGAATATTCAACTGAGAATGAGAGAATAATTAAAATTATGTGTTATATTGTGATACTATTTGGTAACTTTTTATTTCTTGAAACTGTTGGTAATAGCGTAAATATTATATATTTACTTTTGTTAAGAAACATAAATAAAATAGGAACATATGGTTGAGGTTCAGCCGTTTTGTCCCATCAATATAGTTCTCTGTGTAAAAATGCATATAAGGGTAATTGTTTGTTTTATTCATGCATTTTTTTCTCCAAGCATGGGGTTGGTCGAGAATGTCGACACTAGCCCTCGTCAACGAGATCGGCTTTACATTCCCCAACACAAATAAGTAAGTTTATATCATTATACCCACTTACTTACTTTATACTATAAATAAATAAATAATTTATTTTCACTAGCATTCGAGGGATGAATTACAACAAATGTCCTAAACACGTGATAACAGTCTATCAAAATCTTCTGAATCATCTTGGACCTGATGATGTATTACAACTAAATAACTCATCATCTTATTAATTTAGTCTTAATATTACCAATTTACTAATCTAATAATGTATTTTTCCTCGACCATGAGATTAAGCCTGAGGACGCTGCAGTTTGGACTGCTAAAGCAGTAATCATCATGTTCACTACTATGAAGATGCACCAGAGTGACCGTGTCAAACTGCATTCAGCATGCAACAACAAATCCTTGATTTCCCAAAGAATTCGGGACAATGACATCTACTTAGATTCGATGCCTAATGGAATTTTCCGATTGAAGAGACTTCACTAAAGAGACGTGTCGTCAATGGAAGTGGTCTGACCTAATTAGAAAGGAATTAGTGGCCTGCCACGCGTCGTGATCTCATATGTTCACCGGTGTTAAAAAGGAGGAGGGGTGTACCTAAAAGATACTCTGATGCCTAAGTGAGTAACGGAGTTTAGAAAAACAAGTACAAAGAGATTAGGTGTGTATAATCAAATGGATTAACTGCCCCATGATCTTCGAAGGATGGGCTGACCAACTCTTTCGAAAGTGGGTGGTTACCTGATAACACGTCTCGCGTGGGGAACACATGGAGAATGCAGGGAGGACGCGTGAGCTCTCCCCATGCTAGGTAGCGGTCTGCCCGACTGAGGGGTCTTGTTGAGACGCATGCCCGACATGGGAGGATTGGGCCTCCCCAACATAGTATTGGTCGGGCCTGCCCGACTGAGGGGCAGTTCTCGACCCAGTCCAGAACAGGAGCCCCCCAAGTCGTTGCTCCTAAGTGGATGAGTAATGACTTAAGAGCAAGTTAGGGTGTCGAGGACCAGTTTGGAGGACATGCAACTTGTCCGGCATACAAAGTCGGGTTGTGCGTGCAGCCAGGAGTGATAGATGCTTGAAAGGACAATAGGCTACGGGAAGATCTGGTCGACGATCTGGCGGAGGTGGAAAGTGAAGGAGCATGCTTGATCTCTAGGCACGAGGGGAAGCCGAGGGAACGCGCATGGTGTCCCTTAGCGCCACGTGTCACGTGAAATTAATGCCTAGAGAAACTACGCGTAGGGGAACTTGAATGCCTAATGATGCCTCACTTCCCGTGCCAGGCTTATAAATATAGGGAAAGCTCCTCTCATTTGCACATTTCCCCTTCATATCTCCCGGAATCCTCTCTATATCCTTCTTGTCGTCTCCGTTACCGTCACTACTCTCCGTTGTCCAGATCCTTCTCTAACAAGTAAGTTTTTGTTTCCTTTCTATAGCTTTATGAGTTTTTCGCAACTCTCATGAAGTTTCTGGGAAAGCTATGAATTTCCTGGCCTGTCTTATGAAGTGTTCGGCCAAAGTATGAAGTTTTCGGTGAATTCCCCGGGGAAGTTCATGAAGATTTCGGGATATTCATGAAGTTGCCGATGAACTCCCCGGGGACCTGCGATGAAGGTCTCGGGGAGCTAGAAAGGACACCTCGGGGAGCCTTGCTCCTTGCAAGTGTGCGGCTATCGCGTGTCAGGGTCTTCCCAATTAGGGAGTCTCGCTGTCGGGGAGGCTCAACGTGTGGAGTCATTGTCGGGGTTTCTCCTTGAATAAGCCTCCTTCGATAAGGGATCATTATTCCAGGCTTCCCCGTCCCTCCTTTCGCCCTTTCAGTTGATTTGTAGTGGAAGGGTGAATTTAATCTTTGAAGTCAAATTCACCGTTTTCCTCTGCTTTTCAGGTAAAATGGTTGTACGGATTGAGGGCGTCATCCATATTGACAATGAGTCTGAGCCCGACATTCTTGTCAAGGTCGAAGGAGTTGAACTAGTACGTACGCCTGCAGACTTGGCTGGGCATAAACCTCTTACTATAGCGTTGTGCTTCACCTTCAATGACACGGGAGCTTTTTCCACTATCGAGGATCGTCTAGAAGGTTCCTCTGCAAGCTAGATGATGTATAAACCTAAGGAAAAACACCGCATATTCTCGAGTTTCAAGAAGATGAGGTTCTCTATGTATGAATTTGTGTTTTGTGAAGCGAGGATCCGCCTCCCCTTCAACGATTTTCAGGGGGGAGTGTTCTAGTGGTTCCGCCTGACACCTACACAACTGTACCCAAATGCCATATCATTTGTGCAAGCATTTGAGCTCGTCTGCAAGTATCTTCGTATTGGGGCCACACTTCCCCTGTTCTTTCGCACCTTCCATCTACAGTGTCAATCTTTCAAAGGTAGGCACAATTGGGTATCCTTGAAGCAGCCGAGGAAGCTGTTGCGGGTGTACCAAGATTTTGTCCGCACCTTCAAGGATAGGTTTTACATTGTAAAGCTCGTATTGCCTGTGACCTTTGAGTCTCTATACGAACTTGTGGTCATATAGGAGAATGGGGAGCACGAGGAGACATTGGTGTCGAAATTTCCGCTCGAGTGGGTCGAGGACCACTTCAACCAGGGCACAAACAACTATATCGTGAAGCATGTCGACCTGAATGTTGACGACCGGTTGTCTTACCAATAGATGGTCGATTTTGTCTCCCGCTTCACTCCCGCCATGTGTGTCTAGAAGGACGGGAATTTCATTCTCGACAGGTGCATAGAGATTTGTTGCGAGGCTCAACTGATTAACACCAATGCTCTCCTCGAGTTCGGGTCTCGTGAGGAGGCCTTCAAGTTTTTAGGTAACAAATATTTTCTTTAGCGGGGTTTCTGCCCTTTTTCTCTTGTTACTAACTTGTTTTTCATTGCTCATTGTTGCAGGCCATATGTCGAACGTGCAGGAACGCATACTAAAACTCGCAAGGGCGAGAAGAAAGGTAAGAGTAGAGTCTCCCAAGTCCAGCAGATGGTAAGGTCCGACCAGGGAGCCAGTGGTTCTTCCTCCCCTCAATGCAACCAATCTCCTTCTACACAAGATACCTTGTCAAAAAGGCGATGCACCGAGGGACCTGTGCTAGTCGACATTGAGGAGAGTGTGCCTGCTTAGAAGTTTGTGCTACCTCCTTGCCATACCCAGCGAGACTTCTTCTCTGGGGACCATTCCCTTGACGATGGCCAAGGCAAAAACCAAGGACATGGCCACCATGATGAGGATCTTTGCGATGGCCCTGATCCTTAACGATGAAACCGACCCTACCTCTAAGCTGAAGAAGCTGCGAGACAAGAATGTTGTCCTTGAGGCAGAGATAAAAAAAAGGTGGAGAGTAACCTGCAGGAGGCTCAGACGAGGTATGAAAACCACGTGCGCCTCCTCCATGAGATGAACGAAATTAGGGAGGAGCAGAAGGAGATAAATGAGGAACAGGGTCGACAGTAGACCAAGGTGGCCGAGTTAGAGATCATATCTAAGCATGTTGAGGATAATTCAGCTAAGGAGAGGCTTATAGTGTCTCGGGCTGATCTGGTGTCGAAGATCCGGGAGCTCGAGCAGGATTGTCTATGGGCTCTCGAGGTGGGTTTCAACTGTGTTGTAGAGTAGCTCTAAATCGTGAACCCTGACGTCTAGCTCATCACCGAGGGGACATGCCCTTATCATCAGGTGGTCTAGGGTCGCGCCAGAAGCAGAAGAGGAAGACGATGGTCAAGTTGTGGTGGGTGACTAACTCGAGGAGAATGTAGTTGTTTAGTGTTTTTTTGTTGTATTTCTATTTTCTGGAATGCGCACCATATTTTGATGTAGATGTTTCTAGCCTGCGTACCACATTTTGATGTAGTTGCTTCTGGCCTACGCGCCATGTTTTGTAACCTTCGAACAATGGGCTCTGCCCGCACTTTGGAAATGCAATATTCTTCTTTTATATTGTGTGTACTCTATTTTCCTTGTTTTTCATGTTTATGATCTAGTGTACATTGTATGCTTGTTATCGAGCTTTTGCTCGACATATATTGTGACCGACCGTGTAGAGAATTGGTCGGGTGATCAGAGTTGGTATTCAATCAATAACAGAGCTAAGACCTTGGTTGAGGTCTTTGCCTCGCGGCGTGAACTTCCCATCGCGAGCTGGGCATCCTGCCTTACTGGTACAACAGTGGTGGAGATTGATTGAGGGGTCCCCGTCGGATAAAATTTTTACTCGCACACACAAAGGGAAGACTCTTGTCTTTTTGTTTTAATTTAGGAGTCACGTCTGTACCATGTCGCACACCTTGTGGTCTCAACGTTAGTGGGTCGCGGGCAGTGTCTAACTATAGTATTGGTTTATTTTTTAGCGTTCCATGGTGTCGCAACTGCAAAAACACCCGACAGAAAAATAGAAGAGTCGCCACCGAACGTTATTTATCCCAATGAGAGGGAAAGAAAACGATCGAAGAAAACCTGAAGAACGGGAAAATACAAGGTCATCGCAATCAAATCTTGGGTTTGGAAGTCGGTTATGCAAGGGGAAGATATTAACACCTCTCCCGTCCGTTGTACTCAACAAGATCCACGCTTGTTGTCTAATCAAAGAGTGTGTTATCTAAAAGCTACTGCTAAGCGGAAACGAGAACAAAGAAAAAGAAAGAGACTCGATAGGACATAGCTACCCTATGCCTACGTATTCCCTCGTGCAATGGGAAAGTCAGAGTCAACGTAGTTCAGAAAACTACAAAACCAAAGGTTGGTTAAGTGTTTTTTATGAGCGAAGTTAAGTTCCCATTCTAGCAGTTAGGATCGATGCCTGTTTGCGGTAGAACGGAAAAGTAACGTACTCTTTTCTAAAAAAATATTTTGAAACATCAATCCCAAAGGATAAAAAGGTTTGAATTTTGTTTGTGAATTTTAGTGAAGTGAATTAGTTTGCTTTGTAATTCACGTTGCACTAAAAACTATGACATAGAAACAAATCTGTTGCATATCGCCCCCAGACGGGACGTACACTAAACACTCTAGACAAGCGAGAGGATACCCCTCACTCATCATTTCCCATGTGCTTAAAGCTTTATTAAGTGAGTTAAAATTATTTTGAGATGAGAAGAGAGATGCACATAAGGTCTAAGCGAAACTCGACCCTAATGTCGTCATGCAAAGTGGTCCTACGGTCGGGATGTGAAAGGAGGTTCTATCCTAATGTTAGCATGAAAAGATGGACCTAAGATTGAGGTTAAAAGGGACTAGCCTACTTGTTATCATGCATAGGTTGCAACCCTAATGTCTATCCTACTCCAAATTTAATCAAAATTTAAATTGGAATAAAAATCCTAAGGGAACATGCAAAGGCAAGGCAAAAAAGCAAGAACGCAAGGCAAAAATAGCAGCTACAACAGTGCTCCCTACATAAAACATCAATAAAACCCAACAAGGCCACAACAACATTTAACAGCCACTAATCCAATACAAAAGTAGGTGTAAAAGGTAGGGAGCAAGCAAGCAAGTAAAGACAACATGCAAAGTTCAGAATAAGAACAGTTGTGAAAAGCAGGGCAGCGAGCATATTTGAATGCAATCAATCAAAAGTAAACATCAATCATGAGCAAGCATCATGCAAGTATGAACATGCCTTAACAATCAAACACAATTGATCAATAACATTGCATCAATAAGAAATTAACAAGATCATCATGCTTTTCAATTCAAATCAAATGATAGAACGATCAAACGAACATGCAACAACCGAAATCGGAAGCAAACGTAAACATGCATCACAAATATAGCAAGATAATCATCAATGACAATCAATTAACATGATACAAACAAGAAAAGCATAAGTTAATCACATTACGTAAGCATCATGAATATGTTAAGTATTTAAACAGAATCCGAAAGTCACGTGTCGAAGAATCCAAATCAAACAATCAATATTGATGAAATAGGTAAAAAAAAATCCACATAAATGCATCATATCAATCCATGAAGGTTAGAGGTGAAAAGGAATTCAAACAAGAAAAAAAATGCAAGACAAAGGCAAATTGTCCCAGTGGTAATCGATTACCAGGATCAGGTAATCGGTTACCCCATACATGTAACTGATTACCACTGTGATAGAGGCCACAAACCAGCTTCCAAAATCACTTTTCAGCAGCAAACAACTTATCCAATCATCCACATGAACAAGTAATCAATTATGCATGAATTTAACATCAAAAATAAGTGATCAAACATCAATTAAACTTGATTAAACATTAAGATCACAAATCACAAAGATCACATCCAAAAAATGGATCAAAATGCAGCAAAAACCATGGATCTACATTGTGATTATTCAAATAAGCTCAAAACAGAATTGGATCTAGAATTAACCAACCTTCAAAGATGAGATTTGCTTTGCTAAGTGTTGATTCACTGCAAATTGATAGATCCAAGCTAGAAGCCCAGAGAATCTTCAAGATCCAAGAGCTTCCGTATGGTAGAAGTGAAGAACAAGCAAAATCAAGCCAAAATTGATCCAAAAATCACTTCAAATCTTGCCTCCAAAATCAGATCCAAATCCAAACAAAAATTGAGTGATGAATTGAAGATAATTGAGATGAATGAAGGAGGTTTAGCTTTAGAATTCAAGGATTCTAATAAAGAATCAATGAACTCAAGTGAAAAGAGCTTTAATGGAGGTTTTAGGAGTGGAAAATTTGAGAGAAAGTTGAGAGCAAATCCTCAAGAATGAATGTGAAATCTGAAAATGAAGGTAATTCTGTGAGGTTTGGAGCAAATTCACTTAAATAAGCTCTAGGTTGGGAATCAAAATGTGGTTTGGAATATGAGTTAGTGCTTGGAATGAAAATTAGGAGTGGAATTAGGAATGAAGTGTTTGAAATTTGGAGGGAAATAATGAAAATTGAATCAATTCTAGATCCTTCCAATGACGATCATGTGAAATCAATGGTTTAAAATGATTGGAAATCTGCAATGCTGAAAATTCAAATATCTTTGCAAATTTTGCCCAGGGTAATCGATTACCCATATGTGGTAACCGGTTACCACATTAAAAAAAAATGCCAAAATTGACGCCATGTGGAGGGAAAATGTATAATCACTCGTTGCCACCTATTTTGAGCTTTGTTAAGCCTATGAAACTTTCCCTTGGATATTATAATTGTGAGAATGCTTGGGATAGCCTATACACTATCTCCTGAGCTAAAAATAACCTGCTGAATAAAATAAAATCGACCGCTCGATTGCTGGGAAAAATAAATGTCGATGCCTCTAACGCTCGCTTTTTAAACTCTTGCAATAAAAGAGAACCTTGAGCCATAGAAACACCTTGATCCCATGTCTCGAGAACTAATGCTATGATATGCGGAAATGTGTTGAAACACGGGGTGAAGTGTTGGATTTTTGTTATCGTCTCCACAGGGAATTTGAGATATTGCCGCAGTTCGACAGTTATCGAGTTCTTAACTTTTTAGTAACAAAAGGGGTTTGGTTTTTGGTAACGGTATCTTTGCATAAAAGGTAATGAATTGCGATAAAAGATTGATTTTACGATTTAATGAAGATTGTCAAAGTTAGGGTTTGGTAATTACTTTGCTTGTATATGTTCGATCAACAATATGCATAAACTCCTTTAGACGATAAACACATTCACAACATCCTCTCAATGTGATTATTTCTAACTCACATTGTGATTTTTCCCATTTTGATCCATTGTTGATTTCTCACACAATCTATCAAAATGACAACATTTAGGTTTAACATTTTTCATGAACAACCACATTCAAAACTATTTCTAGCTTAAGAAAATAGAAGGATGAAAACCTAGGTCAAGAGTTGGAAAATATCTTTCAATCATAAACCAACACAAAGAGTTAGAGATAAAGCAAGGTTTTCACCATATATTCATCATCCAAGAGTTTACAAATGAAGATCATTCATATACTTACAAAGCTTAATGATCACCTACATCTAACCTTGACAAAATGAAGAAGTTAGCTACTCATTTTCATGGTAGCTTGCAGAAGAAGTTTTGGAAGAAGGTTGATGAACATCCGAGTCCAAGAATCCAACTTGGATGAGAATCCACCTTCTTTTTGTAGAATAATGTTTAGAAATGAAAAAAATAAGAGATAGAGGGTTTCTAGGTCACAAAATCTCTTATGCCGCAAAACTAGTGAAAAATATGGTCTTTGTTCAAAAAGTACAAAGGGCTATATATAGAAAAAATTGATGTCCTGTCACGCTCGCGTTCTCATTCGCCTAGCGAGCTAACAGGGAACGTTCGCTACAGCCTCGCCTAGCGAACATGCTAGCGAGGGTTGAGGAAAAGATTCTGGAATGCTTCGCTACTTGCTCGCTAGGTGCTTGCCTAGCGAGTTCTTCGCCACCTGCCTCGCTGCCAGCGATAATGCCATTTTGATTCTGCCCAAATCTGGGAGTGTTCGCTAGCAGCTCGCTATGGGCTTGCCTAGCGAACAACTCGTTGCAACGCTCGCCAGATGTTCGCCTAGCGAACATGCTTTTGCTCTTGTTCTTTCTTGATCCTTTGTCAACTTTCTTGTGTCTTCAAACTTTGCTCTTTCATGCTTAAATACTGCACAATAACACACAAATTAAAAGGACCAAGAGCATTTCACATCATATCGCATATCACTAAAAGCAAGGCGGTTTTGAATCGAAATTAGACAAAAAGGAGCGAAAGATGCCCACATTTGATAGCTCAAATAAGCACAATTGGGCATCTAACAACTCTCCCCAACTAGAATCTTGCTTGCCCTCAAGCAAATTGTGCCTCTCGAAGAACAAGAGGATTTGCTTAAAGAAAAAGGTTTTTTCGAAATTGGATCAAACGGCTCAAACACAAGCAACTAAACTAGATACAAGTTTCCAATGGTTAGAACAACACAATACACAAAAACTAAAATCTTAAAGCAATGCAAAACATGTATCAATCAACAATAATGATATCCTGAATGAATCACCCTATCACTCCTCTTCGAATAAAGATTGAAGAGATCACACGTTTACAACCACGGGTGCAATCTCACTCTCCAACAAACAGTGCCAAACTCAATTCAATTCATACGATGTCTAACAATTATAAATGAAAATGCGGAAGCACAAAGATCACTAAGGTCTTTTCCGGTTGTAGCTTGGTCAGGTTAACAAACAAGGGACATATCTAAAGCCATTGAAAACGAAGTTGCTGATGCAAAAGAGACATTCACTGTACAATTATTCACACATCTCAACTTCATTTAACTTATTTCTCATTTGAAACCTTCACAACCCTTATTTCACAACTCAAATTTTTTTCCTAGCAAGCATTCATTTTCATTCTTTTCTTTTGATCATTTTTTTTCTTCACACCGTATTTACAGAACACGCGTTTCTCTCTTTTTTTTCTAATTTATTTTCAATGCTTGCTTGGTTTTTCAAGAGTTGTGGCAAACTACCAACTTACAATTTCGTTCTCCCCAACTTATCTTCTACTTCCTTCTTAAGTGAATGCTCTCTACTTTTGACGGCAAAAGAACAATAATAAAAAAAATTTAGGTTTTCAAGAAAAAGATTTTTGAAATCTCGCTTTGTTTCAAGCTGAGATTCAACAGTTTAAGCTCAAGGGGATTAACAAATACTCTCTGCTCACGGTTTGTGTATGGAACTGGTTGTACTCGAAAGAAACAAGTGCCTTGATCATTTCTAATTGCTTCCACAAGTTCACAACAATAAAAGACAAAGCATGAATTAAACGAATCAACACAATTCATTAGAATCCAGCATGTATTTGTACAATGGAGGTTTACTCACAATTTGTGGTCTTAAATCCTAAGTGAATCATTCATTCAATCATGTTGCAAAAAGAACAATATTCAATTACAACAAGATTAAAGTTCTTCATGCATTCTAAAGTTCTAACCGAAGGTAACCATGTACCTTAGCCGTATTCGCTTGTTTATTTTTATCATTGCCATCCAAGCTCGGATACACCTTCATTAGATACTTCTTTCAGAGAGTAACCAATCTAGAAGGTTTTGACACCCAACAACCACAAAAATTATTAAACAAAATAATTTAAAATAAACACAATAATTTAAAACAAAAAGTACAACCCAAAAAGTACAACCTAAAATACTGAGATCAAAACAGAATATTCGAAAATAAAACAAAATACTAAAACTGAAAAGATAACAACTTAGTCCTCTTCGGACTCAGACTCCTCCTCCTCAGAACCATCATCATCAAAATCCTCTTCTCCCTCAACATCATCAGAACCATCATCATCGTCAGCATCATCATCATCAGTAGGATCACTAGCACCCACCCCTCTCCAAAAACAGGCCTATCCACAGGCTAGTTCGTGTGCTGCAAAAACTGCTCACGCGTCATCATAGGACGCTCAACAGAGGAGTCTCGAATCTGAAGCTGCAATACCTGCATAGAATCATGAATATCCATCATAGCTCGCTGCGATGCCGCCATCCAATCCCAATTATAGTTGCACACTGCTTACTGAAAAGGGTCGAACCCTTGAGAAGAAGCACCAGAACCATCAGTAGTCCTGGTACTAGCAGCTGCACTACCCCTGTAGTTCTCATGCCTACAGTACTTATCCACATATTTGTCATCAATGGGGCCCGGGATCTTCACCAAACTGCGGGAAGGAAGCATCATCCGCGACTGAGAGCATAAGGCCATAATGAGGCAGGGAAAAGCAAGGGGGCAGTTAACCCGCGACCCCGACTTAAGACCACTCTCAACAATGGACTTCATCTCATTGGCAATAATCCTAGCCACATCAATCTGGACGTTAGTGAGAATGCTATGGACAAGGTGTGCCACTGGGATCAACACGATAGATGTGGGATTTCGGCATAATGTTTATCAAGACCAGAAGTAAAATTAGTTGAGCTATAGGAATCATGTCCTCCCTATGATATCTCATAGGGTGTCCAAATTAGTTTAGCTCAACCGATTTACCCTCTAGCAACAGGGCAGCGGAAATGGTATCTGTATCTCTCTACAACCTCAGGTCTCTAGTGTATCTATCCAATTCATTTGCTCCCAAATAGAGCGGTTCGCCTAGCACCCTGTTAATAGAATCCCTGTTGAAAGTGACATGACGACCCATCACTCTTGTAGACCATGTGAAGGGTTTGTCGTCATTGGGCAGCGTGTTCACATAGAACTCACGCACAATATCGATGTTGTAGTTTTTGAGAGGAGAAACCAGCCTGGCCCATCTTTTCAGGGAGGATCTTCCTTTTTTGTAGTGCCCCAAAGCGGACAGCTTGCTTTGCCCCTATGAACTTTTCTGTATCAAATTGAATCGGGACCGTACGGGAGGTGTTGACAACCTTTCTCTTCTTACTATGACTACCAGAGGCCATCTGCAAAACAAACACATAAGACACCAACAAACAACAGTACCAGATTATTAGTAATCAAAAATAAAAACCAAGTTATGTCATGCTCGCTGGCTTGCTCGCCTAGCGAGTCCATAGTGAATGCTCGCTACTGACTCGCCTAGCGAACGAGCTAGCGAGTGCTGCGAAAGTTTTAAAAAAAAACAGCCACTGTGTTGGGCCCCAAACATCCAAAATCCCAAATTTGTTGAATACAATTTCAGAACTACTTAATCAAACATGAAAGGGAAAGGTCTAGGTACACATGCAAACCTAAAGTTTCTCAATTCCCTAACTATCAAAATCTAACCTAAACCCTAATTTTCCTACAATTATAACAATGAAGAACAAAAAGAGAGGAGAAAGATCAAACCTTACTGCAGCAGGGAGAATGATATACGCCAATTAGGGCTTACAAGAGAATAGAGAGGAGAGCTCTGGTGCTTGTGTTTTGCAGTGGAAGTGTGAGAGTGAGAGTGAGTGAGAAAGACACGGTTACAAAAGAAAAACTGATTTTGGGCCTACAAGAGTGGCCCACTAAACAACTTAAAATTCCAGATACGCGTATGTTCGCCTAGCGAATAGACAACGAAGGCTCGCTGCATGCTCGCCTAGCGAACGTGCTAGCGAGCATGACAGAATTTTCAAAAAAAATCAGGACAACAGCCAAAAGTGAGTGTCAGCTTGCTTCCTCATGTAGACTCCCATAAAACACAACCAATAAACATCAAATACTTACAACATTGAAGTGCCTCTCAACAAGCGCTTGTTTAACGTCGGATAAGCTCGACGGTCCAAGATGCTCACACCAGAACATCCAGAAGAAAGACACAACTGTCCCGATGAATTAGGCCACCAAGATACACCTTTAAACGTTAGTCATTTACTGTCCAACTGTCCTTCTTTTCCAAGTCTTTAATCACAACAGCCCCAAAAGTTTTCACCTCTTTCACACGAAATGGCCCAGACCATTTTGACTTCAATTTTCCGGGAAAAAGTCTCAACCTGGAATTAAACAATAACACCAACTGCCCGGGCATAAACTCTTTTTTCGGAGCTTTTTGTCATGATATTCCTTTACTTTTTCTTTGTACAACCAACTTGAGTGATATGCGGCATTTCGCATCTCCTCCAAATCAAGCAGTTGCACCTTTCTTTTTTCACCGGCCAACTCATTATCAAAGTTCAAAATTTTTAAAGCCCATAAGGCTTTGTGCTCCATTTCGACCGGCAAATGGCAAGTTTTACCAAAAACCAGTTGAAATGGAGTTAGCCCAATTGGAGCTTTATAAGCAGTGCGATATGCCTATAAAGCTTCATCCAATTTTTGCGACCAATCCTTTCTAGAGTTAGACACGGTTTTTTCAAGTATTCTCTTAATCTCCCGATTAGAGACCTCAGCTTGACCATTGGCCTGTGGATGGTACGGAGTTGCCACTCTATGTGTTACACCGTAATGTTGCAAAACTTTTTCCAACGGTGCATTACAAAAGTGTGAACCTCCGTCACTGATCAACACACGGGGGGTTCTGAAACAGGAAAAGATATTTTTCTTTAAAAAATTTATGACCGTTTTAGAATCCGCCCGCGGTGAGGCAATCGCCTCATCCCACTTCGACACATAGTCACAAGCAACCAGCAAGTATTCATTTCCAAAAGAGGGTATGAATGGTCTGACAAAATCGATACCTCAACAATCAAATAATTCAACCTGTTGGATATTTTGGAGAGGCATCTCGTCTCTCTTACCTATCCCACCACTTCGTTGGCAACTGTCACAATTTTGTGCATGGACATTTGCGTCTTTAAAAATAGAAGGCCAATAAAATCCTGATTGAAGGACTTTATTTTCCGTTCTGGCCCCATTGAAATGTCCGCCGTAAGGCGAGTTGTGACAATGCCATATAATACTTTGCGCTTCATCACTGATAACACACCTTCTCAAAATGTTATCCCCACCCAACTTAAATAAGTATGGGTCATTCCACACATAATACTTACAATCCGAGATGAATTTCCTTTTTTGGTTCGGAGTTTGGTCAGGAGGCACAAAACCACTCGCCTTGTGGTTTACAAAGTCCGCAAACCACGGCCTAACTTGAACTTTAAAAATTTTTTCATTAGGAAATTCTTCTCGGATTTCCTTTTCAAAAGATGTAACCTCCACATTCACAAGGCGATATAAATGATCCGCCACCAAATTTTCCGATCCTTTCTTGTCCTTAATTTCAATATCAAATTCTTGTAACAAGAGGATCCAGCAGATGAGCCTTTGCTTCGAATCCGGTTTGGTGAGCAGATATTTATTCGCCGCATGGTCGGTATACACAATCACTTTAGAACCAATAAGATAAGACCAAAATTTTCTAGCGCATACACTATCGCAAGTAGTTCTTTTTCGGTGGTAGCATAATTAATTTGCGCCTCGTTTAGAACTTTACTTGCGTAGTGTATAGCATGAAAAAAAATTTCTTTCCTTTGTCCCAATACCGCTCCAATAGCATATTCGCTCGCATCACACATTAGTTCAAAATTCAAATTCCAATTCGGAGCGACTATAATTGGGGCGGTAACAAGTTTTTCCTTCAAAATTTTAAAAGCATGTAAACAATCTTCAGTTAAGAGAAATACCTGGTCCTTAGCGAGCAAATTACTCAAAGGCCTAGCTACCTTTGAGAAGTCTTTGATAAATCGCCGGTAAAAACTGGCATGCCCAAGGAAGCTTCGGATTCCCTTCATATTAACCGGAGGAGGCAACTTTGCAATCACGTCAACTTTTGCTCGATCCACTTTAAGTCCTTTTGAAGAAACTTTGTGTCCGAGCACTATCCCCTAAGTTACCATGAAGTGGCATTTCTCCCAATTAAGCACGAGATTTGTTTTCACACACCGTTCAAGCACCGTTTCCAAATTATCCAAGCATAAACCAAAAGAACTTCCAAACACGGAGAAGTCGTCCATGAACACTTCCATCGTTTTCTCGATCAAGTCGGCAAAAATGGCTTGCACACATCTTTGGAAAGTCGCCGGTGCGTTGCATAACCCGAAGGGCATTTTTCTATATGTGAAAATTCCAAATAGACATGTGAAAGCCGTCTTTTCGTGATCGGCCGGGTCAACCGCAATTTGGTTGTACCCGGAATAGCCATCAAGGAAACAATAGTATTCTTGGCCCGAAAGTCTTTCCAACATTTGGTCCATGAATGGAAGTGGAAAATGGTCTTTTTGAGTTGCGGTATTCAACCGCCTATAATCAATACACATTTTCCACCCCATTGCCACCTTCGTCGGTATCAATTCATCTTTTTCATTTCGAATTACGGTCATTCCACCCTTTTTCGGGACCACATGCATGGGACTCACCCAAGGGCTATCCGAAATTGGGTAGATCATTTTTGCATCCAAAAGCTTAACAACTTGTTTCCTAACAACCTCCTTCATAGTAGGATTTAAGAGGCGTTGAGGTTGCGCTACCGACTTAAAATCCTCTTCCATTAAAATCTCGTGCATACAATAAGAAGGACTAATTCCTTTGAGATCGGAAAGAGTTCATCCCATCACTTCTTTATTCTTTTTCAATACATCAATTAAACGGGATTCTTCATTTTTAGACAAAAGGTTGCTTATGATAACTGACTTCTCTTCGGCTTCATCAAGGAATGCATACTTCAAGTTAGAAGGTAGCATTTTCAATTCAATGGGTGGTTTTTCTTCACGGACCTCCTTTTTCAACATTCCTCTTTGACTTCCCATGGTTGCAACTCTTTAAGATTATCAAGTTCCCGTAAACATTCCTCAAGAGCTTGCGCTTCTTCTATTGTAAAAACTTCAAAAGAGTCATCAAGAGCTAATTCCACAGGTGAAGTCACATGAATATGCTTAGATACTTCCAACGTTGCTTCTTCAACCACATCAATTCAGAAACTATCACGATTATCTTTTGAATGCTTCATAGCTTCAAAAAGATCAAAAGTGACTTCTTCATTTTGGACTCGCACTTTCATCAAACCATCATCAACATCAATCATCATTCAGGGGGTTTTCATGAAAGGTTGGCCTAGGATTAGTGGAGCATCATCATCCTCTTCCATGTCAATCACAATAAAATCAACCGGAAAGAAGAATTTGTCGACTTTAACCAATACGTCTTGAGCTAACCCATGAGGATGGGTAGTCGACTTATCGGCCAATTGCAACATCATCTGTATGGCTTTCATTTCAATGTTGCCAAGCCTTTTCACAATAGACAAAGGTATTAAATTAATGCTTGACCCCAAATCAATTAGCCCTTTCCCGACATATTCATCACCGATAGTAACCGGCAAAGTAACTCTTCCCGGATCAACCTCTTTTCTCGGAATAGTCCTTTGGATGATGGCACTACAACTAGCATCAAGAACAATTGTTTCTGGTTCCGTATACCTCCGCTTTTTAGTTAGTATGTCTTTCATGAACTTGGAATACTTTGGCATTTGTTCCAAAGCTTTGGCAAATGGAATGTTTATTTGAAGTCGTTTAAAAATATGCATGAACTGGGCGTAATGCTGTTCATTTTCCCTCCTAGATGGAGCATGCATATATGGTAAGTTTTGGACTGGAGTAGTGCTCACTACCTCCTTTCCTCTAGATGCCCTAGAATTCTGCTCTTTTTTCTTCTTCACTTCCTCCACCTTCACTTTTTTACTTCTACATTTTCTTTATTTTCAACTTCAACCTTTTTTTCATTATTTTCAACTTCTTCCTCACTTTCCTCCTCAACTTCACCATCAATTCTATCATCAATTTTTTTCTCCTCATCTTTTCTCTCATCCTCTCTTTTTTTACTCTCACTAACTAACTCCCTTCCACTTCTCGTCGTGATTGCTTTACAATGCTCCTTTGGATTTGTTTGCGTGTTCGCGGAAAAAGAAGGTCCGGATTGTTGTTCCGCTAGTTGCTTAGCAAGTTGTCCAACTTGAGTTTCAAGATTTTTGATTGCCGCATCGTTGCTCTTTTGATTAGCCATTGACATTTGCATGAATTGCGTCAATGTATCTTCCAATTTTGAAGTTACGACCGGCGGTTGTTGAGGTTGATAAGGATTTTGACGGCTAGAATTACCACTCCCATAACCTTGGTTATGGTGATAGTTACTCCTTGGTTGGTACCCTTGATTTGGTTGATAGTGTTGTTGTGGTTGATTTTGAGAATGTTGTTGATACAGTGGTTGTTGTTGTTGTTGTTGCCTCGGTTGGTAGTCTCGTTGATTCGCCACATAGTTTACCTCTTCGAATCCGGGAGGTGGACAAAATTTGGTATCATGTTCACCTTTGCAAAGCTCACAACAAGCTATTTGTTTAGCTTTTGAGGGCTCTTTCATCTCTTTGATTTGTTGAGTTAAGAGTTCCACTTGTTGTGAAATGAGTTTATTTTGTGCTAGGATAGCATCATTTGTCCCAAGTTCAATCACTCCCGATTTATTCAAAGTGTTTCCTCTACTCTGACTTTGAAGGTCATTTAGAGCCATACGATTGATGATATCTGTAGCTTCATCGGCGCTTTTAGACAACAAAGAACCACCCGCAGTGGCATCTAACAAAGTCTTACAATTTGGTTGAAGGCCATTCTTGAAAATATGGATTTGCGTCAATTCATCAAAGCCATGACCTTTGCACTTTCGAAGCATGGATTTAAATCTTTCCCATGCCTCGTTCAATGATTCGTTGGCTCCTTGAGAAAACACGAAAATTATTGTTTTGGATTCCATGAACCGGTTGTGAGAGAAAAATATTTCAATGAATTTCTCTTCCAACACGTTCCAATCCGTCATGACCGCCGGTGTTTGATCCAAGTACCAATCTTTGGCTTTGCCGAGCAAAGCATGTGGAAAAAGTCTTTTGAACAATGGTAGCTCTTGAGCTTGATCAACTTCCGTCGCCAATGCTATCTCGTAAAATTTGGTGAGAAAAGAAAATGGGTCTTCATGGTCCATTCCGGTGAATGGACTTCCTTATAACAAGTTGAGATTTCCCGTCTTCATCTCGGCTTGCCTTCCCGTGTGGTTGGAAAACTGAGCAGTGTTTCTTGGACTGTTGATACACGGGGAGGAAACGGGCGGTGGTAGTGGTGGATCCATGATAGGTATGAAATGATGGGGTGGTGTTGTAGAAGAACCTTCTCCTTGTTCTTGTCGTTGTCGAGCAATTTGCCTCCTCCGTATTGTTCTGTTATTCAGTCTCCTTGCGGTTCTCTCGATCTCGGGATCAAAAAGAAGTTGGTCCTCAGGAATCTGCCCTTGCATAAAACGAAAGCTGCACACTAAACCAAACAAATCAACAAGCACAAGTCAAAAAAATTCAAGAGTTAAAAATTCAACAACTATTGCGATGCTCGCAATATCAAAACAAATTCCCCGGCAACGACGCCATTTTGTTGAAACACGGGGTGAAGTGTTAGGTTTTTGTTATCGTCTCCATAGGGAATTTGAGATATTGCCGCAGTTCGACAGTTATCGAGTTCTTAACTTTTTAGTAACAAAAGGGGTTTAGTTTTTAGTAACGGTATCTTTGCATAAAAGGTAATGAATCACGGTGAAAGATTGATTTTACGATTTAATGAAGATTGTCAAAGTTAGGGTTCGGTAATCACTTTGCTTGTATATGTTCGATCAACAATATGCATAAACTCCTTTAGACGATAAACACATTCACAACATCCTCTCAATGTGATTATTTCTAACTCACACTGTGATTTTTCCCATTTTGATCAATTGTTGATTTCTCACACAATCTATCAAAATGACAACATTTAGGTTTAACATTCTTCATGAACAACCACATTCAAAACTATTTCTAGCTTAAGAAAATAGAAGGATGAAAACCTAGGTCAAGAGTTGGAAAATATCTTTCAATCATAAACCAACACAAAGAGTTATAGATAAAGCAAGGTTTTCACCATATATTCATCATCCAAGAGTTTACAAATGAAGATCATCCATATACTTACAAAGCTTAATGATCACGTACATCTAACCTTGATAAAATGAAGAACTTAGCTACTCATTTTCATGGTAGCTTGCAAAAGAAGTTTTGGAAGAAGGTTGATGAACATCCGAGTCCAAGAATCCAACTTGGATGAGAATCCACCTTCTTTTTGTAGAATAATATTTAGAAATGAAGAAAATAAGAGATAGAGGGTTTCTAGGTCACAAAATCTCTTATGCAACAAAACTAGTGAAAAATATGGTCTTTGTTCAAAAAGTACAAAGGGCTATATATAGAAAAATTATTGTCCTGTCACGCTCGCGTCCTCATTCGCCTAGCGAGCTAACAGCGAACGTTCGCTACAGCCTCACCTAGCGAACATGCTAGCGAGGGCTGAGGAAAAGATTCTAGAATGCTTCACTACTTGCTCGCTAGGTGCTCGCCTAGCGAGTTCTCCGCCACCTGCCTCGCTGCCAGCGAATAATGCCATTTTGATTCTGCCCAAATCTGGGAGTGTTCACTAGCAGCTCGCTATGGGCTCGCCTAGCGAACAACTCGCTGCAACACTCACCAGATGTTCTCCTAGCGAACATGCTTTTTCTCTTTTCTTTCTTGATTCCTTTGTCAACTTTCTTGTGTCTTAAAACTTTGCTCTTTCATGCTTAAATACTGCACAATAACACACAAATTAAAAGGACCAAGAGCATTTCACATCATATCGCATATCACCAAAAGCAAGGCGGTTTTGAACCGAAATTAGACAAAAAGGAGCGAAAGATGCCCATATTTGATAGCTCAAATAAGCACAATTGGGCATCTAACAAAATGCAAAATGCAGAGAAACATAAGCCAGTAAATCAAGAAACGATGAGGCAAATTTTGGGGTGCTACAACTGCCCCTATTCAATCGACTTGAACCTGAAAGGAGATAGCAACGAATTTTAAACATTCAAGGTGCACGGATATTGAATACCAAAAGAAACTGGAAATTTGAAACCTGCGGGGATGCAAAACAGCGAAT
The DNA here is from genome assembly GCA_963859935.3 of Lathyrus sativus. NCBI lineage: Eukaryota > Viridiplantae > Streptophyta > Magnoliopsida > Fabales > Fabaceae > Lathyrus > Lathyrus sativus. The sequence continues at coordinate 643,150,080 of OZ012737.1, forward strand.
ACCAACCAAAAGTTGGGATGCGAAATGCTGAGGATAACAATAGATTAACTAAAAGTTGGAACGAAACTGCCGGATACCAACCAAAAGTTGGAATTACGGGAATGCTGACCAAAAGTGACCCTCTGGAGACAAAATCAAATCAAGGACCAACGAACCTACAACTCGAGGAAAAAGATAACTCCACTAGATAAGAAGAGAAACCTAACTAGACAACTCTGCAGGGAACAAATATCTACCCGAAGATAACAACCAAAGGATGCCAACCAAAACTTGGGATAAAGGTTACTCCATGGGGATAGAAATTAACCAAACATGTCAACCAAAAGTTGAAACAACAAAGGCTACCAACCAAAAGTTAGAATCACCGAAACACTGACAGAAGGCAAACTGATGAGGAATAACATTATGAAAACGGTGACCTCACCAAGGAATATACCAATCAAAAGTTAGAATACAACGAAAGGTATAAACACAAGCTACCAACCAAAAGTTAGAATCACCTGAACATCAAACAAAACCTGAACACAAGCTACCAACCAAAAGTTGGAATTGCTTGGATACCAAACAAAACCCGAACATAAGCTACCAACCAAAAGTTGGAATCACTTGACAAAATAAAGCTTAACACAAGCTACCAAAAAAAAGTTGGAATCACTTCACGACCCTGCAAAGGATAACATCCATCCAAAAGCTGAAGAACAAGGCTACTAACCAAAAGTTAGAATCACCAGAACGCCGACCGAAGGTGAACTTTACAGGAGAAAGATACCAACCCCAACATTTGAACCAACAAAGGAAGACTACCAACCAAAAGTTGGAATCATCAACCCAAAACGAAGACTACCAACCAAAAGTTGGAATCATCCTCATGGAAACGAAGACTACCAACCAAAAGTTGGAATCCTCAATGAAACTTTACTAACCAAAAGTTGGAATCAAACGAAAGCTACCAACCAAAAGTTGGAATCACCAGAACACCGAACGAAGGTGAACTTACCACAACGAAGACTACCAACCAAAAGTTGGGATAACGACTCCACAGGGTAAATCAAAGACTACCAACCAAAAGTTAGAATGATGTCAACAAAGCTTTACCAACTAAAATTTGGAATGAAGAAAAGGCTACCAACCAAAAGTTGGAATAACACCCAAGAAATAAAGACTACCAACCAAAAGTTGGAATAACATCAACAAAGCTTTACCAACCAAAAGTTAGAATAAAGTAAAGGCTACCAACCAAAAGTTGGGATTGCCGGAGAAATGAAGACTACCAACCAAAAGTTGGAATAACATCAACAAAACTTTACTAACCAAAAGTTGGGATTGCCGGAGAAATGAAGACTACCAACCACAAGTTGGAATAACATCAACAAAGCTTTACCAACCAAAAGTTGGAATGAAGCAAAGGCTACCAGCCAAAAGTTAGGATAACCAGAACGCCGAAAGAATGTGAACTCACCACAACGAAGATTACCAACCAAAAGTTAGGATAACGACTCCGCATGGGAAACCAAGGACTACCAACCAAAAGTTGAGATAATGTCAACAAAGCCTCAGACTAAGCTGGGGACTACCAACCAAAAGTTGGAATGACACACCTAGAATAGGCAGGGAATATAATCAACCGACTCATAACCTGAAAAGAAAGCTCCAACGGAGAAAAAGAGGTTTAAACATATGACTCTATTGAGGAAAAAGACATTTAAATAAACGACTCAGTTGGGGAAAAGGACGTTTAAAGGAACGACTCAGCTGAGGAAATAGAAGTTTAAACAAACGACTCTGCCGGGGAAAAAGACGTTTAAACAAACGACTCAATTGAGGAAAGAGAAGTTTAAGCAAACGACTATGCTAGAGAAAAAGACGTTTAAACAAACGATTCGGCTCAGGAAAGAGAAGTTTAAACGAATGACTATGGCGGGGAGAATACAAATAAGATAAACAACCAAAAGATCCACCCTGATGAGGATAACACGAAAATTCTTCTAAAAAAGGCCATCATCTGCCAGAGAGACAACTAGCACCAAAAGTATCAAACTTGACTTATGCTTCAGATGCATATGTTTGAAAATAGTGTAATGTTTCATACGAAATGGAAATGCTACGCATTTGAAAGGATGATATGCAAAATGAAAATGCAAAGGAACACAACCCGGAGGAGTGCTGAGAAGACCGACAAACCAACCCTGCTAAGGAATACGCCCTGGATGGACTTCCCGCAAACTCTTTTGGAAATTTTCCACTCATCTGGGGAAACTACCAAAACTCCACTCCATGGGGAATCAAGAATAGAACTGAGAAATCCACCCTGCTAGGGATAACAATCTTCTTCCGAAAGTTACATTCTGCTTGGAATACAAGAATAATAATCTGCCCTGCTAGGGATATAAGAGACTTCTACTGAAAATTCCATTCTGAAGGAGAGATGAAAGTAACCTCTGTTAATGATTTTCCTCCACAGGGAATGTAATGAACATCCACAGAGAACTCCACTCTACTGGGGAATAAATAAGCTCTACTTAAAACATCTGCTCTGAGGTAAATATGAATACCATCCGTTGGGAGCTCGTTCCGAAAATTGATCCTGAAAGATGCCAATGATCACTGGACTTTGCTGGAGATACCAACTTGTTGTTGATGTACCTGTCGAGGGAATCAACACTAATTTCTGCTTGGGGAAGAAGTTCATGAATACTGATCTTTCTGGGGAGAGACGTCCAGAACATCGACTCCGTTAGAGAGCAATACTGAGTTGAAATCCGCCATGTTGTTGAGGGAATATCCTTCAACCTTACTCTGTTAGGAATAAATACACTCTATTGGGGATTAGCCTTTGTGGGGATACAGAAACTCTGCGTTATACACCTCCACTGGTGATAACACTTCTGATTTGATAATAGGATTATGTGGGGAAGATAAAATCTCTTCTGTGGGAAAACAAAAATCTTTGTTGAACAAATGCCTGACTGTATTCTACCTGAAGTAGTCAACCTTCGAACACTTGCTGGGTAGTACGAATCAACTTCGGCTGGGAAATACAACTCTGTACTCCTGCTAGAGGATGAATCATTCACTATGCACTACTGTTAGAACTTCACCATCAGGGAGAAAAGCTCTACTAGGGAGAGGATCAAGCCATCCTGCAACAAACAAGAAACAATAGGATGCTCCACGTGTGAAATAGCTACCTCAGTTATCATTCATGACACTTATTGTTCAAGTAAATTCATTGCTTTCATTATGCTCTGTAAAGCCTTATGTTTTCACCTGTAATTTTCATAAAAAATATCGGATGTTTTTGCAAACAAAATAGTAAAAGTAAAAGCAAGAAAAGAAAAGTTCTTTGACTGAAATGAATACTTTATTGATAAAATACCTGCATATAGGCAATTTACAATTTGGATGTAATTCCTGAGAAGAGGTAATTGCGCAAAAAAAAGAAAGAATATATAGAAATTTCGGTAATATGGGATCAGATATCCATCATGTGTCGATTCAGCTATGTCTTGTATGTCTTCGATGTTCCCTAATGTTTCGCCTTCTGAAAAAACTGATTGGGCTGATTCCTTTCATTTAGGATAAGCATGTATCGAATAAGTTCACAGATCAAATGCAGACCACAGTCATTTGCTTCTAAATCCCTAACTTTTTCCTGCATCGCCCTTTCAGGTTTTTAATCCAGCAGGATACCCATTTTTACCAAGGTCGCCTTTTCAGGTTTTCAACCTTGCGGGTTCATTCTTTTTCTTTTATCCCTAATTTTTGCCCGAACCTTTTCCTTTTCTGTGGTTCTCCGGGATGCCCCATTTTGCCTGGATTTTTCTTTTTCTGTCCAGCAGATCTCTTTTAAGAAAAATATTTTTTAACCACGTCTGCGTTCATAGGGGACGTAAAATCTCCACCATCCATAGTAGATAGTAATAATGCTCCACCAGAGAAAACCTTTCTTACCATATATGAACCTTCATAGTTAGGAGCCAATTTGCTCCTGTGATCAGTATGAGGAGGAATGATCCTTTTCAACACCAAATCACCCATCTGGAAGCACCAAGGACGCACTTTCTGATCAAAGGCTTTCTTCATCCTACTCTGGTACAACCAGCCTTGCGCCATAACTGCCAATCTCTTCTTGTCAATCAGGCTCAGCTGATTCAACTTGGCTCGCACCCATTCAGCTCCATGAAGTGTCACATCAGATAATAACCTCAAAGAAGGAATCTAAACTTCTAATAGTATGAATGATTCTGTACTATACACCAGTGAGAAAGGAGTTGCCTCGGTTGATGTACGCACCGAAGTACGATAACCGTGAAGAGCAAAGGGAAACATCTTGTGCCAATCCTTATAGGTTACAACCATCTTTTGCACAATCTTCTTAATATTCTTGTTAGCTGCCTCAACAACGCATTTCATATTCGGACGATATGGAGAAGAGTTGTGATGCTCAATCTTGAAACTCTGGCACAGTTCCTTCATCATATTGTTATTTAAATTTGAACCATTATCAATAATGATTCTCTCTGGGATTCCGTAACGATAGATGATGTCATTCTTTATGAATCGGGTGACCACCTGTCTTGTGACATTGGCAAAAGAAGTTGCTTCTACCCATTTCGTAAAGTAATCAATGGCAAACAGAATAAAGTGATTCCCATTGGAAGCAGTCGGCTCAATATTTCCAATCATACCAATGCCCCACATTGCAAAGGGTCAAAGAGATGTTAACACATTTAGAGGGGTTAGTGGCACATGCACCTTATCAGCATAAATCTGGCATTTATGGCATTTTCTGGCATATTTGAAACAATCAGATTCCATAGTCATCCAATAATACCCAGCTCTCAACAGTTTTCTGGCCATGGCATGTCCATCAGCATGAGTACCAAAAGAACCCTCGTGGACTTCTTCCATCAACAGGCTTGCTTCATGTTCATTAATACAATGCAACAAGACCATGTCAAAGTTTCTCCTATATAGCATATCGTCTTTGTTCAAATAGAAATTGCCCGAAAGCCTCCTCAGAGTCTTCTTGTCTTTGTTTGATGCCCCAGATGGGTACTCTTGACCATGTCAAAGTTTCTCCTATATAGCATATCGTCTTTGTTCAAATAGAAATTGCCCGAAAGCCTCCTCAGAGTCTTCTTGTCTTTGTTTGATGCCCCAGATGGGTACTCTTGAGTCTTGAGAAAATACTTGATATCAAGATACCAAGGATTTTTGTCTGATGCCTTCTCTATTTCAAATACAAAGGCGGGTCTATCAAGAAACATGATGGTGATAGTTGGAGCTTCATTCCAGAAATTCACTTTGTACATCAATGATAATGTTGGTAAGGCATCCGCCGTCTAATTTTCAGACCTAGGCACATGATGGATCTCGACTCTATCAAAGAATGGCAGCAGTCTCCTTGCATAATTCTTGTAAGGCACCAGGTTGGCCTGGCGAGTTTCCCACTCTCCTTTAATCTGATAAACCACCAGCGTTGAATCGCCATATACATCAAAATTCTTGATCCTCAGATCAATGGCCTCTTCTAAACCCACAATGCATGCTTCGTACTCAGCTCCATTATTGGTACAAGCGAATTTCAATCGGGCAGTGAACGGTATGCGGGAACCGTGAGGAGTAGTAAGGATTGCACTAATTCCATTGCCATACGAGTTAACAACACCGTCGAAAACCAATTTCCACTGAGATCCAATCTCATGACCCTCGGCAGGTAAGGGCTCATCACAGTTTTCGCAACGCGAAAAACAATCGGCGGAAAAACAGAGTCGCCACCGAACTTTATTTATCCCAACGGGGAAATGGAAACATCGAGAAAACCTCAAAAGGAAGAAGACATGATCTCGCAATCAAATCCTAAGTTTGAGAGTCGATTACGCGAGAAGAAGGTATTAGTACCCCTCACGTCCGTTGTACTCAACGGGATCCACGCTTGTTGTCTAATTAAAGGGTGTGTTTAACTAAAGCCTATTTTCTAATTGAATGGGAAAAAAAGGAGACTCGATAGGATCTCGCAATCCTATGCCTACGTATTCCCTCGTACAATGGAAAATTCAGAGTCAACATAGTTCGAAGGACTACAGGTGATTGGGGGGATTGTGCTCGCCAAGACTTCGTTGTCTTGTGCCTACGTATCCTTATTTGGACGAGAATGAAGAAGTCAGAGCAGTCGTAGTTCGACCTACCACAAGTTGGTTGGTGTCTTTTATGAGTGTCGCGGTGAAATTTGGATACCAAACTATTGATTAGTTTGAATCTTATTCATTTGCAACCGAACTTTGATTTGTCCAAAGGAAGGGATAAAGATCAAAATTCCCACAATGCAATGCAAATGCAAGCTAGAGAGTTATAGGTGCAGGGGTTGGTTAAACTTAGGGAAGGTGCTAGCATCCTAAGTTTCTGTAGTATCCTACAGGAACCTCTTGTTTTAATGTTTGTTTATTTGCTAAGATTTGTCTGCTTAAGGAATAAAAGACCTAGGGGTTTATATCTAAGTATACTCGATAAGATATCACATCTTATGCCTATATATCCTTACGGGAGTGGAATCAGAGTATCTGTAGTTCCCCTAAAGGGTTGGAGGAGTTCTTTGACTGTGGTCAAAGTTCCTACGGGATTAGGGTAGTTGATTGATTGAGTTTAGGAGAAAAGATGCGTTATCATTTTAAGGGAGATTTAACCGCCACAAGTGTAAGAGATTGTATTTGTTGTGGGGTGGAGATTCTATCTCGCTTAAGATGATTAACATCTTTCTCTAATGTTTGAATAATTGTATGAGTTGAATTGTTTATTCTAAGTTGTAAAAGGTCCTTCCTATGGGGTAGGATTTGTCTTAGAGATCGACTTGAATGGGATCAAGGATCATGGGGAGTATGGTGCACATGTAGATGCATACGCACGATTGTTTGGATCATGCGCAGATTCTTCCTTTGGAGGGAACGCGATGCAAGAAAGATAAATACGATAATTGTAAATTGCGGAAGATAAATTGCGGGTAAAGTAAAGCATACACACGCATGAAAGCGCTAAGTGCAAGTGAGTGAATACGTGAACGAAGTGTGAGCGTGCACGTTGATTAAGTCGGGAGAGGTTGACCATAAGAGGGATATTGGATTGATTTTAAGCGAAATTATTAAAAGGGTGAAATAGTTTTTTTATTAATTTAGTGAGGGGTTTTGATTATTTGATTATTATGAGAAAATTATATTATCGGCGAAATTAATTACACTGGGTGAATATTGGTTTTAGGAAAAAAATTGAATTTTTATGAATTGATTTTAAGAAAAAAGTTATATTAGTTTTTAAGTAGATTTCTAATTAAGATAATGATTTATTAAATAAGGCGGATTTTGAGGGAAAAAAAGTTTTTAGTTATTATTATTAAATAAATAGTTTATTAAATTTGAAAATATGCTTTTAATTCTATTTTATTATTTAGAAAATGAATAAATTATATCTAATAAAATAAATACTAAATTGTTGGAATAAAAAGAGTAGTGAAGTGGATAAAATCAAATTACTAAATGATAGATTAATGGAATAGGTTAATTAAATAAAAGGGGATTTAATTAAAATGGACTATTAATTACTTAATTTTATTAAAAAAACTGATGATTAATTATTAAGTAAAAAAGATTAGATTAAGTTAATTGATTTAATAAAAAACGACTGATTAAGGAAAATGGGTAATTAATTAAAAAAGGTTTGATGATTATTAGTTAAATGGAATATTAAGGGTTTAATTGGTGGATTAGTGGTTAAATTAAAATAATTAAGTGGATTAGAGGGATTAATTAATGGGCGGTTGATTAGGTGTGCGTGAGGAAGTGAAGGTGTACCGTGGGTGTGTGCGTGTACAGATACATGATTGATCATAAACAACAAAAAACAAGAAAAGACAGAAACAAAACGGTGAACCCTAATCCCTTTCGCCCCCCAAATCGAATCCTTCAATCCTCTCCTCTTCCTCTCTTCTCTCCCGATCGTAATCGATCTCCTTCATTCATCATTTCCTTCCGTTTTCGAACCTGAAATCAAACCAAAAACATCAATAATTCAATAACATTGATAAGAGCAGAAGTTTACCGAAAGTTGGTGACGGCGGCGGAACTTCGGTGGCGAAATCGAACGGTGACAGCTCCACTCGATGGTTGAAGAAGATAAGTTTTTTCCTTCGATCTCTTAGATTACGAACATAGGGTTTTTGTGATTACGAAATTCCTCTCCCCCCCTCTTTCCTCATCCCAAATCGCCTCCCTTTTATAGGCTTCAACTGGTTTCTTTGTGTTAAAATGCTTTGAATGCTTGATTGGATTTTCCCTTTTGGTGTAGACCGGATTTGAAAACTTTCCTCTTTCAAATGATTTTGTTTAATGTCTGTTAATGGAAATCTCAATCTATGATATTTGTATCAATTACGTTTAATGTTGTCTGTCTAGGTTCAATGTCCTGAAGATTTGGATCTTTTTCCTTTAACCGATATATTCCTCAACGAATTACTAACTTGGATTTGCAATTTGACAGGCGTGGATAGCAGATGGTTTGGGCCAAAGGGAAGCTAGCAGCCCAGGGACAATACGGGTAACTGGTGCTGAGGATTTGGTGAGTCCAAAATTCGATCGTTGGTGACATCCCTGAATACGCAAACCTCTTCCACGTGAAGTCACAGCTTACCAACCCTGTTCTTTGATGCTCAGATGATGAACCGTGCTGGCCAGGATGGAAAGGTATTGAGCATTCTTAGAATGACCTTCATAAGTGTTTTGTTGGAACTGACTCTTTTATGTGGACCTGTTCAGGAACATTTGATTTGAGCACTTTTATGGTGTTTAAATCCAGGCTGTATCTTCGTTTTGGCAGCTGAAATTGGTTGAAGTTATTGCTGATCCTGGTGAGAAGCCTCTTGGAGGCGACAATCGTTTTTTGGTTCGGAGAAAAAGCTGCATTTGGGACTTCTTGAAGAGGCTGGCGTAGCGAGATTGTGAGTGGCATTCAATGAGTCTCTTGGAATAATTTACAAATTCTGGCATAGAGGGTTATCAGTTGCGGAGTCGTGTTTCTGGTTTGGCACAAAGGCGTCAGCACGAAGATTTTGGGCATTGTTGATAGGAGAACTATCAAAATCAGAAGATGGGTGTTAGTAGTGTTGCTTAGTGCTGAAGTTAAGTTTTTCTCTATTTTGCTATTCTCTCATGTTTTCCTCAATTAATTTGATCATGCTTTGTCTGTTGTTTGAGTTGCTTCAAAGACTTATTGACTTCATCCATTCCTCTTGACAAGTTGCGAAGAGAAATGCGCCCAGGTGAAACGAACTTCCTTTTGTACGAGGACTTATAGAGGACATTTGAGAAGTGTGACCGGGAAACTGATGCAAAGTGCTCATTGTGCCTCATAGTGATATGTCTCTTTTGAGATGAAAAATACGGTTGGTTTGCTGCTGTGATGACATTGTAGTGTTTGCGGCCTCTCAACCATCTTCTGTTTTGACTACCATGCTCAAATAGCTCCTGTTGTAACAGGGTTTGATGAAGCAACAAGTTAGGGCCGAGATTAGCACAACTGTGTGAGTTTGTTGTAGTCGTGATAAGGTGAAGTTATAACCTTTCCTTGTTTATTAACACAACCCAGACTAGTGGTAATCTCTGAAAAATATCCCAATACTCCCAAATGTCTCAAAATAGTTCAACATAAAACAAGTTGCATCACTTATAATCCTCAAACCAGCCTAAAGCATATGTGGGCTTGAATGTAGGTATCGAGTTGAGGAGCCATTATCAGTTACAGAAACAACTGCATCCGTGACTTGAGGCCGAGAATGGCTTATGCTATCATGTTGTGTACATAATTGCTGCTTGCCAATTCTATCATCCTTGCTACAACAAATCTCTTTGGGCATTACCGGAGCTGTCTGTGCTGCCAAGGAATCTCTAGCTATCGAAGGAAGTCAAGGGCGACGTATGCTGTTATTTCCCACCACTCTAGGACATCTGCTTGGAGTTTCTGATAAGTATTGCGTAAGCTCATCAGTTGCAGGACCCAACGCTTATCCTACGTTTCTCTTTTTTACGAGCTATTTCCTCCATCTTCAATTTCTTGAGCAATGTAACCAGATCCCTTTTTACCATTCCTTCTGCAGCACCTCGCTCGTGCAGACATTGTTTGCGGTTTTGTAGAATTGCTCCAGGTGTTGTTGTGAGGTATTAACAACGTTTTTCTTTAGAAGAGCTCAGGAGCATCCCGCTGCCTGGTGTACCTTCAAGTTTGTGAACAAGGTCAAGCCTTTGGGTGGGTTAATTTTGGTGGCTGCTCACGTGAGAAGTGTTGCTTCTGGGTTTGATAATGTGTTATTTATGACAGAGTCTTGGTTTACGATTTGGAGCAAGTGTTGTTGGAGTTTAGTGCACCACCTTGAACAATGTAACGTGGGATCCTCGTATCTAGTATTGATATATTGTTGTAATGGTGTAGCTTTTTACCATTTTCGAATACTCTTGTAATCCATCTTTGTAACATTCTTGAAATATTTAGTAATTTGCAACATACATACTTAAGGGCTTCTCCTTGCTTTGACAGTCATATGTGGTGAAAAAATCGAGTACAACATTTGTTACCACTTGAACACATATAAAACGTTCCCTTCAAGTAGTTTAGGATATGAGCAATTTTCTTTCCTTGAACTTGTACTTATAACATGTACCTGTAAGTACAGAGTATGCCTAAGAGGGGGGGGGGGGGTGAATTAGGCTTTAGGGACTTTTTCCGGTTTTTCAGTATTCTTGAATTTTACTTCTTTAAGAATGTTGGTGATGAAAGCGGTAAAATGCAGAAAAGGAAAGAACACGGAGAATTATAGTGGTTCCCCTCACAATACGAGAATACTCCACTCCCCTTTCAATATGAAAGAGAATTTACTATAGTTTTAGAATTGTACAACCTATCACACCATCAACCGGTGAGGCCTACTTTCTAACAACTATACAATCACAAGTGTGCAAGAACAATCCTCATGCAGACACTTACTCTTGTGTCCAACAATCCTGGATCACAAGTCACAATACAAGTAATTTTTGAATGAATTGATTTGAGAGTAATAACAATGATATCAATACATAGATTGATCTTTTCCTTTTGACCAGAATTCACTCTTTAGAATCAATACAAGTGTTCAATGCTATGGATATGAAATATATGAACAATATGAACAGTTTGAGAAAATTTGAAAATATTTGAATTGAGTGAACTTGATTCAATGATAGTTTTTGAAAATTATTGGAGGTGTTTTTTAATTTTGAAATAATCAGAATTTATATGAGCCAAAACACCTATTCAAACAAGTTTAATTGAGTATAGAACAAACAATGAAAAGGTATAACTTTAACAAGAATTTTGAACTTTGAAATAAGCAATTTTTCAAAATACGTTCAGTGTTAATCGGTTAACACATGAACGTTAGTTCAAAGAATTCAAATTTTAAGGGCGTTAACCGATTAACCCATATGGTTAATCGGTTAACACTGTAAAAACTTAGAAAAATATTTAAGTTTTAAGTGTTATACCAATTCTAAAGAGTTTAAAAACATGCCAATGCAGTATGCAAAAAAAATGGATTGTTTGAACACTTGTATATCAAATTAAAGAGGGAATTTTGATATACCAGCCTTGTGTCCAAGTCTTGACAGATGAAGAATAATTTGCACAGCAGCTTGACTTGTAAGTTATAATTGCTTAGACTTGATCAGTTTGAAAGCCTTCATTTTTTGTAATCATGAAGTGAGCTTGAGTTGAGTTGACATCATCAAAACTTGAGATTGAAGTATGCTTGCTTCTACAGTACCATACAACTACATTCTTATAACCTTATAGTTTGGCGTAATATAGCTTGTGACTTCTGATTTCTAATGATGGACTCCCAAATAGACCAATCGTTCTAATGCTTCAAGATACTGAACTTCAAGATTTCTTGCACTTAATAATCCTCGTAACTAGGCCTCTTGAGTGATGAAAGAATTATAGTGAAAACTCAAATAATCTTGTTACAAAATCAATGTATTCAAGAATGAGACCCTCGTATCTTGAAGGAAAACTAGAGTGGCTTGATGTTTCCCTTAAAATTCTCTGCAACAAACGAACTTCATAAAAACAAAACAAACAACTAGTTAAACGGTTAGTTGAAGCAGGGAAGATAGATCTAGATGATATACACGAGGGATGCACGAGGAGGTGGGATCTTGAGGTCAAAAATCAGGGTGCGACAATAAGCGACGCTAAGCTCGCGTTCCTGCAGTTAGGGTCGATGTCTGTTTACGGTAGAATGGAGGTAACATGCCCTTTCTGAAAAGGTTTTGAAGAAATGTCCCGAGGGACAAAATAATTTGTGGTTTGTTCAAGGATTTTAAAGAAGTGGATTGAATTTATTTATGACGTGTATCACACTAAAGTCTATGACATAGGAGCAAATACTTCTTGCTAAAGATCCAAATGGCTCGCGCTCAAAATACCCTAAGATAAGGTTAGAAATATATCCACTCATCTTTTCCTATGGGCTTAAGGCTCGTGACGCACTTTACACATCGTCTTTATTAAGTGCTTTATTTGATTTGAGAGAGAAGAGATGGACTCAAGGGATAAAAGAAAAATCTAAGGGAGACTCGGTCCTAGACGTTGTCATGCCAAATGGTTTTATAGTTGAGGTTGAAGGGGATTCTACCTAACGTTAGTATGCAAAGAGATAGACCTAAAGTTAAGGTTTAAAATGGGTTATCCTAATTGTAATTATACAAAGGATTGAAAGCCTAATGTCTCTCCTACCTCAAACTTAATCGAAAAATAGGTCGAGCTGGGAATCATGAGAGATCATGTGAACGACACAAGTAAACATTATACTAATCAATCACAATTAAAAGAAGAAAGAAAGAAGAAAAGAGATGAGACAGATGAAAAATAAGTCATGTAAATGTAATAAGAATAAGCATCAAGTCAAGCTAGTAAGAGTGTTCACATATGTCAAACCAAATTCAAAGATTGGAAGTTGAAGAAGCAAGGCAAAATAGTGCACCAATGCATACACAAATGACTTAGGAACAATCACGAAGTATTATCAATCATCAAACAAATGGAAATGAATCCAAACAAGATGAAAACCAAGGTAGGGCAGTAGCTATGTCATATTCCGTTCAACTCATGTTAATGATCAAAGAAGGAGCAAAAAGATTCAAGGCATGCGTCTTATCAAAGCTAAAACAATTGTCAACACATACTTCATGTGGAACACACCTCAAAAGACTAAACGTGTGAAGTTAGGAGATAAAATCAAGTAGAGGTATAGCACATGTGAAAGTTAATTCAAAATCAAATTCGACATGTCAAGCAAGAAACATGAGCATCACATCACAACAAGTTCACACAAACAAGCATGCATCAATCCAAGTTTTCTTAAAAGGAAACATAGATTTGTATGAAATTCAAGAAGTGAGAAACATGTCATTTAGCAACAAAGACAAGTCAATATATAATTTACATACAAGTATTCATATCCTCTAAACATCCTAAGTGTCATATCCCAAATTTGTCCTACTTGTATATATTTCTCATTTGTACATCCTTCTACCCCTCATTACTCAGAAAAATCAAAAATTGCTAGGTGGAATCAAGTTTTAAGCAGGGCACGTGTCTTATTCATTTGGTGTACGGTGAAATATTTGGACTCGTCAAGGTTCAAGATGATATTTGAGTTTGGGTGCATTTTCAATCATATTTCAAGGATTTATTTAAGAAGTGGATTAAGGAAGAGTTATATGGTCATTGGTTTTTAAGCGCAATTTGCAAAAGAGGCAAGCTAGGATTCAAAACACCAAGCATGACGGGAAATTATGGTCATATCAATTTTCGGTACAAGGCATGGTATTATTAAATTGAATTTGTGTGACCAAGGCATATTATCTAAGTTACTTATAACTTTTTAAGAAACTTTGAGGCATCCCAAGAAAATGGATATTTCAACTGCTTCAAGGCAATATAATATGATGAAAAGAAGGTGATCAGGTTGAAGTTCAATGGTACAAAATCATTTTATAATTTTCAAGGGAATTCATAAGAGTTCATGCTCTATTTCACAAAGAGATTTACAAAGTAATATGATCACCACGTTGGAATCATTTGGATGCTTAATGAGTCACATGTTCTAATTCAAGATATTTTTTCCTTTGGCTCTAAATTAATACAGCCTTCAACACACACCAGCTTTGCACCAGTTTGCTTTTGAGAGAGCCAATTGCAACTTTTTCTTTCAAGCCAAAACACCACCTTGCAAGTCGTACGCAGCGTGCTTCCTGATGACAACAAAGCCACGTGATCTCCGTACACGCGCCTCTAGCTTGCACAACCATAACCTGCATAAAATAACAAGATATCAGCAAGAAATTAACGCTGTGACACTGCCCAACCACAACTTGATACAACCTGCACAAGAAGACAAAGAGGGACCCCACAGTGTCAATAAAAATAACAAACAAAACAAAAGTTCAAACACCACCTTCACAGCACAACTTGTACGAAATTTCAGAACCGAACCTACAACCATCCAAAGGCCTTGTCCACACCAGTTTGAGAAAAGAAAAATATTGCAGATGCTACTCACACAAGGCTACATTATGAATGTCGCAAATCTCCCACGTAACTCAGTACCGACGTCAAGTCGCACTTTCATCAGTCCCAACGGTTTTAAGTCCTCACAAAACCATTTTGGTTTCTATTTCGTACATCATGGTACAACCTACAAAACAATAAGACAAAAATAAGGAAAAAAAAACGCATATACACCAAAAGAAAAAAAATGAAAAAAAACACAGCACCAGACAACTATACCTTCACGCAACATTTCAAACTGTTCCACAACCTGTCACTGATCCAACACCTGCATAACCTCATAACACACTAGAAAAACTCTGCTACTCATCATGCCAGACAAAACCTGCTATATACCAGCCTGCACATAAATCATACCAAGACAAAAAAAATCAGCATATACACAACAGTAAAGCCAAACATAAACTTGCAGCTAACAGAAATCCCATACCAGACAATACCTGCTATTACTGCTCCATCCTTTTCACAACAGCAGCACTGCTACTGCTTCCCAACACACCAGACCAACAAATTTCCTCCACACCAGACAAGCTCTGTGCAAACGGTACCGCCAGCTACAGAACTTGCAACAACAAATTCACAGCCTATAAAATTCCCACACTGCTAGCATTACAGAGGGATAGATAACCATTTTCTCACACAACATGGAGGGGGAGATCAACATAGAAAAAACCAAGCCTCCAAAGACCTGGATCTGATAACTGGAATCCTTTTTTTTATTTTCTCTTCAAATCCCCTACAAAACCTGTAACAAATGACCATGAAGACCTGAAATTTGCACCGTTGATTTTGACATCAGCTGCTAACAAAGAAAAGAAAAGCATACCCTGCTAAAAGTGAGAAGAAAAGTCTCAAAACGTAAATTGTAACAAACTTGCGTTTTGGCAGAAACAACAAAAAGAAAGTTCTTCCCAAATTGTATTCACAAGCCCATCAACTACCCATGGCCATTTCCCACATCAGGGATAACGTGTAAACCAGACCTTTGCAAAACCGTGTGTAAGCCAGCAAATGAAATGTGCTTCTGGACCAAAAGAATAGGCATCACGCACGTCCTTCACGCAGCAACAAAACTTCAAAATTACAGCTGATATTCACAAGATACCACAGCAATCCATCTTCTCAAACCGTACGTCTGCTGCTACAACATCATGGCTCACCATCAAACAAGCCTCACGATCTGCACATGGGAACAGCAACGAACGTACGAAAACATCATTTATTCGGAATGAAAATTTTGCTGTAAAAACCAAAGAGGAATTTGAATCCTGTGAATCACACACCACCCATACGATCACTCAGAGAAATAACCACACCACAAACCTGCGTACTATGTACCTTCTTCATCCAGCTGGTTGTGTTTTTCTCATGGTATACGCATCACAAACAGCAGCAAGAGCCCAATATTTCTGTCTCGTTCATCCCCAAATTACCCTCAAACCTATCATATAAAAGCATCTTTATTTTTCAGAAGAAGGGGGAGTCGTTTTTACCCATTTTCATTCTTTCCAGCAACTGACCTCGGCCTAATCTCAACCTTCATCACATCTATCAACAACAACAAACCCAAATCAACACAAACCAAACCTTCAATATCAACCCGGAAACTCCTTCGAACCAGTCCCAACCTCAACCTTCAAACTCCGCAAACGCATCCGGAAACCCATCACTACAACCCAACCCTACTCATCAACTCTTCAGAAACCCATGAACCCCTCTCCCTCAAAGTATCGATAAATCTCCATCTCAAAACCCCAACCCCAAATCGCATACATCAATGAGAACAAGAAAGCGAGATGCAGGCGTTTTTCTTCTTCTTCGTAACAGAGTCATCATCACGTCACCATAATCGAACGGGTCAAGAAACTTGAGGGCATCGCATCAAGCTAAGCCCCATTCGTTTGCCGACGTTGCCACGCTTTGTTTTATGCACGACCGGAAAACGAAGAATGGCAAGGTGACGTTGAAAGGAGAAAATGGGAGAGCGACGGTGTAGGGTTAAGGTTTCACGGTTGACGTTTGATCGGACATGGGAAAACAGAAGGGAAAACGGAAATGTTACGAAGGAGAAGGGTTTCTGTTTTATTTTATTTTTATTTGTCTCCTTTTTAAAATATATTCTTATTTATATTTTCTATTATATATACTTTTATATTACTTTTTCTAATTATCTTCAATTTTCAAAATTTATTTTTGTAGTTTTTTTTTTTTTTTTTTTTAATTCATAATATTAGAGTTTAGGATGTTCTTCTTATTTTTTTTTTTAAAAAAAAAAATATAGATCTTACTTCGCATTTGCTATCGGGCATTTTGTCCCATTCTTTTTTTGGGTCGATGACGAGACCTCCGTAATTCATTACCAGTCAAATTATTGATGAGTAATGTTGGATCTGAGACCACCTATTTTCTCTCTTCTTCCCTTGTCCCGATTCGATTCACCGACGCTACCAAACATCTTCAATAAAGGAACCGAGTTATATTCGTGTTGAATTGAAAAAAGAGGATTAAGTGTAGACTTTCTCCCTCTCCAAGTGTCGAGATGCTCACTGTAGTGCGGGTGGTTTTGACACTTGTCTTTTAATACGAAGACACTCGTATTCTCCGCACTCATCCATATCTTCCTCTCCTAAAACCTCGGCTCCGTAACGAGTTTGTTTTCAAACCATTTCCTCCTAAAAACCTTGGCCCAGCGCCGAGTGCATTTTCAAGGTCCTTTTTAATAAATAATCATATTCTCTTCGTATTGAATTAAAAAGAGGGGATTAAGTGTAGACTTTCTTCCTCTCCGAGTGTTGGGATACCCACTGTAGTGAGGGTGGTTCCGACACTCGTCTTTCAATACGAAGACGCTTCCACCCCTTTTTCCTCCTAAAACCTCGGCTCCGCACCGAGTGCATTTTCAAAAACCTCGGTCTCGTACCGAGTCCATTTTCAAACCATCTTTAAAATAAATTTCTCTTTGTATTGAACTAAAAAGAGAGGATTGGGTGTAGACCTCTTCTTCTTCGAGTGTTGGGATGCCCACTGTAGTGAGGGTGGTCTCGATACTCGTCTTTCAATACGAAGATGCGACTTTGTCCACCACCTCTCACTTTCACAACTTCATCCCGCAACCCTTGTCACCTAAAAACCTCAGTCCCGCACCGAGTGCATTTCAAATTATTTTCACAACAAAAACTTGAATGGTCGTGGAGTGGTTAGGCGTAGGCCTTCTCCTATCCCGAGTGCTGACGTTTACCGTAGGGTTCTCTGTCGCAAAGCACTTACCATTCAAAACCAAAAACATCTTTAATAAGAGAACGAAGTTCCCTTTGTATTGAATTAAAGAGAGAGGATTGGGTGTAGACCTCTTCTTCTCCGAGCGTTGGGATGCCCACTGTAGTGAGGGTGGTTTCGACGCTCGTCTTTCAATACGAAGACGCCTCGTTCGCCACACCTCTTTATAACAAAAACTTTGAGACAATGAATTGGGTACTACCCGTAGGGGTTACTATCCGAGGACCTATCTCGCCCCAAAAACAATCTCATCAATCAAACATGACACCTTGCCTCGTATGGCGAAAACCAATCTCCCAAAGGATATGTTACGTCCGTTCTACCGCAAACAGGTACGCATAAGTCTCCCAACGAGCGAGCAGCAATACACCTAACTGCTAGGACGCGCACGATAACATCATCCACAAACACACCGGTTATCCGCACCGTAGGCACGAACTACGTTGCTCTGATTTCTCATGCATAATGGGAATACGTAGGCATAGGATTGCGATATCCTAGCGAGCACCCTTTTCTTTTTCCACCCTTTCCCAGAAAGGCATGCTATGTCCGTTCTATCGCAAACAGGTAATGCCTAAGTCTCCAACGAGCGAGCAGCAATACACCTAACTGCTAGAATGCGCACGATAGCATCGTCTACCAGAATTTCCCCGCACACCGTAGGCCGAACTACGGCTGCTCTGATTCTTTACTTCGTTCAAGTAAAGATACGTAGGCACAAGGGCCACAATCCTTGCCGAGCACAATCCCCCTATCACCTGTAGTTCCCCGAACTACGTCGACTCTGACTTTCTCATATCTGTTGAGAATACGTAGGCCTAGGACCGCGAAGTCCTACCGAGTCTGTTCTTTCTCTTTTCTCCCTCTGTTACCTCTCTTTTCACGTTTTTAAACCCTTCTCTCTATCTTTTAGAACACTCTTTTTATAGCATAATGTTTAAGCAAATAAATTCACACGTCGACAAACAAAAGGTTCCCATCGAGTACGATGGATGCGAGGGGTGCTAATACCTTCCCCTCGCATAACCGGCTTCCGAACCCGTTCTTGGTCGCGAGACCATCTTATCCATTTCTTTCTTAAGGTTTTCTCGATATTTTCCTTTCCCCTCGCGGGATAAATAAAGTTCGGTGGCGACTCTTCTGTCTATCTTTTTCGCCTTCCCGTCGTTGCGCGACGCATTTTTCGAGTAGCGACAGCTGGCGACTCTGCTGGGGACCTCCTAGCGAGCCAAGCCTATTTTGTTTGTCATATTTGATTTTATTTGCTTTATTTGTTTATGCTTTGATTCTATAACCTGTTGGGTTTATTGGATGGTTTGTGAGATAAAGCTTTCTACCCGAGCTTTCGAGTATACACTAAGATTAGGAGGTGGTTTCTTTCTGATTTGCGAGACTTAGGACTCGTTGAGTTGGATCGAATCCCACCGCTCAGATAGACCCCTTTGGAATGATTATGTCTTACGTGTAGTCGTAATGGCATCTTTATTTCCAACTTGGGAGTCCGTGACTCTGAGGACCTTTGTAGAACCTTATTTCAAAGGTTGCTAAGACATGACTCTGTGTTCATCCTTTGAAGGGATTACCGTCTTACGAGTAGTCGTTATGATGGAAAACTTTTGAGGGTTAGTGCATGGGACTTTGTTTTAAAATCCTTTGGGATACCCTCTTATTAAACCAGTAGATTGCCCACCCGAGGGGAGAGATACCTTTTGTTGTTGTCTTGCAGGACCTGTGACTTTAATCGTTGTTGTGGATCTGTTCTCGTGTGCACTCATTGCATTGCATTTGCATAAGCATATCTGCATCATTTTGCATTTTCTTCCCTGACCAAGATTCCAAGCTTACCCATCCTCTGTTCATAACCCGCAGTTGATTTCCCGACACTCCTGCTGAACTCGTGAGAGTTGTAAAGAGTTTGAAGCAAGAGGAGCATAGACGCCTTGAAAGGTCAACCAAACAAAGCAAGTTGAAGTAGCTATGCCAGAGAACGATCGCCAGAATGTTGATCCCCCACAAGGGTTTACTGTGACGAATAATCCACTGTATGATCTTCCGCTTGATAACCATCCTCCGCAAATAAACGTTCCTACTCGACCCCCGAGGATACCAAAGACTGATCCCATAGAAGAAAAGCTTCGCGCCCTCGAGGAGACAATTCAAGCGATGAAAGTGGCTGATATGCCCGGCCTCGATGCTGCTGATATGTGTCTAGTGCTAGATTTGGTCATTCCTCCGAGATTCAAGGTACCAAACTTCGAGAAGTACACAGGCTTTAGTTGCCCAAGGCGTCATTTGGTGATGTACTGTCGAAAAATGACCCCTTACACTCATGACGATAAGTTGATGATCCACTGTTTTCAAGAAAGTCTGAGTGGGGCATCATTAAGTTGGTACACAGATTTAGTAAGGAGTCATATCCAATCATGGAGGGACCTAGCCAATGCTTTTCTAAAGTTTTACCAGTTTAATCTAGACACTCCTCCCACCCGCATGCAGTTGCAAAGCATATCTCAGAATAAAAACGAACCTTTTAAAGGATATGCACAGCGGTGGAGAGAATTCGCAGCAAGAGTGCAACCACCACTCTCGGACAGGGAGCTGATTGACATGTTCATCAACAGTTTGCATGGTTCTTATCTTGAAAGAATGGTTGGTTGTACGACATCAACCTTCTCTGACCTTGTGATTGTAGGAGAGCGCATTGAAAGCTACCTTAAAAGCGGACAAATCCAAGACGCCTCAAGCAGTCAGGCCAGTGAGATTGAGTCTTCTGATGATTTCCATGAGGAAGAGAAGGATGAAACCAATGCATTAATAGCAAATATTGAGTACTCTCATGATGTACCAACAAAGCTCGGTGGTCCCTTATCTGCTCAAAAAGCATTATTACCAGTGCCATGTTATCCTCATGGACAATCGGCCATGCCTAAAGCTTCATCCCATAAGCCACGGGTCGCTCCTCATGCAA
Source organism: Lathyrus sativus (assembly GCA_963859935.3). Taxonomy (NCBI): domain Eukaryota; kingdom Viridiplantae; phylum Streptophyta; class Magnoliopsida; order Fabales; family Fabaceae; genus Lathyrus; species Lathyrus sativus. The sequence goes on from OZ012737.1 coordinate 643,170,973, forward strand.
ATCAACGAGCCCATGGCCGAGGTCATCCGAATCAGCGCCGCGATCAGAATAGGCCCAACAACAACTTGGAAAGAAGGACTGCTCCTCTTCATCCGGTCCCTATGTCGCACAGTCAGCTTCTCTCGCATTTGATTCAAAACTCATTGGTGGAGCCTAAAGCTCTTAAGCCTGTGCCAGAACCTTACCCTCCTGGGTACAATCCCAATGCTCAGTGTGGATATCATGGAGGACCCATGGGGCACTCGACTGAAGAATGCAAAGCCTTCCAAGCCAAGGTGCAACAACTAATTGACAAAGGGTACATCTCTTTTCCAGAAGGAAGTTTGGTTGTCCATGTCAACCTCTCAGCTGTCTAAACTCGAATATTTCAAGGGTCATTTCCAGAAGCCAGTGGTCCAGACGGGCAGACATCCTCAACATTGGCGGTCCTAAGGCGCTTTTATCATTTCCATCTTGTAGTTTACTTTCTGTTAATTGCTACTTGCTTTTTAAACATTGTTATTTTGAATGGTAATATTAATTAAGTGATTATGCATTTTCTGAATCAGTCACGTCGTATTCACTCATTATTTCCACTTATCACAGACACATACACTTTTTATCCACTCCACTTTATCACTGTTGTTTTAGCAAAGATTGGAGGGAGGATGACGAAAACGAAATACCCATAATTGCAAACTGTATGCTTTCGGACAAAATCTCGTCAATGATGTACAGGCATTGTTTCAATTCCCCTAAACACCGGAGATATAAGGAGTTAATCCCTAGTCAACCACTTCGAGCCTAGAAGTAGGAGTTTCCTTCGGATATTCAAACCCTTACACTCAACCTGGGGCAGGGTAGTGTTCAGTTAACCCGATTATGCACTCGAATCAACAAAGCAAAATCTAGACGACGGTTGTTCATTAATGACCCATGACTTGGCAGTCACAGTCCTCCAACAAAATAAAAAAAAGTCATAAGCCTGCTAAGTTAAACACCTCAAAGGAGACTTAGGCAAAAATCAAGGCTATCCTGATGGATTTGACAAGCCAAATCAGTCCATGCAAAAGTTAGGGATCAAAAACAAAATCAAAAGAGGTCCTCAAACCCTCAACAAAAACAAAATAAGATTCAGTGACCACCCAAATCAAAGGGTCATTGACATCCATCAAAATAAGGTGGCTGCCATTTCGAGCAAACCTTGAACCATTAAGCTTACACCGTCAAGACATATATGCGCAGAATTAACTGAACATAGGTATGGAGATCATCAAGAAGATGGGGTGGGTACAAATAATTCTTTGAGCCTAATATCCTTTGTTCTATAAACCGTGAACCAGACCACATTACAACCCTCGAAAGACCTAATTGAGGCGAGGTTTATTCTGAAAGCTTATTATTGCGAGGTTGCGTAACCTGACTCCCACATATTTGCTAATCATCAGTATTGGTGTCAACATCTTTGCCATATCTTTCGCACCAATCAAATTAGCACAACGTTTGGGCTAAATGGTCCATTCGTTTCACTATCACGACACTTAATAAACGACATTTCTTTTCAAAAACTTGCATGAACGTCGCATTAAAACTACCATTCATGAACAAACAATTTCAATTGCAAGTTAGTAGTTGGCATCAAGGAAATTCCAACACGAAACAATCAAACAGGACTTGACCATTTCAACAGTCTGGATCAGAATCGAGCATACTTTGTAGCCCTGTGGATCTGAGGCGTTGTCATCCCGAGAATTTGGAAGCAGTCAGTCTGAGGCAAATCCCCAAACATCAGTTGATTATGGGGCAAATCATTCAAGAAGCAGTTGATCATAAGTGAATTATACCAATCAGGGGCAGGCCACCCAGAGTTTCTTTGACTTGAGGATAAATCTCTCCAATGTTCAATCAGGATAAGTTAAGTCGCTTCAACGCTCTTTCAAGAGCAAGCTACTCCAAAGAGTATATTGAAGCCAACCACGAGAATCGGTTGATCAATGTTAAATCCCTTTCGTGGTACAAACTCTGGGGCAAGCCATCTCGAGGTCGTCTCACGGCAAGTTATTCAAGCAAGTTCATCCACATCAGCAACTATTGAGTTCAAAACGAGTGTCGGGGAATCGTACCGTCACCTCACCCAATTAACCTTAACCTTCCAAAAAGGCCTTGCTGTCATCGGATCCTCCATCCCACAGCCTAAACCTGTCACCTATCAAAACATACCGAAACCTCCAAAGTCCAGTTCTTGTCTGGCAAGCCTAAATACCAGTCCCGTCTGGTCAAACCTTTAAACCTTCAAACCAGTCCCATCTGGTCACCTTCCGTTTAACCAGTCCTCGTCTGGAAAACACAATTTCAAAGTCCAGTCCTCGTCTGGAAAACCACAAAGTCAGTTCCCGTCTGACACCAAACCTAGAAGTCAGTTCTCGTCTGACAACTTAACCATTTAACCAGTTCTTGCCTGGTAAACCTTATTCCAAAGTCAGTTCCCGTCTGACACCAAACCTAGAAGTCAGTTCTCGTCTGACAACTTAACCATTTAACCAGTTCTTGCCTGGTAAACCTTATTCCAAAGTCCAGTCCTCGTCTGGCAAACCAGAAGTCAGTTCTCGTCTGACAGCTTAACCTTTCGCTAACCAGTCCCATCTGGTTTACCCTCCGAATACCAGCCCTCATCTGGTACTTCCATCCCAAAGTCCAATCAGCACTGGCAACCACCCAAGTCCACCCTGTCGGCACCTGCATTTTCAATCACCCGTATGCGATCATACGCATCATATGCATCATACGCATCACATTCGACATCATAATCATCTTGCATCATACGCATATCCAATATCGTATCATGTTTCTCCAGCCCTTGCATCTTCGCGCTCTAGCATTTGCATTTGCATTTCCATTTATGGAACATCATTATCATTAAGCATCCGCGTATGCGAGTTTCAGATCCAGGATCAATCTTGAAGATTCCCAAGATCATCATCAGCCCAGTCAGGGGCATTCTCAGCAAGATTGTGGGTGTTCCCCACGAAGTTGTGCAACTTTTGTTGCGCAAACTCAACAGCTTCAAAGCAACTATCAGCCCAGTCAGGGGCATTTCATTCAAGACTGTGGGCGTTCCCCACAAAGCTGTGCAATATTTGTTGCGCAAATCCAAGAGCTTCAACGCAATCAGCAGCCCAGTCAGGGGCGTTATCTGCAAAGGCCGTGGGTTATCCCACGAAATTCAAGAAAATCAAAAGCAAAATCCAGGCCAGTTAAGGGCACCTTTTCAAGACCATGGGTGTATCACATGATGTATTTCAACCTCGTGGTTAATCAAGATCTTCAAATCATTCAGCCCAGACAGGGGCATCTCTAGTAAATCCATGGATGATCCCCAGTGAATTGTCTCCAGCAGACTTCAGCGATAAGTGGCAATCTCTTCAGGGAAGCTTATCCATCTTCAACGATAAGTGGCAATCTCTTCAGAGAAGCTTATCCATCTTCAGTGATAAGTGGCAATCTCTTCAGAGAAGCTTATCCATCTTCAGCGATAAGTGGCAATCTCTTGGGAGAAGCTTATCCATCTTCAACGATAAGTGGCAATCTCTTCAGAGAAGCTTATCCATCTTCAGCGATAAGTGGCAATCTCTTGGGAGAAGCTTATCCATCTTCAACGATAAGTGGCAATCTCTTCAGAGAAGCTTATCCATCTTCAGTGATAAGTGGCAATCTCTTCAGAGAAGCTTATCCGTCTTCAGCGATAAGTGGCAATCTCTTGGGAGAAGCTTATCCATCTTCAGCGATAAGTGGCAATCTCTTCAGAGAAGCTTATCCATATTCAGTGATAAGTGGCAATCTCTTCAGAGAAGCTTATCTTTCTTCAACGATAAGTGGCAATCTCTTCTGAGAAGCTTATCCGTCTTCAGCGATAAGTGGCAATCTCTTCAGAGAAGCTTATCCATCTTCAGCGATAAGTGGCAATCTCTTCAGAGAAGCTTATCCATATTCAGTGATAAGTGGCAATCTCTTCAGAGAAGCTTATCCATCTTCAGCGATAAGTGGCAATCTCTTCAGAGAAGCTTATCCTTCATCAACGATAAGTGGCAATCTCTTCAGAGAAGCTTATCCATCTTCAGCGATAAGTGGCAATCTCTTCAGAGAAGCTTATCCCCCCAGTATCCTTTTGGTGTTAGGGTTGATCTTGTTCCGCTCCATCATCCTTTTTGGTGATGGGTCTAGCATCCTTTTGATGTTATGACTAGCGTCTCCGCTCCATCATCCTTTTGGTGATGGGTCTGGCATCCTTTTGGTGTCATGACTAGCGTATTTTCCATTATCCTTTTGGTAATGGACTCCCTACATCCTTTTGGTGTTAGGGTTGATCTTGCTTTGCTCCATCATCTTTTTGGAGATGGGTCTGGCATCCTTTTGGTGTCATGACTAGCGTGTTTTCTATTATCCTTTGGGTAATGGACTCCCTACATCCTTTTGGTGTTAGGGTTGATCTTGTTTCGCTCCATCATCCTTTTGATGATGGGTCCGACATCCTTTTGGTGTCATGACTAGCGTGTTTTTCCGCTATCTTTTTGGTAGTGGGTCATTTACTTTCTCTTGATTTCAGAGCAGTGTGTGTGATTGTACTATCATCCTTTTGGTGATAGGCTTGTCATCCTTTTGGTGTCAAGTTTTCTCTGTTACCATCCTTTTTGTGTTAGCGACCTTTGCAAGATATCCATCATGTTTCAATCCCCAAGCATTTACTTTCCTTTTGGACAAATTCAAGATCTTCTTTGTATCTAATTGACTTCTACCTTGAAAAATGAATGCTGCACCAATTCATCTTACTCGGTCTAAGCCAATTAGATAGGGGCATCTGTCATATCCCAAATTTGTCCTACTTGTATATATTTCTCATTTGTACATCCTTCTACCCCTCATTACTCAGAAAAATCAAAAATTGCTAGGTGGAATCAAGTTTTAAGCAGGGCACGTGTCTTATTCATTTGGTGTACGGTGAAATATTTGGACTCGTCAAGGTTCAAGATGATATTTGAGTTTGGGTGCATTTTCAATCATATTTCAAGGATTTATTTAAGAAGTGGATTAAGGAAGAGTTATATGGTCATTGGTTTTTAAGCGCAATTTGCAAAAGAGGCAAGCTAGGATTCAAAACACCAAGCATGACGGGAAATTATGGTCATATCAATTTTCGGTACAAGGCATGGTATTATTAAATTGAATTTGTGTGACCAAGGCATATTATCTAAGTTACTTATAACTTTTTAAGAAACTTTGAGGCATCCCAAGAAAATGGATATTTCAACTGCTTCAAGGCAATATAATATGATGAAAAGAAGGTGATCAGGTTGAAGTTCAATGGTACAAAATCATTTTATAATTTTCAAGGGAATTCATAAGAGTTCATGCTCTATTTCACAAAGAGATTTACAAAGTAATATGATCACCACGTTGGAATCATTTGGATGCTTAATGAGTCACATGTTCTAATTCAAGATATTTTTTCCTTTGGCTCTAAATTAATACAGCCTTCAACACACACCAGCTTTGCACCAGTTTGCTTTTGAGAGAGCCAATTGCAACTTTTTCTTTCAAGCCAAAACACCACCTTGCAAGTCGTACGCAGCGTGCTTCCTGATGACAACAAAGCCACGTGATCTCCGTACACGCGCCTCTAGCTTGCACAACCATAACCTGCATAAAATAACAAGATATCAGCAAGAAATTAACGCTGTGACACTGCCCAACCACAACTTGATACAACCTGCACAAGAAGACAAAGAGGGACCCCACAGTGTCAATAAAAATAACAAACAAAACAAAAGTTCAAACACCACCTTCACAGCACAACTTGTACGAAATTTCAGAACCGAACCTACAACCATCCAAAGGCCTTGTCCACACCAGTTTGAGAAAAGAAAAATATTGCAGATGCTACTCACACAAGGCTACATTATGAATGTCGCAAATCTCCCACGTAACTCAGTACCGACGTCAAGTCGCACTTTCATCAGTCCCAACGGTTTTAAGTCCTCACAAAACCATTTTGGTTTCTATTTCGTACATCATGGTACAACCTACAAAACAATAAGACAAAAATAAGGAAAAAAAAACGCATATACACCAAAAGAAAAAAATGAAAAAAAACACAGCACCAGACAACTATACCTTCACGCAACATTTCAAACTGTTCCACAACCTGTCACTGATCCAACACCTGCATAACCTCATAACACACTAGAAAAACTCTGCTACTCATCATGCCAGACAAAACCTGCTATATACCAGCCTGCACATAAATCATACCAAGACAAAAAAAATCAGCATATACACAACAGTAAAGCCAAACATAAACTTGCAGCTAACAGAAATCCCATACCAGACAATACCTGCTATTACTGCTCCATCCTTTTCACAACAGCAGCACTGCTACTGCTTCCCAACACACCAGACCAACAAATTTCCTCCACACCAGACAAGCTCTGTGCAAACGGTACCGCCAGCTACAGAACTTGCAACAACAAATTCACAGCCTATAAAATTCCCACACTGCTAGCATTACAGAGGGATAGATAACCATTTTCTCACACAACATGGAGGGGGAGATCAACATAGAAAAAACCAAGCCTCCAAAGACCTGGATCTGATAACTGGAATCCTTTTTTTTATTTTCTCTTCAAATCCCCTACAAAACCTGTAACAAATGACCATGAAGACCTGAAATTTGCACCGTTGATTTTGACATCAGCTGCTAACAAAGAAAAGAAAAGCATACCCTGCTAAAAGTGAGAAGAAAAGTCTCAAAACGTAAATTGTAACAAACTTGCGTTTTGGCAGAAACAACAAAAAGAAAGTTCTTCCCAAATTGTATTCACAAGCCCATCAACTACCCATGGCCATTTCCCACATCAGGGATAACGTGTAAACCAGACCTTTGCAAAACCGTGTGTAAGCCAGCAAATGAAATGTGCTTCTGGACCAAAAGAATAGGCATCACGCACGTCCTTCACGCAGCAACAAAACTTCAAAATTACAGCTGATATTCACAAGATACCACAGCAATCCATCTTCTCAAACCGTACGTCTGCTGCTACAACATCATGGCTCACCATCAAACAAGCCTCACGATCTGCACATGGGAACAGCAACGAACGTACGAAAACATCATTTATTCGGAATGAAAATTTTGCTGTAAAAACCAAAGAGGAATTTGAATCCTGTGAATCACACACCACCCATACGATCACTCAGAGAAATAACCACACCACAAACCTGCGTACTATGTACCTTCTTCATCCAGCTGGTTGTGTTTTTCTCATGGTATACGCATCACAAACAGCAGCAAGAGCCCAATATTTCTGTCTCGTTCATCCCCAAATTACCCTCAAACCTATCATATAAAAGCATCTTTATTTTTCAGAAGAAGGGGGAGTCGTTTTTACCCATTTTCATTCTTTCCAGCAACTGACCTCGGCCTAATCTCAACCTTCATCACATCTATCAACAACAACAAACCCAAATCAACACAAACCAAACCTTCAATATCAACCCGGAAACTCCTTCGAACCAGTCCCAACCTCAACCTTCAAACTCCGCAAACGCATCCGGAAACCCATCACTACAACCCAACCCTACTCATCAACTCTTCAGAAACCCATGAACCCCTCTCCCTCAAAGTATCGATAAATCTCCATCTCAAAACCCCAACCCCAAATCGCATACATCAATGAGAACAAGAAAGCGAGATGCAGGCGTTTTTCTTCTTCTTCGTAACAGAGTCATCATCACGTCACCATAATCGAACGGGTCAAGAAACTTGAGGGCATCGCATCAAGCTAAGCCCCATTCGTTTGCCGACGTTGCCACGCTTTGTTTTATGCACGACCGGAAAACGAAGAATGGCAAGGTGACGTTGAAAGGAGAAAATGGGAGAGCGACGGTGTAGGGTTAAGGTTTCACGGTTGACGTTTGATCGGACATGGGAAAACAGAAGGGAAAACGGAAATGTTACGAAGGAGAAGGGTTTCTGTTTTATTTTATTTTTATTTGTCTCCTTTTTAAAATATATTCTTATTTATATTTTCTATTATATATACTTTTATATTACTTTTTCTAATTATCTTCAATTTTCAAAATTTATTTTTGTAGTTTTTTTTTTTTTTTTTTTTAATTCATAATATTAGAGTTTAGGATGTTCTTCTTATTTTTTTTTTTAAAAAAAAAAATATAGATCTTACTTCGCATTTGCTATCGGGCATTTTGTCCCATTCTTTTTTTGGGTCGATGACGAGACCTCCGTAATTCATTACCAGTCAAATTATTGATGAGTAATGTTGGATCTGAGACCACCTATTTTCTCTCTTCTTCCCTTGTCCCGATTCGATTCACCGACGCTACCAAACATCTTCAATAAAGGAACCGAGTTATATTCGTGTTGAATTGAAAAAAGAGGATTAAGTGTAGACTTTCTCCCTCTCCAAGTGTCGAGATGCTCACTGTAGTGCGGGTGGTTTTGACACTTGTCTTTTAATACGAAGACACTCGTATTCTCCGCACTCATCCATATCTTCCTCTCCTAAAACCTCGGCTCCGTAACGAGTTTGTTTTCAAACCATTTCCTCCTAAAAACCTTGGCCCAGCGCCGAGTGCATTTTCAAGGTCCTTTTTAATAAATAATCATATTCTCTTCGTATTGAATTAAAAAGAGGGGATTAAGTGTAGACTTTCTTCCTCTCCGAGTGTTGGGATACCCACTGTAGTGAGGGTGGTTCCGACACTCGTCTTTCAATACGAAGACGCTTCCACCCCTTTTTCCTCCTAAAACCTCGGCTCCGCACCGAGTGCATTTTCAAAAACCTCGGTCTCGTACCGAGTCCATTTTCAAACCATCTTTAAAATAAATTTCTCTTTGTATTGAACTAAAAAGAGAGGATTGGGTGTAGACCTCTTCTTCTTCGAGTGTTGGGATGCCCACTGTAGTGAGGGTGGTCTCGATACTCGTCTTTCAATACGAAGATGCGACTTTGTCCACCACCTCTCACTTTCACAACTTCATCCCGCAACCCTTGTCACCTAAAAACCTCAGTCCCGCACCGAGTGCATTTCAAATTATTTTCACAACAAAAACTTGAATGGTCGTGGAGTGGTTAGGCGTAGGCCTTCTCCTATCCCGAGTGCTGACGTTTACCGTAGGGTTCTCTGTCGCAAAGCACTTACCATTCAAAACCAAAAACATCTTTAATAAGAGAACGAAGTTCCCTTTGTATTGAATTAAAGAGAGAGGATTGGGTGTAGACCTCTTCTTCTCCGAGCGTTGGGATGCCCACTGTAGTGAGGGTGGTTTCGACGCTCGTCTTTCAATACGAAGACGCCTCGTTCGCCACACCTCTTTATAACAAAAACTTTGAGACAATGAATTGGGTACTACCCGTAGGGGTTACTATCCGAGGACCTATCTCGCCCCAAAAACAATCTCATCAATCAAACATGACACCTTGCCTCGTATGGCGAAAACCAATCTCCCAAAGGATATGTTACGTCCGTTCTACCGCAAACAGGTACGCATAAGTCTCCCAACGAGCGAGCAGCAATACACCTAACTGCTAGGACGCGCACGATAACATCATCCACAAACACACCGGTTATCCGCACCGTAGGCACGAACTACGTTGCTCTGATTTCTCATGCATAATGGGAATACGTAGGCATAGGATTGCGATATCCTAGCGAGCACCCTTTTCTTTTTCCACCCTTTCCCAGAAAGGCATGCTATGTCCGTTCTATCGCAAACAGGTAATGCCTAAGTCTCCAACGAGCGAGCAGCAATACACCTAACTGCTAGAATGCGCACGATAGCATCGTCTACCAGAATTTCCCCGCACACCGTAGGCCGAACTACGGCTGCTCTGATTCTTTACTTCGTTCAAGTAAAGATACGTAGGCACAAGGGCCACAATCCTTGCCGAGCACAATCCCCCTATCACCTGTAGTTCCCCGAACTACGTCGACTCTGACTTTCTCATATCTGTTGAGAATACGTAGGCCTAGGACCGCGAAGTCCTACCGAGTCTGTTCTTTCTCTTTTCTCCCTCTGTTACCTCTCTTTTCACGTTTTTAAACCCTTCTCTCTATCTTTTAGAACACTCTTTTTATAGCATAATGTTTAAGCAAATAAATTCACACGTCGACAAACAAAAGGTTCCCATCGAGTACGATGGATGCGAGGGGTGCTAATACCTTCCCCTCGCATAACCGGCTTCCGAACCCGTTCTTGGTCGCGAGACCATCTTATCCATTTCTTTCTTAAGGTTTTCTCGATATTTTCCTTTCCCCTCGCGGGATAAATAAAGTTCGGTGGCGACTCTTCTGTCTATCTTTTTCGCCTTCCCGTCGTTGCGCGACGCATTTTTCGAGTAGCGACACTAAGCATCAACCAATCACATGAAATCAAGCAAGATCAAAACTAGGTCAAGTAAGCATGCATGTCCATCTCAAAGCAAGATCACATTAATGCGTCAGTTAAAGATAGGATAAAAGCCAAAATGAGAGTAATAATAAGGCTACACCATATGGTATTTCAATCAAGAATAAGATATAGGATCAAACCCTAAGCAGTTGCACAAGTGCACCCCTAAACCACAAAGTTCAAGCACGTCTAAACAATTAGGCATGTAATGCATCACGCATGAAAAATAGGTAAGATGCTTTAAAAAATCAAGGAAAATGGATCATGATACCAAGGAGGCAGTATATCAATGTTCCCTAAAAGTAATTTCTAAACATGTGTACAAAGAATGCTGAAATCGTCTCAAACATTAAGCAAATACACAACTAATCATTCAAATAAGTTGGGCATTAAAAGAGATCCAAACATGAACCCAAAGTACATGATCAAGCCATCAAATGAATACTAAAATTCCCTACATACATGTGCCTAAGTGTGTGCAAAAGGATGAATCAAGAATCAATTGAAAAGATCATGAATCAAAGCATTGTTCCAAAACTAGGTCACATAAGACACATTACATAAATAAATCCAAATAAAATATTAAATTAAATTGAAAATAAAAATAAAAAATATGAAAAATTAAATAAGACCTCAAAATAATTGAAAAATACTTTTGTGAATTTTTATCGTACTTGGAACCATTAAAAATAAATTAGAATGAAAATAGAAAGAAAATAAGAAAAAACATAAAGCAGGGGTGTAGTAGCAATAAACACTAGTTTAGAATAGAGTTGGACCCAAACGTGGGGGTGTCAGAAAAAAAATAGGCTAATTACTACCAACCCAAATGAAAAAATCAGCAAAATAAAAATAAAAAATAAAATGAAAGTAACAAAATCATGTGACACAATATCAAGTGGTTAAGTTTCACTTAAGTCACTAAATGACAAAACCATAAAAGACAAACCCAAACCAACCAATCACAAGCCAACACACTTCATTTTCTTCATGAAGAATTTGCAGCCCCAGAGTTCAGCTCCGGCCACCGCAGGACTCGTCGTCCACCGTCGGAGGTGGTCTGGTCGCCGAAAAAACATGCGCGGGGGGGGGGGGGGGGGGGGGGGGGACCTTCCCACCCGATTTTTCGCGTAGATTTCGTTTATGAAATTATTTTTAAGTTTTGAAGCCTCTAACACCATGAAATTCCAGCATGAACAAAACACACATATACTTTCATGTCAACAAATCAAAACAACATGACCACTAACTTCAAGTATTTTCCATGGAGATTCTAAATATCACATTATCTTTCAAAAACAACCAATAAAACCTCATGATAAAAGAACATTAAAGTAAGCCATAGAATATGAAAAATCAAATATCACACACAAATAAGATCTAAACCAATGCCTACATAGTGTAGGACTTCAGGTGCACATGAATGATCATATTTTTGCATGAATAGCTAGCATGGAAGAATGGAGAAAAGTAAGCTTACCAAACAGAATTATGTCTGCTGCACCTTGAATCTTGAGCAAAGCTTAAAGAAAACCACTTTCCTTGCCTCTAAATACCTCCATGATGATGAACAACACCAAGAGTGCGAAAAAACTTGGAGTAGAAACCACAAAACATAGAGAGATATTCTTGAGAGAGAAGTAGAGTTTTTGGTATGAAAACGGTAGAATGAAGCTTTTTTCTCTTTAGGGTTTGTTCTCTGCTTATATGTGATGGATTGTGGTGGTTTTTAGAGGCCCAAACCATAGAAAAAGTTGTTTAGAAATTTGGCCAAAAATTGGGTGAATAGTGCATACGGGATTTACATGGTAATAGTGTAATATTGTTGTGGTAAAGAGCATAAAAGATGGTGTATGAGTGGAATATAATTGAGGAAGAGTGGGAAAAGTGGTGGACAAGTTTTGTAGTGATTTCAATGTTCAAAATTTATCATAAAAAGAAATATGGTGCATGGGGTGCATGGTATATATGTGATATTTGGTCACTTTAGGTAAAAGCATGATAATGCAATATGGTGATGAGGGTGTAATACAAGGATGAGAAACAAGTATGTTTCTAATGCACTCTTGTAATGAAAAGAAAGTATGAATATTAGAGAACAAAATTCATGTTGGCATGATCTTAATATGAGGTTTGGATTAAGGTGAAAAATGATCTTGAAAGGATGTCCATAAAATTGTCAAGCCATGTTGAGAAAATTCTAAGTTATAACACATGTAACCACTTGATGACATGAATTTTGAAGCTTCAGAATGCCATGCTATTGAGTACAATCCCTTGCTTGAACCTCGGAGGAAGATACCCTCCTCTTGAGAGCCAACCATGATACCTTGATCCCATGTTTAGAACAATGCTATGCACAAATGATGATGCAAATTATATGAAACATAAGCCAAAAGGTTAAGAAAATATTAAGCAAATTTTGGGGTACAACAACAGTCTTTCATCTTCAAAAACATGATGTCTTCATCTGGGAATTCAAACCTCATCGGCTGATAATCTTCAATTAGTTGTTCAGCGAGATATTGTGACAGAACTCTTCCCTTAATGGATTTTTGGGAAACATAGTAAATATCATACTCTGTTAAAACCATTTGCCATCGGGAAATCCTTCCGGAGAATGATTATTTTTCAAAGACATACTTGATCGGATCCATCTTCAAAATCAATAGGGTTTTATGGTTTAACATGTACTGTCTCAAACGCTTAGCAGCCAAGCGAGTGCACAACATGTTTTTTCCAGCATTGAGTATCTCGGCTCACAATCAGTGAACTTCTTACTCAGGTAGTAGATGGCGTGCTCTTTTCTATCTGACTTGTCTTGTTAACTGAGCATACATCCCATTGAATTCTCAAGAACCGTGAGATACATGATCAGAGGTATCCCTTCAACTAGAGGCATGAGTATTAGAGGTTCCTGCAGATACTCTTTTATCTTTTCAAACGCCTTCTGGCAATTTTCATTCCACTTGATCGCTTGATCTTTTCTTAATAATTTGAACATTGGCTCGTAAGTGGCTATAAGGGGAGATATGAACTTTGTAATATAGTTCAATCTCCCCAAGAAACCACAAACCTCTTTTTCCGTCCTCGGCTCAGACATCTCTTGTATGACTTTTATTTTGGCAAGACCTACCTTAATACCTCTTTCACTGACAATGAACCCAGTAGCTTCCCCGATCGCACCTCGAAGGTGCACTTGTTAGGATTCAGCCTCAACTTGAACTTCCTCAATATTTCAAACAATTTTAGAAGATTGACCAGATGTCCTTCCTCCGTTTGTGACTTCACAATCATGTCATCAACATAGACCTCGATCTCTTAATGAATCATATCATGAAAGAGAGTCACCATTGCCTGCTGATAGGTTGCCCTCGCATTTTTCAATCCAAAGGGCATCACCTTATAGAAAAAAAGTCTTTTCCATGTCCTCTGGGACCATCTTTATTTGGTTATATCCAGAGAAGCCATTCATGAAGGAAAACATAGAAAATTGAGCGGTGTTATCAACCAACACGTCAATATGGGGAGCGGGAAATCGTCTATCGGGCTCGCTCTATTCAAATCTATATAGTCAATGCACATCCTGACCTTTCCATCCTTCTTAGGTACAGGAACAATGTTAGCGACCCATAGAGGGTAATTTGTGACAGCAAGAAAACAAGCGTTCAACTGCTTCTGAACCTCTTCTTTGATCTTGACTGCCATGTCAGGTCTCGTCCGTATCAACTTCTGCTTGACTGACAAACATTCTTCTCGGACAGGCAACCGGTGTACCACTATGTCTATATCCAACCCAAGCATGTCCTGGTAAGACCGAGCAAAGATATTTTTATACTCATGGAGCATTTCAACCAATCTTCTCTTGATACTGTCTTCTAATGCAACCCCAATCCTGACCTCTTTCTTGTCATCTTTGATACCCAGATTGATGACTTCAATATCCTCCTGATTAGGCATAATGACCCCTTCCTCTTGCTTCAGAAGTTTGGCTAACTCTTCAGGTAGTTCACAGTCTTCATCAGTCTCTTCTTCAACTTGATAAATGGGATTATCAAAGTCATACGAAGCCATAGCCGAATTGGAATCAATGGTATTTGAGAGAAAAGACCTACATGATGATGTTTATGTTTATTATGCAATGCAACAAACAAAACACATTGCCATTTTCCTGTTTATAAGAAATGCACAAAAACGAAAACAAGAAAAAAATGAATCACAATATTTGAATGAAAAATGCCCTTTATTTATGATAAAGTGAAAATAACAAAAGGGCCCCACAGATTGGGTCACTATGCCTTGGGAAGAACGTAGGACTGAACATAATCAAAACAATGAACATTAATTTGCAGTAGTAACGTGAATGATTTCTTCAGTAGTCCAGTTGCACAGCTTTTGGCCAGAAGTACATGGACGAATCCAGACACCCATATCGCAATCACTGTCACCTTCGTCTTCCTCAATGGTGTTAATCTTGTCAAATATGACACCACCGCTGGTGAATTGAACAGGTCCCCTGTACCTTGGAGGGTCTTGAGACGAACTAGAGGGTTTGTATCCCAGGACAAACTTGTCATGATTGACGGGAACATTAAGAACTTGGCCCCACTTTTGAGATGAACCAGATTCTACGATAGCACAGGCTTCTTTGAACGATGACATGGAAACCTCTGGGCCTTTGGCTTCTATATGAGGCTTCTCCTGAATCTGCACTATTTCAAAAGCTTGGCAGAGTGTTTGGTGGCTCTCCCCATCCACTTCCACATATTTGAATGATGACAAATGGCTAACCATGATATCCTCTTCACCGCATACTGTAACAACTTTCCCCTCCATCATATACTTCAACTTCTAATGCAACATTGAAGTAACTGCTCCCGCAACATGTATCCAAGGTCGGACAAGCAAACAGTTGTATGCTGGCTGGATATCCATAATGTAAAAAGTTGCATCGAACATCTCTGGTCCAACCTGAATAGGCATCGTGATCTCCCCAAACACTGATCTTTTAGAGCCATCAAAATCTCTCACAACCAAGTCACTTGACGTGCATATCAAACCTTGAGTATCTAGTTTCATCAATGCCTTCTTTGGTAGAACATTGAGAGATGATCCCGTATCAACCAGGACATGAGACAAAAGAGACCCTCTACACTCTATAGATATATGTAAGGCATGATTGTGATTCCTCCGGGAGAGAGTCAAATCCAAGTCCGTAAAACCCAAGCCATTACCGACATTTACATGAGCTACTACCCCTCCAGCTGATTAACAGAAATCTCTTGGGGTATATACGCCGAATTCAGAATTCTCAATAATGCATTCTGATGTGCCTCAGAGCACAATAACAACGATAGAATAGAGATTTTAGGTGGAGTCTGGTGCAAATGGTCTACAATCTTATAACCGCTTTTGTGGATGAGCCTCATGAATTCTTCAGTATCCTTTGCAAAAGAATCTTTATCAATTTGTTGCTGAACATCTTCTTCCACCACGGCCTTACCTTTTCCTTTGTCAACATTAGTTTCCGGTGGGGAAAAGATCCTGCAACTTCTAGTGATACCACCAGAACCCACTATATTCTCAACCTAAGAACCTCCATATGAAGATCCTATCAATTCCTGCTTCTGCCCATTGCAAAACACCTCTGCCCCATAATTCCAGGGAATGGCCTTGGTGCTTTCATATGGTACAGGTCCTGGAGTGGTAATAATGACCGGAGTTGGCCTTGCGGGCGCTGAAATGTTAATTGTCCGGTAAGGAATAGAAATTGTAGAAACTTCGCTTCCATCATTATTCACTTTATCCTCAACATATTCTCCTATCAACTTTTCAAACTATAAACAACCTTCATCAATCACTCTCTGAATACCCTTCTTCAAAAGATCACAACCCTCAGGTTGTGCTTCACATTCTGAGCAATCAATAGAAAACCTCGGAAACACATCTCCCTTTAACAGCTTGTCCTTCACTAAGCTCAACGGAGTCTTCAACTCCCCAACATCAGTTATCAAGTTTAACCTTTCTCCCTCAATAACGACATTAGCTCTCGCCTCCCATGATTCGGCATCGAGTTTTGATTCACATTAGGCCCCTCGTTGGTGAAGTTGATAGCCTTTGGATCAAGCAAGTCCTGAACTTTGTGCTTGAAGGCTTTATAATTATCAATATTATGGACTGGGGCGCCTGAATGGAATTCGCATCATAACCAGGAGGCGGTGCACTAGTGAGAGGTGCCAAGGTTCTCTTCTAAATAAGTTGCAACTGCAGCAGATGTTGTAACAACTGAGAATACAGCACCGGAGGAGTCTCAAACTGCCTGTTAGCCATCCTTTGTCTAGTAGCGTAAGGCCGAGGAGCTTAAACCTGTTGCTAAGGTGCAGCTGGGATATCCACAGTAGCAACTTGTTGATAATAATGAGATTGTACTCTACCTTTACCCTTGTGAGAAATAGCATTGGAATCCCCTTCCCTCCTTTTGGGGTTTGCTGAATATGGTTTCTTTGCTCCTCCCGAAGAGGATCCACCACCATTTGGAATCTTTCTGGATTAATCCCACTTTCGACCCTTTCACCAGCCATCACCAGACCAGAAAAACTCGCAGACATACAACCTATCAACTTCTCAAAATACACACCAGGCAATGAAGCCATGAACATATCAATCAATTCTCTTCCACCATAGGAGGTTGCACCCTCGCTGCTAAATCTCTCCACCTCTAGGCGTATTCTTTAAAGCTTTCGTTGTTCTTCTGCGGCAAACTTTGCAATTGTACCCTGTTTGGTGACATATCACTATTATACTGATAGTGGCGAACAAAGACCTTGACCAATTCTTTCCAACTACAAATATGGGTTCGCTCAAGCCCCATATACCATTCCAAAGACGCCCCTGCTAGATTGTCTTGGAAAAAATGCATTAAAAACTTTTCATCATCGGAGTACACAGACATCTTTCTGAAATACGCCCAGATGTGTACTCTAGGACAGGTCATCCATTTGTACTTGTCAAAATCTGGTACCTTAAACTTCGGAGGAATCCTGACCCCTGGCACAAGTCCCAAATTTGACACGTCGAGACGCAAAGAGTTTTGATTCTCATAAGACTTCATCTTCTCCTCGATCAATTTAAACCTTATGTCGGCTTCAGTTGGCAAACCACACTCCATATCTTTCATGGAAAAGACGTCATCCTGGTGTCTTCCAAATGATGACCAGTAGCCTCATGCACAATGCACACACTTCCACCAGCAACATTACCATTTTCATTAACCGCACCTCCTCCTGGAGGTATGACAACAGTAGGAATACCCTGTGGAATTGAACCACCAACAGGTGAAGGAATAACGCCAGATCCTTCATGCAACACACCCTTTTTGTCAACCCGTGTTATCAATGACTGGACCATAGTTCTCAATTGTTCCTGCCCATTGGCAACATTCTGCATCAGCTCCATAAACTAGGCCATGCAAGCTCTAATTTCCTGTAATTCAACCTGAACTTGATCCATAATCTTTCATTGATTCCCTCGAGTTCGATATCAGTGGAAACTGAACTCCTCAATCCTGTTACTGAAGAAAACCAAGCAGAGATAAGAACAAAAGGCCATTGAGAACACCTGCGATGCAAATGAAAATGTAAGATGCAAAATGCAAACAAGTATATATGTTTACAGGGAGATCTCCCCCTTGATTCCAATTTCAATAAACAAGAACAGCAAAGATGAACAAGAATACCACAATAATCTTCTCATATATCATGTAAAGCTGAGACAATACATAGCAACAGATGAGAAAGATCCGAATACGAAAAGTGATGATCTCATCCAACAGATCTGGTGATGGTGAAGATACAAAAGAAAGGAAACTACTGTGACATATCAGAAGATAATCCTTCCCAGTGAACATGCCCTTTGCTCCAGGCCTGAGCCTCCTTAAGAATCGTCTTTGTATCTGGATAGTCTGGTCTGGTAACCAATTCTCTGATGAGGATGTCCCTTCCGTATATCACATCCCGGAGATACTGACAATTATCTTCCCAAGCGTCTTCTCCAAAGGCATCTTACAACCTGGGTTTCTTCACATTCGCTCGGATCTTGAGCTCTTCAAGCACTGATAAAGTCTCATGGAGTTTCTGCCCAATTGTGTACCTATAAGATAATTCTACCATTGCTTCTTTCTCTTTGACCTTGAGTTACGCCTTCAGCTTACCAGTCTGAGTACAAAGTTGGTCTTCTCTATTCTTTTTGGCAGTTCCCGTAGCATTCCATTGCTCGTTGAATTTGGATATCTCCAAATATGCTCTGTCTAAATCCTCCTTCCTATGTTTCAAAATGATGCCGGTCCTCTTCAGATTCTGACTGATCCGCTCTTGTACCCTGATCTGCTCAAATATCTCTTTCTCTAGCTTGGCCAACGATTCTGACTTTGTCTTGGCCAGGTAAATAGCTTCACTTCTATCGTGCTTCAGCTGAATGATCTCATGCTTCAACTCTTCATTCTCTTTGCATAACTCTTCCTTCTCTTCCTAAAGCTTGTTGTATCTCAGGATGTTAATCGTTGTAGGCTGCTCAATGACCAAAGGGTATAGAGGTTCTTCGATGGAGAAAGGCAACAATATCTCATCTGTTCTCTTCTGAATCCATTCCATGTATGGATCGTAGGCTCTACAGTTGCTTTTCCCTAAAGAAAGCTTCCCTCTCTTGTGGATTTTACCCCACACATCAACAAATCTTGCTTGAATACCAGGGTCAGCTACACTAGTAAAGTACAGAGATTCCTGCACTTCTTCTTCCTTCGGAGGTCCCTTCAAAGCATAGCCAAACTGTCTGACAGCAAGAGAAGGGTTGTAGTTGATTCCCCATTTCTCCCCCTCAACGACACATTAGGGAAACTGCCACAGTTAAAGATGAGCTCATGACCAAGCAGATCTTAGTTAAACTAGGTGATATCTTTGGCTGTCAAACCCATGAGTCTTTTGGACCATTCAGACGAATTCTGTGAATCTACAAAAGCTCCAGAATGAGGGGGATGATCTATAAACCACTTGTGGCGAAGTGGTGCGCAACAAGAAAATATATTTCCTCTCCTCTTCTCATTCTTGTAGTATACTGAATGATACAAATCTCCTAGAAGAGTATGTATAGGATTCCTGAAAGCAAATATACGAAAGGCATCGAGATCAATAAAGTCCGGTATGTTAGGAAACAACATAATGCCATAGACACACAAAGCCAAAATAACACTAAAGACCACCCAACAACCTTCTTTAGCATATTCCTGAGCTTTATCCACCAAGAAAGATAAAGTAAATCCAAAAACTCCATTCCTGTCGACGACATGATCAAATAACTCAGAGGCGCTCAAATAAAGAGCGACTGCCAACTTCTCAAGATCGAGTTCTTCCTCTAAACAAAAGAATGTCGCTTTATCTTGGACCAGAACGCCTAAGATGAAAGCGAACTCCTCTAAAGTCGGAATCCATACATAATCCGGGAAAGTGAAACATCGCAGTGGTGGATCATAAAATTGCAACAGGGTATGAATAGCTCTATGATTATAACTTGTGATCTTACGGACAAGGTTCAGAATTCTCCCATAATCTTTCCTGAAGGTTTCAAGGATGCCAAGATCAACCATAGAAATTATACCAAATAAAGGTCCTAACTCAGGTGCCGAAAACCTGTACACAACGATCCTCTTTCTGTCTATTTCCATCTTTATAGAAGACCCGGACTGGAATCAAAGGAGACACGAGAACCTGTAAACACATAAACATGTAATGTTAAATTCAGGATGACTATGCAGATGCAAACATGGAATCAAGGTATCCAATGCTCAAGATTGTTGTTGTGTTGCTGAGTGAATGTCACCAGAACTCTGCTCCGATAAGAAATCCCAAAAAACCAGAACACTGAGATGATATAAAACCAGAGTACTCAGGATCAAAAGTCCGCTCTGACAAGAAAACCAGAAAACCGGGTTGGTTGAAGATCAAAGTTTCCTACAAAACCCATCCCCTCTCACATGTGGGTTCTAGTCTTGTACGATACGACATTCTATGCAGGTCATCAACATCATAGACTCTCAGGTCGAGAAACGATGATACGTTCACAATTTCTGGTTAGGCATCATGGTCAGTCAAGGAGGTCTCAATTAACTTCCTAATGAAAGGTCTTCAGAGTCGTTGGTTTTTCTATTTCAATACTCCCTCAACTGCACCAGACGCGTAGGATAGAGTATCTCCAAAGAAAAACCTCATCTGGACGTGAATTTTGTGCGAGCTATTGCATGGCCAGATGCCACACAAGCTCCCGCTACTCTCCACATAATCCTATGTGTATACTCAAGCCTGGGTATTGGGCTTATATCACAATGGAATAACTCACCCAACAAACAAACAAAAATAGCATAATATGATAACAATAAAATGCAAAATGCAATAATATACAACAAGATAATGTACATAAAAGTAAATAATTGTACAAAAGTATACACCAAAAAAACAGAACATACAAGCGCTATGATTGACTCGCATAGGGAATCAGTTTCCCCTGCTGTCGCAACTGCGAAAAGACCTGGCAAAAAAACAGAAGAATTGCCACCAAACATTATTTATCCCAAGGAGAGGAAAGGAAACGATCGAAGAAAACCTGAAGAACGGGAAAAGACAAGGTCATCGTAACCAAATTTTGGGTTCAGGAGTCGGTTACGCAAGGGGAAGGTATTAGCACCCCTCACGTTTGTTGTAATCAACGAGATCCATGTTTGTTGTCTAATCAGATGGTGTGTTATTTAAACGCTATTGCTAAGCGGAAACAAGAACAAAGAAAAAGAAAGAGACTCGATAGGATATCGCCGCTCTATGCCTACGTATTCCCTCATGCAATGGGAAAGTCAGAGTCAATGTAGTTTGGAAAACTACAAAACCACAGGTTAGTTAAGTGTTTTTTATGAGCAACGTTAAGTTTCCATTCTAACAGTTAGGCTCGATGCCTATTTGCGGTAGAACGAAAAAGTAACGTACTATTTTCTAAAAAAAGATTTTGAAACAACAATCCCGAAGGATAAAAAGGTTTGAATTTTGTTTGTGAGTTTTAGTGAAGTGAATTAGTTTGCTTTGTGATTCACGTTGCATTAAATACTATGACATAGGAACGAATGTGTCGCATATCGCCCCCATACAGGATGTACACTAAACACTCTAGACAAGCGAGAGGAGACCCCTTACTCATCATTTCCCATGTGCTTAAAGATCGTAGCATACTATGTTCATCATCTTTATTAAGTGAGTTAGAATTGTTTTGATATGAGAAGAGAGACGCACGAAAGGTCTAAGGGAAACTCGGCCCTAACATTGTCATGCAAAATGGTCCTACAATCGGAATGCGAGAGGAGATTCTATCCTAATGTTAGCATACAAAGATAGACCTAAAGTTAAGGTTAAAAGGGACTAGCCTACTTGTTATCATGCATAGTTTGCAACCCTAATGTCTATCCTACTCCAAATTTAATCAGAACTTAAATTGGAATAAGAATCCTAAGGGAACATGCAAAGGCAAGGCAAAAAAGCAAGAACGTAAGGCAAAAACAGCAGCTACAACAGCGCTCCATGCGTAAAATATCAATAAAATCCAGCAAGGAAACACAACAACATTTAACAACCACTAATCCAGCACAAAAGTAGGTGTAAAAGGCAGGCAGCAAGCAAGCAGGAAAAGTTCAGAATAAGAGCATCTGTGAAAAGCCGGGAAGCAAGCATGTTTGAATGCAATCAATCAAAAGTAAACATAAATCATGAGCAATCATCATGAAAGTATGAACATGCCTCAATAATCAAACACAATTGATCAACAACATTGCATCAATAAGAAATCAACAAGATCATCATGCTTTTCAATTCAAATCAAACGATCGAACAATCAAACGAACATGAAACAACTGGAATTAGAAGCAAACACAAACATGCATCACAAATCCAGCAAGATAATCATCAATGACAATCAATTAACATGATACAAACAAGCAAAGAATATGATCATCACATCACGTAAGCATCATGAACATGTTAAGCATTTAAATAGAATCCAGAAGTCACGTGCCGAAGAATCCAAATCAAAAAATCAAGATTGATGAAATAGGTCAAAAACAATCCACATAAATGCACCATATCAATCCATGAAGGTTAGAGGTGAAAAGGAACCCAAACAAGCAAGAAAATGCAAGACAAAGGCAAACAATCCCAGTGGTAATCGATTACCAGGATCAGGTAATCAATTACCCCTTTGAAAAATGTCCAGAAACTTGAAAATTAGGCAGGGTAATCGATTACCACATACAGGTAACCAATTACCATTGTGACAGAGGCCAAAAATCAGCTTCTCAAATCACTTTTCAGCAGCAAATAACTTATCCAATCATCCACATGAACAAGTAATCAATTATGCATGAATTTAACACCAAAAATCAGTGATCAAACATCAATTAAACTTAATCAAACATTGAGATCAAAAATCAAAAAGATCAAATCCAAACAAACGGATCAAAATAAAGAAAAAACTATGGATCTACATTGTGATTATTTAAATAAGCTCAAAACATTAGATCTAGAATTAACCAACCTTCAAAGTTGAGATTTGCTTTGCTAAATGTCGATTCACTGCAAATTGATATATCCAAGCTAGAAACCCATAAAATCTTCAAGATCCAAGAGCTTCCTTATGGTAGAAGTGAAGAACAAGCAAGATCTAGCCAAAATTGATCCAAAAAGCACTCCAAATCTTGCTTCCAAAATCAAATCCAAATCCAAACAAAAATTGAGTGATGAATTGAAGATAATTGAGATGAATGAAGGAGGTTTAGCTCTAGAATTAAAGGATTCTAATGAAGAATCAATGAACTCAAGTGAAAAGAGATTTAATGGAGGTTTTGGGAGTGGAAAAGTTGAGAGAAAGTTGAGAGCAAATCCTCAAGAATGAATGTGAAATCTAAAAATGAAGGTAATTTTGTGAGGTTTGGAGCAAATTCACTTAAACAAGCTCTAGGTTGGGAATCAAAGTATGATTTGGAATATGGGTTAGTGTTTGGAATGGAAATTAGGAGTGGAATTAGGAATGAAGTGTTTGAAATTTGGAGGGTTAGTGAAAATTGAATCAATTCAAGATCCTTTCAATGATGATCATGTGAAATCAATGGTTTAAAATGATTGGAAATCTGCAGTGCTGAAAATTCAAATATCTTTGCAAATTTCACCCAGGGTAATCGATTACCCATATGTGGTAACCGGTTACCACATTCAAAAAATGCCAAAATTGGTGCCATGTGGAGGGAAACTGTATAATCACCCGTTGCCACCTGTTTTGAGCTCTGTTAAGCCTCTGAAACTTGCCCTTGGATATTATAACTGTGAGAATGATTGAGATAGATTGTACACTGTCTCCTAAGCTGAAAATAACCTGCTGAATAAAATAAAATCGACTGCTCGATTGCTGGGAAAAATAAATGTTGATGCCTCTGACACTCGCTGTTTAAACTCTTGCAATAAAAGAGAACCCTCAGCCATAGAAACACCTTGATCCCATGTCTTAAGAACTAATGCTATGATATGTGGAAATGCAAAATGCAGAGAAATATAAGCCAATAAATCAAGAAATGATGAGGCAAATTTTGGGGTGATACACATGGTCGAGCAAATTCTTTCTTGTGCAGGTTTTCAAGGTAATAAGCCTCGTTGCCCATTTTGTCTCAGACTCGGAAGGGGCCTTCTCGGTTTGCAACGAGTTTTCCCTCGCGTGAGTCCTTTTGATTCCTTCATCGGACCATGCTACCCACTTGGAACTCGCGCTTGATGACTTTGTTGTCACACCATAAAGTTATCTTTTGTTTCAGTGAGGCTTCTCATAGAGATGCCCGCGACCTGATTTCCTCGATTATGTTGAGTTCCTCCCTTAAGGCCTCGTTGTTTGCCTCCTCGTCGAAGGAGACTCAGTTCTCCTGGAGGGCTCTCTTATTTCCACAAGAATCACTATCTCAGTTCTGTATGTTAGTCGGAATGGGGTCTCCTTGATTATCGAATACGAGATAGTCCTGTAGGCATACAGTACGCTGTGTAGCTCCTCAACCCGCATCTTCTTGGCATCTCCCAACCTTCGCTTCAGGCCATGTAGAATCACTCTGTTCGTAGCTTCGGTCTGCCCGTTCATCTGTGGGTGTTCGACTGAGGTGAAATGTTGCTTCGTGCCCCGCCTGGTAATGATGGCCTGAGGAACGCCGAAATGGGAAAGTATATTCCTTTTGTAGAAGCAGAGTATGTTTTGGACCGTGATTTTGGCCAACGCTTCAGCCTCTATCCATTTAGTGAATTAGTCGATGCCGACTATCAAATACTTGTTTTGATACGATCCTATGGTAAAGGGTCTGAGGATGTCCATCCCCCACCAAGAAAATGGCCATGGGGACAATAGCGTTTTGAGCTTGTTGGGCAGGGCCAGGTGCATGTCCTCGTGTCGTTGGCATTTTTTGCACTTCTTGACGTGCTCTTTGGCGTCCTGCTGCATGGTGGGCCAATAGTACCTATCCCATAGAGCCTTACAGGCAAGTAATCTCCCACCCAGGTTTCGGGTGTTGATTCCTTCTTGAATCTCTTGGAGTATGCCCGACACCTTGGACTCGTCGACGCACTTGAAGAGGGGAATGAAGAATCCCCACCGGTACAATTTGTCCTCGATCAAGACATATGAGTAGGCTCGGCACCTGACCATGCTAGCCTCCTTGGCATCGTCGGGAAGTCGTCCTATGCTGAGGTAGGTGTATACAATTGTCATCCAGAAGTTATTATCGCCGATAGCGTTAATCTCGACAGTCGTTGTATCCTTCTTGATGCTCGGGCGAGGGAGGACCTCTTGTATTACATACTTACTTCTGCCTTTCTTCTTCGTGCTCACGAATTTTGACAGGATGTCTGCTCTGGTGTTGTGTTCGCGTGGAACATGTCCTACCTCCGCGGAATCGAAACTCTTCATTTCTTCTTTTACCAAGGCAAGGTACTTGACAAGGTTGTCGTTTTTGGCTTGGTACTCTCCCTGTACCTGGGAGGCATAAAGCTGGGAGTCAATAAAGATCTTTACATCCTTTGCACCAAGGTCCTCGGCCAGGCGGAGTCCCACGAGGAACGCCTCGTACTTGGCTTGGTCGTTCGATGTTGGGAATGCCAAGGCGAGGGAGACTTATATCAGGATGTCTTCTTCAGTCTCCAAGATAATGCCCGATCCACTTCCTGTCGAGCTAAAGGCGCCATCAATGAAGATGGTTCGCTTGTATGCCCCGTGGGTCGAGGACTCCGTGGACCTCATTTTTGTGACGAAATCGGCCAGGACTTGTGCCTTGAGGGCTTTTCTGCTCTCGTATTGGACGTTGAATTCAGAGAGTTTGAGCGACCATCTAAGCATCCTTCCTGACATATATGGCCGTCTAAGTAGCTGTTTGACGGGCTGGTCAGTTCTGACAGTGATCGTGTGGGCCAGGAAGTAATGTCACAACCTTCTGGCCGCGTTGATGAGGGCCAGGGAAACCTTCTCCGAGCCTTGGAGGGATTTGATCATGAAGTATATAGGCTTCTTCCCTTTGGAGGTCTCGCAGATCAGATTTGTGCTGATGTCCTCCGTAGCAACGACAAGATATAAGTATAGGGTTTCCCCTACCTCGGGCCTCGACAGTACCGGTGGTTCTAAGAATACTTTTTTGAGGTGGAGGAGGGCCTACTTGCACTCCACAGTCCATTTGAACGCGGTCTCCTTGCGCAGAAGCTTGAAGAAGGGAAGGGTGTGTTGGGCAGACATGGCGACGAAATGGGATAGCGACGCGAGCATCACGTTTAGGGACTAGATGGACTTCTTTGTGTTCGGCATGGCAAACTCGGAGAAAGCCCTGCACTTGTCTAGATTCGCCTTTATTTCTCGTTCCGTTAGGTAGAACCCAGGGAATTTTCCTGCTTGTACGCCGAAGGTACACTTCTCCGGATTGAACCTCATTCTGCACTTCCTCGCCATCTCGAAGACCTTTTTGAGGTAGGCGGTATGGTCGACTTCTTCTCGTGACTTCACGATCATGTCGTCCATGTAGACTTCGAGCATGTCCCCGATTTCCCCTGGAAGACTTTGTTCATTATTCGCTGGTAGGTTGTGCCAACGTTCTTTAAGCCGAAGGGTATTACGTTGTAGTAATAATTGCCTAACTCAGTCATGAAGGCCATGTATTATTTGTCGGTCTTCACCATGGGGATTTGATTGTACCCCGAGTACACGTCCATAAATGACAGCAGTTTAAAACCTGCTGAATTGTCGACGAGTTTGTCAATGTTAGGTAATGGGTAAGCATCTTTGGAACATGCCCGATTGAGATCAGTATAGTCAACACACATCCTCCATTTTCCATTATGCTTTTTAACTAGTACAACGTTAGAAAACCAGGTTGTGTATTAGGCTTTCGATATAAAATTTGCCTGTAGAATGTCATTTACAAATTTTTCAGCAGCCTCCGCTTTCTCAAAAGACTGCCTACGCCTATGTTGAACTATGGTCCTAGCAGCTGGATCTATGGTGAGGTGATGGCATGCTACGCCGAGGTCAAGGTCGGGCATCTCAGCAACACTCCATCCAAACAGGTCAACATTCTCCCGGAGGCAGGTCTTCAGTTGCTTCCTCGCTAGGCCGGAGAGTCTCGTGCCAATCTTTGTGCTTCTTCCTAGGTCATCTCCGAGCGTGATAAGCTCGAAGTTTCCATCCAAAATGGGGCTTTTTGTATGGGATGGATGCTCGTTGTCTATTGGAGGTGCATCTTCAGACTCCACGCTCTGTTTTTGCTTACTAGGGAAACGGTTGTCGAGGTCGACGGAGTTGATGCGGGGGAGTAGCCTATGCTCTTTAGACTGGGTTGGTCTTTTTGTTGTATTGGGGGTGGTGTTGATCGAGTTGAAGCCTTTAATCGCCGCCTCGAACCATCTCCTGGCCACCTCGATGTCCCCGTGGAGGGTGACAACTCGACCTCTGGTCGTGTAGTACTTCATCTTCAGGTGTGCTGTACATGGTACCGCGGTCAGTTCAGCCAAGGCCGGTCTTCCCAGAATGCACTAGTACAGAGAGGGACACTCGATCACCAAAAAGCGAACCTTTATATGTCTGGCAGTCTCCTCGGCTCCGAATGTGACGAGAAGCTCCACGTATCCACAAGGTTTTGTGGTGGTGCAGTTGAAGCCCTGTAGGTCAGAGGCAACATACGGGGTCAGGTGGCTTTCGTCAAGCTGGAGGGTAGTAAATAGATGGGCATACATTATGTCCACTGAGCTCTCTTGGTCGACTAGGATTTCGCGTACGTCAAAGTTCGCCATTTGAGCCTTGATCAAGAAGGGAATGTTAGAGTTGGGTGATCCCCTAGGAAGCTCCTCGAGATAGAAGGTAATTGGGTTTGATTGACCTTTGAACTTGTCGAGGGTAGTGTTCTTCTTCGAGCTCTTGTCGATGAGCTCCTCGAACTTCCTCTTGACAGACCCGACTGAGAGCTTGTTGGGGCCCCCGCTGGATATGAGCAAGGCAGTAGGGAAGTCCTCCCATGGGCTCGGGGGGACAACAATGTGGCGGGCTCGCTAAGGAGGAGAAAATACTCTGGTTAGGAAACACACAAAGCGACCTATAGTCCGGATTCTTCGGATGGCTGTGACACTTCCTCGACCCTCTTGGCTTCGCGGGTCTCCTGTCGAGGAGCCTCGCCTCTCCGGGTGTAGTGTTTCAAGTGACCCTCCTTAATTAGGATCTCGATTACGTCCTTGAGGTGGATGCAATCTTCCGTGACATGTCCATGACTTCGGTGGAACTGGCAGTATTTGGATTTATTAACGTTGGGCTTCGGGTGTGTCGATTTTGGGAAACGGACATCACCTTTCTAAAACTCTGAATTGATACACTCGGACAGGATGCACTCGCGGGGAGCTGTGAGTAATGTGTACTCAGTGAATCGGTCTTCCGACCCCCTTTGTTCACGGGGTCGGTCCTCTCTTCTTCTTTCTCTACCTCTTCGAGGAGCAGTTGCATCCTCGTGCCTGGCACCCCTAATGCCTTATAGATTCCGTGTGTCGCGGGCGTCATAGACGGTCTCTATTTCCTCATAATGGATGTATGATTGAGCCTTAAGGAGGAGGGCATTCAAGGTGCGGGGTCGTTTGATACCGACGACCTTGGAAAAGTCGGCGCGAGGACGCAGTCCTCGCTCAATCAGAAATTTATTCATGTCGTCTGAGGTGGACACCTGGACAACTTCTCGGCTGAACCTCTCTATTTAATCCCGAAGAGGTTTGTTCCTTCCCTGGATGATGGCTTCCAAGGCTGCCTTTGTTTTTGGATGGCGCTGGGAGGATGTGAAGTGCCTGAAGAACTGCCTCTTCAGTTCGCCCTAGGAGGTGATGGACTCGGGTGTGAGGCGTTTGTACCACGTCATGGAACCCTTCCTCAGGGTAGTGGGGAAAAGCATGCACTTGATAGTTCCTCGTATGTTCCGATAGTCGATCATCGCATCGATGCTTTCTATGTGGTCGTTCGGGTCGGTCGTGCCACCGTATGTCGCCAAGGGCGGGGTTTTTTCATCCCGACGGGTAGTGGAGTCTCCCTGATGTCCATGGACAGTGGTGAGCGCTGGTCATCCTCGTCGCTCCTGACAGGTGACCGAGAAGGGGAAATGTCACTGCGATTATTTCTGTTTCGTCATGGAGTACTCCTCGAGCGCCTATTTGGCTTCTCGGTTCCCCCTTCAGCTTTGTTCCTTTTCAAGGCGGGGGAGCGTGGCTCCTTCCAGGGAGATGATCGGTCGCGCTTTTGGGGGGCCATTGGCTGAGGCCACTCCAAGAGAGGGAGACGTCTAGTAGGTTGGGGAGTAGAGCTCCGAGAGTCGTCGTGTCGCGTCCTCCATGGGGGAGCAGAGAAGCTGCTGGAGATGGGGAGACGATGTCTTCGCAGAGGAGAGCGTGATGGTCGCTCCTTCTCGAGCATCCCTATATGCTCATTCTGCTGGAAGATGATCAAGTTGGTCTGGTTGATCGCCGTGAATAGGCCCACCATGATGGGGTCGATGTTGGGTGGCACCGGGATTGGCTGGTAGATAGCCGGACTATCAAAGCGGTGGGAGGTGTTAAAGGCCGCGTCTTCTGAGAAGGGAGAGGACGTGTGTCCTTCCCTGGAGTCACCCTCCTCGACGTGAACGATCACATTAGGATCGTGGCTGTCACCGTTGATGAAGGGGACAAATGCAGTTTCTGGAGCGTTGTCGTTGCGTGGGGTGGCCATGATCAAACGAAAGTTGAAATTTTCTTTGGTTCTTGAGCTTCTATGATTGGATAGAATAAAGAATGGGGGAGCAAAAGGCTCATGCAGACGACGCCATTGATCTGACCTGATCAGAAAGGAATCAGCGGTCTGCCACGCGTCGTGAGCTCCTGTGTTTACCAGTGTTGAAGAGGAGGAGGGGATGTACCTGCAAGGTACTCCAATGCCTAAGTGAGTAACAGAATTTAAAAAAGCAAGTACAAAGATATTAGGTGTGTAAAATGGAATACCTGACCCTCTAATGAAAGAGAGTATTTATAATGTGCCCCCAACGCATGACCAACAATTACTTTTCATTGGGCTGGATTGCAAGGCCCAATACGAGTAACTACCAGGGCTTACGTAGCGTAGGGAAGACCAACATGTGGTATTTGCCCTGGATCAACTTCCCCATGATCTTCGGAGGGTGGTCTGACCAACTCTTTCGGAAGTGGGTAGTTGTCTGATGACGCGTCCTCGCATAGGGAACACGTGGAGAACGCGGGAGCTTTCCCCGTGCTAGGTAGCGGTCTGCCCAACTGAGAGGCCTTGTTGAGACGCGTTCCCGACATGGGAGGATTGGGCCTTGCCAACGTAGTATTCGGTTGGCCCTGCCCGACTGAGGGGCAGATCTCGGCCCAGTCAAGAACAGGAAGTATCGACATCAACGAACTATAAACAAACCTATCTTGCCAGACAATGTTAGACCATACCACCAACCAAAAGCATGATCCATACCACCAACAACCATATGTCGCCACCACATCTTACCATAGCACCAATGAGACATATGATACCACCACATCCTACCATAACATCTAACCAATATACACTCAAATAATACACCACCAAAGTACCCAAACATCACACCGCCAAAACACCAAACTAACACATGCCTTTCAAACACCAGAACAACCATTACTTCGTTTCTAAAATGAACCAATGTCCCAATTCAACCAACAGCTCGCCCACATGCAACCCAACACACACAACCCAACAACGACAACATGGACACTAAACTCGATTACGACTGCGCAGGCTGCTGGGAAAATATTATACACAATCTTTAGATAACACTAATATCCCCAGAACCTCGCACCGAACACCTCATGCCCGGGAGAATACTAGGAGACCCCAAACACATCAGGAAAATCGTGAGAGGCCTCGACGACAATCAAATGCGTCGAAGTGTGGAACCGATAGGTGTTACAATTGAGCGGGTTATTAAACTTTTCTCCGATTGTTGTGTAATTCTATTTTATAGAATAGTATTATATATTTATTATTATTATTATTATTATTATTATTATTATTATTATTATTATTATTATTCATGTGATTAATTTAATTTTTAAAAAAAACTAATCAAATACACATAGGCGCCAAGGGTACTGACACCTTCTCTTAAGTTCCAAAAGCATGCGCCCATAACATTGACATGACACTAGTGCATATGTCAGAGATACACATGAGTTTAAAATAGAGTGCATGCGTCAAGCATTTACGCGTCCTCTTTATTACGGATTTTCTGTTTGAAATATGATTATTTTAATAAATAATTTAAAATGTTATTTGAGTATTTTATTTAAAAAACTTTATTATTAAAAAAATATTTTTCTAACATTAAAAAATATAATTAATTATATCAAAAATGTAAAATAACAGAAAATTAATACTAAATGAATTATTGATAATATTTTAATAAAAAATTTAAAAGATAATAAAAAGAAAGTAATAGATATTATGGGTATGAAGAAAAAAATATTAATATTTAACTGAAAATATAAATTAATTTCTAATTTATGACAATTTTTTATTATAAATCACTTATAAGTATTTTCAAAATGTTATTGATTTATAAATATTTTCAATTTATTTTTATTAATATATTATTATAAAGTTAAAAAAGGTTTTGTTGTATACCAATAATTTATACACACGTATTTTCGGATTTTCTTTGGGGCAAAAAATAGATGAATATTAAAAAAAAAATACAAGAATCATAAAAATATGACTCCAACAAGTATTACTGGTACTAACATTTATTGTTTCGATGCCATTAATTAATTGAATATGATATAATTAATCAAATGAATAGTAGTAACATGTTTGGTTTGATTTTTAATCAAAAATAATTTTAAAGATTTAAAATTGATTTTATAATAATTTTAAAAAAAATATTTTTTTAAAAATATAATTGATTCTGTCTTCCGAAGTTAATTAATTTATTTATAATTTTTATGTTAATATTTATTATTCAGCTCATTTTCACATAAATATATCCAATTATAATTTATTTTAATTAAACTCAATTATATTAAAATCAATTTTACAAAATTGAATTGAGTTAAAATCAATTCTTTCAAAGCTAATTCAAACACACCTACTTTTACTAATAAATAATGAACCCAACCCGTACAATGCACCGACAGATTGAAACAATGGGAGACTCGCGGATACAGACATATCTTATCTTGAATTTTACGATAAAAATTATTTAATTATTGTTTTTAAGGGCCACAAATATTTGTCTAATTTAGTTGATTAAATTTCAATATCTCAAGTTCCACCACTAGATTTTGCATAATTTTGTTTTTAATTTTATCTACGCAAACTTTATAATATTTTTAAAACCCCATAATAAATATATTTTAGGTCTCTAACCATGTTAAGCCGTCCTTGTTGTTTCTGTGTTGTCATTGTCTTGTGCTGCCAGTCGAAGACAAGGAAGGTCTTGATCTGTATGCTATAGACTTAATTCTGGATAAATGAACTTAGCTTCACTATAAATAATATTAATATATAATAAAGTTAATTAATACAAAATATTTTACTGCATAACAAATTAATTCCTATAAAAAAGTTTCCATGCCTTTTCGGTGACAAACAAAAGGATGTTAGAAGATGTGAGTTTGGAATATATATACACTTACCATTCTAACTTATTTTAAAAGTAAACTTTTTTTAATTTATTCTAAAACACATCATTTAAATTGAATTGAATGTAATGGTTAAAGTAATATTTTATTTAATTATTCATTCGATTAAATCTAATTTAAAGACTATGATTTGAAGTAGGGTAAAAAAACTTACTCTTGAATATAGTTGAACTCCACCATATTCAAATTCATTCTTGTTCTCACATCACTTATTATTCTCCCACTTACTTGGACATTGTAATACAAACATTGCATCTAAGTCTCTCTCCACCGCATCAGAAGTTCAAGTCCATCGTAGCAAGCATTGTCTCATCAATTCACTAAACAATTATGGTTTCTCTATAGTGGCACCGTCTCTGAGAATCGAAATCTGATTCCCGCATATCTTCACGTTCAGATTTATGTTCCTCGATCTCCTCGATCAGATATCCTCCGATCCATAAATCCATATTTCATATCTCAAAGCTTCAGATCTCCATTTCTCGAT
Source organism: Lathyrus sativus (assembly GCA_963859935.3). NCBI lineage: Eukaryota > Viridiplantae > Streptophyta > Magnoliopsida > Fabales > Fabaceae > Lathyrus > Lathyrus sativus. The sequence continues at coordinate 643,204,187 of OZ012737.1, forward strand.
CTTCCTATTTCAACCTTCTTCCGACATTCTTCTTCAGATTCATCAGCAATGGTGGCATCTAAAGTCACTTGATTTGTTGTTCCAAAACTGCATGTGTTGAAGCTACCAAAGATCCATATCCTCTTCTTAAAATATAAGAGAATATAATCTTAATAGCATATCCTTTTAATTCCTTACTGCAAGGTCTTGCTCTGCCGAAAGTCGACCAAAGAGTATTTCAGACTCTTCAGTTCTTCGGATCCTGCCAGCAATTTGATCAAGGCGGACTTTTACAATGACCTCTGACATTACATGTGATACTTGGACAAAAAAATGCTCCCTGACTTTCAACTGTTATAGGCTCACCCTGGCGTATAGATAGTAAACGATTTGTTGGACAATGTTTATAACATGGTGCATCAATGAAATTCACAAGAATTGGAAGAAAGGCTATTTAGGATTGAATAGAGCATACAACACGTCAATTCAAATATTAGTGTTGTGTAGAAGGAGGTCACATGAAGAAACCATGTTGTTGTTCCTTAATTGGTTTCCGTAAGAGCAATAACACATCGAGAAGATATCATGAGGTCGCAAAGTCGTCGACGACACCATAGACACATGACCACGACCCCTGATCTCGAAGAGTAGAGTGTCAGTCATACTCCTTCAGAAGTCTGTTGTCCATAAAGGAGGAAAATGTATGAAGAAGACACTCCAGTATGTGAACGAAAAAGGAAACCTCATGTTCGCTCGCATCCTCGATAGCAGGACTCCAAGATGATTAGAGAAACCTTCAAAGCTTCTAAGATATAATGGGATCTAGGGTGACAATCACGTCGAGCTCGTGAAATGTAACACCTGATGTCGAAGAGGGTGGGGAGTGGTTCTAACACATGAGGCTGAATAGGGCAGGTAGTGGTTGCCCAAATTTACATCAGAATGAGAAGATCTTGAGGTTATGTAGGTATGAGACTGCATGGTTAAATGAAGGCTTATAAGGATTGATTAGTACCACATATACAACCAAGATGCATCTTCTTTTCGGTAGCCAAACAAATAAGAACTCTATAGTTAAGCGTGCTTGACTTGGAGTAGTATTAGGATGGGTGACCTTCTGGGAAGTTTCCCAGAAAGCGTGTGAGTGAGGATATGTAACACCGAGGCCGAAGAAGGATGAGAGTGATTGTAACACCTGCGGCCGAAGAGGATGGAGAGTGGTCGCCCGAATTCACATTGGAATGAGACGATCCTGAGGTTGTGCACGTATGAAACACGTGGTTGAAGGGATCCTTATAAGGATTGATTAGTACACTACTACAAAAAACACATACAACAACGGTTAAAAAATGATATATTATCAACGTATGACCGACCGTTGTTACGTAGCGCGTGGTTGTATATGCATTACTTACAATCACGGTCGTATGACCGTTGTATAAAACTGAAAAGCGTGCTACCTATAATCACGGTTGTTTTAAATACCCGTTGTTAAAGGTCTGACAATTTTTTTTTTAATTTTTGCTACATGTTTTGCCTGACTACATTTATAATTTTCATCACATTATACAATATTAAATATTTTAACACAACAACATCAAGAACAACAAGATTAACAAGAATAATAAGAACAATAACAAGAACAACAATAACAACAAGAACACCAAGAATAACAAAAACAACAACAAGAATGACAAGAACAACGAGAACAATAACAAGACAAACAAGAACAATAACAAGAACAACAATAATAATAATAAGAACAAATAAGAATAACAACAAGAACAACAAGAGAAATAACAAGAACAACGAGAACACCACCATCACCACCAACAACAACAGAAACAAGAACAGTAACAAGAACTACAAGAACAACAAGAATAATAATAAGAACAACAAGAACAGTAATAACAACAATAACAACGAAAAGAACAAAAATAAGAATAATAACAAGAGCAAAAACAAGAACAACAAGAACTATATAAAATAACAAGAACAACAAGAACTATATAAAATAACAATAACAACAACAAGAACAAAAGCAAGAATACCAACAAAAACAACAACATGAACAACGATAAATAAATAAATAAATAGAATCGTTACTTAGGAATAAACTGTAACACGTTAATGGAAGCAATGTTTATGAGTTTAGTTTGTGAAAGAAATGATGTTTTCAAGTTTGGTTTAGTGGATGAATAATGTTTCGTAAATGGAAGAAGTTTGGAGGCAGAAGATGAAGTTTGTCTAAGTACGTCTAGGGAAAAAGTGAATAAACTAAGAGCATTATATATATATATATGTGTGTGTGTGTGTGTGTGTGTGTGTGTGTGTGTGTGTGTGATGTGAATAAGATGCCTTGAAACAAAATATAAACGGTTTCTTTGTAGACAAGAAACACAAAAGGGTTAGAGTTAACAAACAAAACAAGGGAAAACAACAAGGATTGGTTATAAACTGATATTTTTTCCTTTCTCTATCAAGACAGATTACAAGTATACAAGAATAACAAATAACCTCTCTCTCTTGAATTAGGATTTTATCTTCCTATTTTTCCTTATGCAAGATGAGAGACTAGCATGCTATTTATAAGAAAACTAACACACTAACCTAATGAGATTTTTAAAAATTACCCATTACAAGCTAACTTAGGATACAAGCTAACTTAAACAATTGGGCTTACAAGAAAGGCCCAATTCAACATGCTAACAAACCTAGCAATATTGACTAATGCATGTTAGAACAAACTTCTACGGTAACACGCATTACTCCGACAACATACTAGAGTTCGATATAATATCTCACAAATCTCCACCTTAGATATAACTTTATAACATCAAGAAACTAGCTTTCTTCATGCAGATTTATCAACTACATACAGTGGAAAAGTTTGCAACTGGACAACGTCTTGGTGATCATATCAGCAACATTATGATATGTCAAAACCTTCAACACTTAGACTTCTCCATGCTCGATTACCCCTCTGACGAAATGTAGCCTTACATCAATGTGCTTGGTTCGCTCATGATAGACTGAATTCTTCGACAGGTGTATTGCAATTTGACTATCACATTTAACAGTGATAACTCGACCTTGAAGTTTTAGCTCCTTTGCAAAACCTTTAAGCCACAATGCTTCCTTCACAGCTTCAGTTAGGGCGATATATTCCGCTTTAGTGGTTGATAAGACAACAACCTTCTGAAGTGTTGCTTTCCAACTGATTGTTGTCCCAAACATAGTGAACACATATCCAGAAATAAATTTTCTGGAATCCATACAACCTGCATAATCAGAGTCGACATATCTTTTGATTGCTGCTTTACTATCTTCACCCAAGGCTCCACCATAAATTAGGACTCTATTCAGAGACCCATTTATGTACCTTATAATCCACTTCAATGCTTGCCAGTGAGCCTTTCCAAGATTCGCCATGTACCTACTTACAAGATTTACTGCATATGCTATGTCGGGTCTAGTACAAACCATATCATACATTAAAGAACCCATTATATTAGCAAATGGAATGACATCAGTGTTGGGACACTGATCTAGAATCAGCTTGAATTGAGGGTTTGTTGGAGTCATAACAGGCTTTAAATTTGACATACCACACATTTCGAGAATCTTCCGTAGGTATGCCTCTTGAGATAAACATAATTTCGATTGCTTTTTATCTCTTCAAATGTCAATCCCAAGAATCCTGGACGCAACTCCCAGATCCTTCATGTCGAACTCCTTATTGAGTTCAACCTTCACCCTCATTACATCTTTGACATTGTTGCTTTCTATTAGAATATCATCCACATAAAGCAACAAAATAATAAATGAATTAACAGGTCGAAATCTGAAGTAAACACAGTGGTCGAACTGACTTCTAAATAAAATTATGCCTGCCATGAACTTGTCAAATCTCCTATTTTACTATCGAGGAGATTGTCTCAGTTCATATAAATATCTATTCAACTTGGACACATAATTTTCTTTCCCTTTTTTCGACATACCCTTCAGGTTGCCTCCTAAGGATTGTTTTATCTAGATCACCATACAAGAACGCAGTCTTCACATCCATTTGTTCTAGTTCAAGGTCGAACTGGGCCACCGTGGCAAGCAACATTCGAATGGATTTATGCTTCACAATAGGAGAGAACACATCATTGAAGTCGACACCTTCTTTCTGAGTGAACCCCCTAGCGACCAATCTTGCTTTGTATCTCTTCGACGCCAATCATTTGATTCCTTCCTTAACTTTGAAAATCCATTTACAACTGACAAACCTGGCTCCAGCAGGTTTCTTAATCAGTTCCCAGGTGTTGTTATCATGAAGAGATTTTATTTCATCATCCATGGCCTTCATCCATTCAGTCTTCTTCCAACTCCTCATAACTTCCTTATAGTCTCTAAGTTCTTCGTCTAGAACCTTACTTGCAGAGATTAAGGCATAAGCTATAAGATCTGCATGCCCAAGTCTCTGAGGTGGCTTGATGTCTCTCATCGACCTGTCTCTTGCTAGCAGGTAGTCATTATCAGTCTTCTCAACTTCGAAAACATCTTCTGTGTCTTCTTCGACTTCATCTGGAGTACGCAATTCAGCACCAACATGCTCCACCTCAACAGGAATCTCTTTCTTTCCAGCTCTTCATCAGCATCATCAGTTTTCTTGAAAGCCATCTCTGCTTCATTGAAAACTATATCTCGACTAGTGATACACCTTCTGTGACATGGATCTAGGCACCATAGCCTATAAGCTTTGACTCCTTTAGGGTATCCCATCAAGATGTATTCTAGAGCTCTAGGTTCGACCTTGTCTTGCCTAGTGTGATCCCAGGCCATGCAGCCAAATACTCTCAGCTTGTCGAGACTAGGTGGATGTTCCGACCAAACTTCTCCAGGTGTCTTCATTCACAAGGAAGTCGAGGGACATCTATTTATCAGATAAGTTTTTATCCAAACAACCTCCGCCTAAAATACATTCTTTAATCTAACACTAACCAACATGCATCTAACCCTTTCAAGGATTGTTCGATTGAATCTCTCAACTAAGCCATTTTGTTGAGGAGTACCTGCTACAGTCTTATACCTTGCATATCTAGACTCAACACACTAACTGTCAAATTCTTCGTTGCAGAACTCAAGGTCATTGTCGGTTCTCAACCTATTAACCTTTCTGCCAGTTTGAGTTTTGGCCAAAACCTTCCAACTTTTGAAATTCTCATAAGTTTCATCCTTCGTCTTCTAGATGAATACCCATAGCTTTCTGGAATAGTCATCAATGGTGGATAGAAAATACCTTACACCTGAGTGTGAAGGATTCCTTGCAGGCCCCCAAAGATCAACATGAATGTAATCCAGGGATCCATATGTTCTTTGTTTGTCTTTGTTAAACTTCACCCAACAAGATTGACCAAATACACAAGATTCACAAAACTCCAACTTTTCGACTTTGTCACCTCCTAGCAGGTTTTGCTTCCCCAATTTGACCAAGCCTTTTTTGCTGATATGATCCAATCTCATGTGCCATATTCCTATCTTCGACACAAGTTTCGTGGATGCAACATTTGTTGAACCACTTACAACCTCATCCTCAAGGGTATATAAGCATTGTTTCTTCACGCCTCTCAAGACTTCCTTCGACCCCGTCATGAATCTTAAGACACTTTTCTCTCCTTGAAAAACATATCCCTTTCTGCCGAATTCACCAAGAGAAATAAAATTTCTCTTCAAATCAGGTACATACCTGACTTCAGTCAATAACCTTATTGAATTGTCATGGAGCTTGAATCTCACAAATCCAATACCTGTAGTTTTTCTAGATTTGTTATTTCTCAGCAGCACTGATCCACCATCTTGACCACATAGCTCCTCGAACAACTCTCTGTTTGGAGTCATGTGCCAAGTGCAACCTGAATCCATAATTCACTCCTTTCTTGAGTTGCCGCTTGAAACTACAAGGACATCAGATGAGTCGAAGTCATCTTGAACAATGGTTGTGTTACCATTATCCTTAACTCTATGATCTTTTAGGCGTTCAGGGTACACCTTTCTTGTGTGACCCTCTTTCTTACAGTGATAGCATCGAATACCAGATGCTTCACCGCTATAAGACTTCTACTGACTTTTACCTTTCTTCTTGTCGAACTTACCATCCTTTCACAAGAATTTTCTCTTAACGGCCAAACCTTCACCCACCGTCAAAGGTTTATACTCCTTTCATTCTATCAAGTCCTTAGAATACAAGGATGATTGAACTTCTTCAAAGCTCAGGGACTTCCTTCCATACAAGAGAGTTTCTTTGAAGTGAGCATGAGTTATAGGCAAAGCACACAACAACAACAATGCTTGATCTTCAACATCGATCTTCACATCAATATTTTCAAGATCAAGAATCATCTTGTTGAACATATCCAATTGCTCAGCCAACACTTTGTCTTCACTCATCTTGAATGAATACAAAGCTTCCTTTAGGTAGAGTCGATTCACTAGAGATTTGTTCATGTACAAACTTTCAAGTTTCACTCATAATCTCAATGTTATCACCAAGGCTCAATAATATTGCGTTGTGGGATTTCTCAATCATGGTCATCTTTTCATTTGTCGCTAATGCAGCGTCCATGGCTGCCTCTCCCTTCAACGCTTCTAAACAACCCTGCTGAACCAGTAGGGCTTTCATCTTCAAGCGCTAGAGACTGAAGTTGTTCACTCCGGTGAACTTTTCAATCTCATACTTTGTTGAAGGCATCTTCTTCACACTCACTACACCAATATGTTGTGAATAGGATGCCTTGAAACAAAATATAAACAATTTCTTTATAGACAAGAAACACATAAGGGTTAGGATTAACAAAGAAAACAACAAGGATTGGTTATAAACTGATATTCTTTCCTTTCTCTATCAAGCAAGATTACAAGTATACAAGAATAACAAATAACCTCTCTCTCTCTTGAATTAGGATTTTATCTTCTTATTTTTCCTTATGCAAGATGAGAGACTAGTATGTTATTCATAAGAAAACTAACACACTAACCTAATGGGCTTTTTAACAATTACACATTACAAGCTAACTTAAACAATTGGGCTTACTAGCAAGGTCCAATTCAACATGCTAACAAACCTAGCAATATTGACTAATGCATGTTAGAACAAACTTCGACTACAACACGCATTACTCCGACAACATACTAGAGTTCGATCCAATTTCATTGTGTTCTTCCTGTTTCCCTCTTTTCTACCCTTGTGGGATTCTTGATGATCAAGAAACCAATTATAATTTGTTATTCTGACATTGTTTTTCATAACAAATTGGTGTAGTGAACATGGAAGAAGATGCCGTCAATAAAGTATGAGATTCAAAAGTTCACCGAAGTGAACGATTTTGGTCTATGGCACTTGAAAATGAAAGCCCTTCTGATTCAGCAGGTTTGTTTAAAAGCGTTGTAGGGAGCCACAACCAGGGACGTTGCGTTAACGGACAGAGAAAAATGTCTATGGTAGAGAAAACCCACAATGTCATCTTATTGAGCCTTGGTGGTTCTTCGATAAGTTTCGAAGGAGACGACAACATCTGGGTTATGGGTGAAACTTGAAAGTCTGTACATTACTAAATCGTTGGTCAATCGACTCTACCTGAAGCAAGCTCTGTTTTCATTCAAGATGAGTGAAGACAAAGTTCTGGCCGAGTAGTCGGATATGTTTAACAAGCTGATTCTTGATCTTGAAAATATCGATGTCAAGATCAAGGATGAATATCAAACGTTGTTGTTGTGTGCTTTGCTCACTTCAAAGAAACTCTTTTGTATGGAAGAGATTCTCTGACCTTTGAAGAAGTTCAATTAGCCTTGTATTCTAAGGATTTGAATGGACGGAAAGAGCACAAGCCATCTTCGACAGGTGAAGGCTTGTCGGTTAAGGCAAAATTCACAAAGAGAGATGGAAAGTTCGACAAGAATAAGGGTAAAAGTCAGTAGAAGTCTTATAGTGGTGATGCATTTCATATTCGATGTTATCACTGTAAGAAGGAGGGTCATAAAGAAAAGTGTGCCCAGAATGCCAAAAAGATTTTGGAGGTAAGGATAATGGCAACACAACCATTGTGTGTAAAAGCCTATTAGGTTAGTATATTAGTTTTCTTATAAATAACATGCTAGTCTCTCATCTTTGGTGTGTGGTGCAAATCCTAATTAGGGTGAGAGAGGTTATTTTATATTCTGTAATACTTATAATCTTGTTTCAAAGAGAAAGTAAAAAATAGCAGTTTATAACCAATTTCATTGTGTTCTTCCTGTTTATCTCTTTTCTACCCTTGTGGGTTTCTTGCTGATCAATAAACTAATTATACTTTGTTATTTCAGTATCGTTTTTCACAACAGATGCGATAGAAGGACTCGCCAAGAAAGAAAAGTTGGCGAAATACAATATAAATTTTAAGAAATGTCAGGAAAGTTCACCAAAGAAGAATTGGCCCCCTAAAGGGAGCAATCCCACAAGAAGACTATAGAAGTTGTCTTCATATCCAATGGATATGATGACAACGTTGAATAAGAAAAATTCCATAAAGGAAACGCTAGTATATTACATTCATCAGTGGTCCCAAGGGTGAGTATCCCTTCCAAAAAAGACAATAAAGAGTATAATTGTCGATCTAATGGTTGTTAGCAAGAAGGAATGAAACATTTCAACTAGGGTGTTGAAGAGGTAAATCCTTGGGTTCTATGACAAAAAAATAGGGAACTCCGAGAACAACATCATTTTAATTGCAAAACATATTTTCACCGAGATGAACATAAAAAAATCACATTTGAAAATGCATGAAGATTATTGAAAGATGAGCAGAAATGTCTGGTAGATTTAGCGAAATATTCTTCAAAAAGAACAAATAATTCAACTTCAAGAGTATATTCATCATCTTCTACTCCCACAATGTACACACACGAGCAACAAATACAATCTATCATCACCTACTTTTTACATTGTCCAATCGATCAAAAGACAGTTAAAATAAAGAAAATAAGAGAAACTTGTAAAAATATTTACAACAAAGGTCAAATTTAATGATTTGCAAGATTAGTTTTAAAAAAAAGAATTAATGCTAGAGTATGCATGTACTAACGCATGATTAACAGTGAAAAAGTCAAGATGAAAGAATAATGGATGATGCTACAGTACAAAAAGAAAAGAGTGATATATACAAGTTAAAGATCAATGATTTACACATACTTACAAATAATACATAAAATATGAATCATAGACAACTTCATCCTCAATAAATATTGTGTGACGTGATTAGATAAAAAGATGAATTTAATTAATATGACTATTTACGTTGAATTAGTTTTTATGATTATCAATGTTATTCAAATTAGTTGTTGTTCAAAGTAATCATTAAAAACTAACCATTATTCAAATTATCTCTATTAATACCTTTAACATGTATAATAATATCACAATACCTCTCTACAACTTTCTATTTAATATCAAACTTATTTTTACATATGTATCCTTTCCACATTACAAAAATGTTTATACATTATATGAATGGATAACAGGCTTGCGACACTTTTCCTCAAAATTCAAGCGCTACGAGAAGTCCTGAGTTCTTGCATACTTAGACGTCAAAGTAGAAATATAGAGAAGAACTCTAAAGAGAGACATAATCGTTTATTCAAAATGTATCAAATGCATAAACATAAACATGTGTTACATGGTTGAAAATCTAAATCAACATGGTAAAATTATATAATAATCTAAATTGTTGTGTAAAATGTAACAAGCAAAAAGAGAAAAGAGTGAGAAGGTTCTACACGAGGACACGTAGTTAGAGATCCCCCACCTTAGCTGTCAACTGTTCCAACAACATCAATAATATCGCGTCCTATATCTTTCTTCCTTCCACACTCTCTTCTCATCACTCACTCATACGCTTATTCTTCTTCTTCTTCAACCTTTTTTCATTCCCATTTTATTCTCTAGATCTAACCAAAAACCTCTTCATTTCATAATAATTCAATGAAGTAGTAGCATCCTCTCAAGTTCACAATGATGGGTTTCAACCCATCCAAAATGGTTCCTATAAACTTTCACGAATCATCACAGAAAAAAAGAGTTCCATCAAGAGTCTGGTTAAGCTTCCAAATATCAATGGCTGTCCTCGTGGGTGGAAACCATACATCATCAAGGTTTTGTACTCGCTAAATTCTTCTCTCTTTCTATATCTGGCTTTTCAACTTCTCTCTCCCTCTCTCTCTGTCTCTCAAACTTCTGATCTCTAAAGACTGCACCAACAATCATGGACAATGACTTAACCTCCTTGTTGATCTCACTCAGCTAGTGTGAAATCATCCCTGAACCATAGTTCCTTGAGAGTACACCTTGAATCAGTCTTGAATCTTGGGTTCTTGTCTTGTCTGAAGTTGCACCTTCAGGAGTGACACTTACCAATTAAAGGATAATCAGTCAATTACTTGCCAAGTAGCAACTGATTTTAAATCCTCAAATTGTGACACAAGAAACTTCTGCAGAGAAAAATAAATTCTCCCAGACACACACCAATGTTTTACACAATGCCAACACAAGCACTGCAGCTGTACATCAGACATGTACACAGCTCCCCCTATCATGCATAGTCAGTACTCCCCCTAAAAGAGAGAACACAACCATATGAAGACTTACACCAACATCTCCATATTCACACATTGGAACCACATGCAACTATGCATCCCATGTGTCACAAACCATGCTGGAACCAATATTAGAAGTAGTTGCAGGATTACTATCTGGAAGATTTCTCAGATTTCAGCTTTGACAACAAGTCTCCGAGATGTCAGAGTGAAAGTCCTTCCTTATGTACAAGATCAAGGCTGATGTTGTCTTAATCTTCATCTTCACCTGTCAAACAAGACACATCACTTGGAGAGAGGCTCAAAACCCTGGTTTGATCCATTGATACCCAATGAGAGAACCAAGAGCAGAACCACTGTTAAGTTCATCATGAACAATAAACAATGTCACAACACCTAGTATGACATTCCACCCTCCTAGAGGCATACAGTCATAAACTGCTTGAAGCCACAAGCAATCTTGAGACACAACTGTACCAGTGCAGCAACATATCCTAGATAGAAGTATACCTCCCCATACCAAGGATAACTAGTGCTCTATTTCCAGAAGCACGTGAATGGAAAACATAAGACTCATCTTCATGTCTTCAAGAGCTCACTCCTTGTTCAACACACCTGCTGAACGCATTCACTTACTGCTTGAACCATAGATAACTAGTACACCCATCAGACAAAAGCTCTCCCGCTATCTTTTATGAAAGCTGCTCCAAGATCACCACATTATCTCTCATGCCCAACTACCTGCTCATACAGTGAGAAGGCATCAAACTGATCCACCTCTTCCTAGAGTTACTTGTAGCAGAAGAGATCACTTCTCCACAAGTATTCTGACCTTAGGCTGAGTACAAGATAGACTCCCCATAATCCAAGACATTCTTTCCTCATCATTCTCCCATATGATAAGTTAGAAAGCTTCTGATTTTACTGGTGAATCTTCTCATCAGAATCCAGACTTTCATGCAGTCAATCAATGATCCACTCCAGTCTTGTCCAATCCTTTCACATCATACTCCAAGATAGTCCTTTTACCTCATCATTCTCCCGTATGACAAGATAGAGTACTTCTTAGTCAAGATATGAATCACAAGTTCCGCACCAGATCTTCAAGTCCTTTGCCAAACCATATCCACTGGTTCACAACTGGACTTACTTATGCCTAGTAATCCAACTGAAGATCTTCAGAGAGCACAGCTCCATCAGCTTGATCAAAAACATCTTCAAAATAGGGTAATCTTCCACACATAACTTAGGGCTTCTACCACAAGCTCCAATATACGAACAGAAACAGATCCTCCTTTGGTCTTTAACCAACCACCCTTCTGCACAAAAGTAAGCATGAACAGTCCTAGAACCTTATGTGGTCTTCAAATAACTACCCTTTTGAAATAGCCAACTGCTACTGTTTGGTTAATCTGCTTATCCACCAGGCCACTTTGATCTTCAAGTCATAAATTCTAATTGCTCCATAGCAAGGCATCTACTCCTTCACACAGCTCCCGTAAACTGCATAAGATGAAACATTAGTTCCATTCATACCTGAGAAGATCAACTTATCTTTCAATGATGTGCCACAACATCAATGAAGGCCTTGAAGTTACTGCTTGAAGTCACTACATCGGTTAAGACATCCAGCTGGAGAGTTCAGGCTTTTATTCTCGAAGTGCATTTGCTTTAAGAACTCCTCTTTAAAGAAAACCAAACATGCCAAAGCTTGATTCTTTAGAGAAGGAAGATCATAAAAGTCCTTACAAAAGGATTCTCGCTTTCCTTAGGTAGAGACTTCTTTAGAAAGTCAAGGATAACTGCCACTTATCCTTGTCCTCCAAGATGAGCAAGGTCACATGCTCCTAAAAACTTAGATCAGAAAAAAACTGACCCAAGCAGTGCTTATTACCATCACCATATTCTAGACACGTTTCTTGCCAGGAAACTTTCTAGATAAAGATCAGATACTTCTAGTAAAAACTAGAACACACCAGTTGCACTCCAATACTCCTGACAAAAAAAGTCTTCATCTTTACTCCCATTAGCACTATATTCTAGCCTAAGTTTCTTGCCAAGAACCTTACTAGAATAAAGACAGATCCTACCACACATGCGTATGGTACCTGTGATTCACTCCTTGAATCAGTAGAATTCTGCACAATCTCTGCTGATGGAATGTCTCAACATCTGGTTGAACATCAGATTCTTGAAGTAGATCAAACAAATCAGGGGCCTGATGCTTGAGCAACAACTGATGAGACAACTTGATCATCAACTAAGGATAATCCATTAAATATTTGAGAATATCTCAAATAGTAATGAATCTTAAATCCTTGTAACAGATCCTTCTCTGAACTTCATGGATAATCAATTAAATACGTGTGTAGACCACAAATAGCAATTGATCTTAAATCCACACAACTTCAGGAATACCAAGCCTGACACCCTTGATTCAACCTGCCTTATGACTTCCTTTAGCTAATAGAGCTCTTGCAAATCATGAATGGTAAAAATAAATCACCTCCCATTATGCCATCTGTCAGCACCAGCCACAGCCATACATCAACCTGTATATAGGGCAATCTTCTCCCAGGGATACCAAAGTTCTTTTATCAGAACAATATGCAACGGAACCACCAAAAGAACATCTTCCATAAGCCCTAAACAAGATGTTAGAACATACTCACCAGGTCATAGAGGCGCCTATATCAGATGGCACAACAGCAGATACATAGAATACATCAGCAACCCAATCATTTAGCAAGATCAGCACGACAACTACAACTTCTCCTTGTTTTAAACCACCAGAAAGTATCTCCCAAGATCTCATCCAGAACAGACAGGATGCCTGCTCTGATACCAATTGAAATTCTGGTATGTAGATCTCATGTGTTCCAAGAACATTGATCTCTGCTCAACAAGGACGAAGACAGACCATGACCAATTTAAATTTATTTAAATTGTTCCAATGTCATGACCAACGTCATGACCTCTGTTTTGACATCTGCATACTGACAGACTATTTATCTAAACATTTAAATTGTGCAGAATTGTAAATGCTGAAGGATAAATAACACAATGAATTGTTAACCCAGTTCGGTGCAACGTCACCTACATCTGGGGGCTACCAAGCCAGGAAGGAAATCCATTATTAGCAGAATTAATTCAGAGCTAAACTCCCCCGTTTACAACCCCTCACTTAATCTCTACCCAATGCAACTTCAACCTAGAGACACTCTAGACCTGAGTATGCCCACTCACTCCCCACAATCACCGCAGTGATAAACAATTCAATACATAATAAGACTTTGGAAGACACTCTTCAAAGTCACAATACTTGATTTTGCTTAACAGCTTCAATCAAGGACAATGAACACAACAGTTCATACACAATAACCAAAGCAATTATACCACACACAATTGCTTGGAACACAAGAAATCCTAAGACTCATACACACGTGAAGAATCACTGCAAACAACAGAATTCTCCACTCACACACATGTCTACCAAAATGTATCAAAAGATACAAAGAGTGACTTACACACAAGGGACTGTCAAACCCTAGACCTTTATTTTACACTCAAGTTGTTCTTGATGTGAGTGCTTAATTTTTCCTCTGCTTCTGCTCCTCCTTTTATAGCAATGCAGACTGGGCTTGGGCTGGTCACAAGTAACAAACATTAGGTTTAACAAAGTAAACCTAATTTCCATAATTCAAGGTGCTGTCAAATTAGGTCACAGCTGCTTCATGTTATGTCCAGCTCTGACTAGAATCTCGCCTGAGATAACTAAGAAGCCATAACAGGTTTCCTGAATTATAGCCTGAGATATATCAGGTATCATAACAGAAAAACAAACCCTGCACGCCTGATGTCATATGATCAATGTCATAACATTCAGTCATGACATTCAACTTCACTTAGACTTGCTTTCCAGCTTGCCCTGCTGAACACTTCTGCAGAATTTTCTTCATGACAGTAGAAACAAGCATATTATAGTTTCCTAAAATGTCTCAAAGATCCTTTTTATGAACACCAATTAAATATGCACTTTGTTCCTAATGAATCACTTTGGCCTGTACATACTGATGGGGAATATCTAACAGGACCTAACATTTCTGTCAAGAGATATAACATAGCAGCCCCTGTTGTACTAGACATTGATGTCATGACATTGGTAATGACATCCATGACAACAATTCTGTCATTTGTTCTTGCTAGCTCCTGCTGCACCAGATGTCATGATATTGGTAATGACATCCTGTTTACAACACATGACAACAGTTCTGTTACCACAGCTCCTGCTGTATTAGAAAGCGATGTCATGACATTGGTCATGACATTGTGATTAACAACACATGGCAACAGTTCTATCATGACAGCAGATGGATGTCACGATATTCAGCATGACATTCTCATTAAAACATTCCACAGCAGTTCTGTCACCACAGCAGATGGAGATGTTATAATATCCTGCTTAACATCAGTGCAGGATCATGCTTTACCAAAATTTAGCCAATCATAGAACCACAGACAATCATAGAACCTTGGAACTAACATTGATGATCAAGAAACCAATTATAATTTGTTATTTTGACATTGTTTTTCATAACAAATTGGTGCAGTGAACCTGGAAGAAGATGCCTTCAATAAAGTATGAGATTCAAAAGTTCACCAGGTTTGTTTAAAAGCGTTGTAGGGAACCACAACCAGGGACGTTGCGTTAACGGACAGAGAAAAATGTCTATGGTAGAGAAAACCCACAACGTCATCATATTGAGCCTTGGTGATAAGGTTCTTCGATAAGTTTCGAAGGAGACGACAACGTCTGGGTTATGGGTGAAACTTGAAAGTCTGTACATGACTAAATTGTTGGTCAATCGACTCTACCTGAAGCAAGCTCTGTATTCATTCAAGATGAGTGAAGACAAAGTTCTGGCTGAGTAGTCGGATATGTTTAACAAGCTGATTCTTGATCTTGAAAATATCGATGTCAAGATCGAGGATGAATATCAAGTGTTGTTGTTGTGTGCTTTGCTCAGATCACATGCTCACTTCAAAGAAACTCTTTTGTATGGAAGAGATTCTCTGACCTTTGAAGAAGTTCAATTAGCCTTGTATTCTAAGGATTTGAACGGACGAAAAGAGCACAAGCCATCTTCGACTGGTGAAGGCTTGTCGGTTAAGGCAAAATTCACAAAGAAAGATGGAAAGTTCGACAAGAATAAAGGTAAAAGTCAGTAGAAGTCTTATAGCGGTGATGCATTTGATATTCGATGTTATCACTGTAAGAAGGAGGGTCATAAAGAAAAGTGTGCCCAGAACGCCTGAAAGATTTTGGAGGTAAGGATAATGGCAACATAACCATTGTGTGTAAAAGCCTATTAGGTTAGTATGTTAGTTTTCTTATAAATAGCATGCTAGTCTCTCATCTTTGGTGTGTGGTGCAAATTCTAATTAGGGTGAGAGAGGTTATTTTCTATTCTGTAACACTTATAATCTTGTTTCAAAGAGAAAGTAAAAAATAGCAATTTATAACCAATTTCATTGTGTTCTTCCTGTTTATCTCTTTTCTACCCGTGTGGGTTTCTTGCTGATCAAGAAACTAATTATACTTTGTTATTTCAGTATCGTTTTTCACAACAGATGCGATAGAAGGACTCGTCAAGAAAGAAAAGTTGGCGAAATACAATATAAATGGTAAGAGATGTCAGGAAAGTTTACCAAAGAAGAATTGACCCCCTAGAGGGAGCAATCCCACGAGAAGACTATAGAAGTTGTCTTCATATCCAATGGATATGATGCCAACGTTGAATAAGAAGAATGCCATAAAGAGAAACGCTAGTATATTACATTCATCATTGGTCTCAAGGGTGAGTACCCCTTCCAAAAAGACAATAAGGAGGATAATTGTCGATCTAATTGTTGTTAGCAAAAAGGAAGGAAACATTTCAACTGGGGTGTTAGAGAGGTCAATCCTTGGGTTCTATGACAAAAAAAATAGGAAACTCTGAGAACAACATCATTTTAATTGCAAAACATATATTCACCAAGATGAACATAAAAAAATCACATTTGAAAATGCATGAAGATTATTGAAAGATGAGCAGAAATGTCTTATAGATTTACCGAAATATTCTTCAAAAAGAACAAATAATTCAACTTCAAGAGTATATTCATCATCTTCTACTCCCACAATATACACACACGAGCAACAAATACAATTTATCATCACCTACTTTTTACATTGTCCAATCGATCAAAAGGCAGTTAAAATAAAGAAAATAAGAAAAACTTGTGAAAATATTTATAACAAAGGTCAAATTTAATGATTTGCAAGATTAGTTTTTTAAAAAAAAAAATTAATGCTAGAGTATGCATGTACTAACGCATGATTAACAGTGAAAAAGTCAAGATGAAAGAATAATGGATGATGCTGAAATACAAAAAGAAAAGAGTGATATTGTGTGAAGTGATTAGATGAAAAGATGAATTTAATTAATATGACTATTTACGTTGAATTAGTTTTTATGATTATCAATGTTATTCAAATTAGTTGTTGTTCAAAGTAATCATTAAAAACTAACCATTATTCAAATTATCTCTATTAATACCTTTAACATGTATAATAATATCACAATATCTCTCTACAACTTTCTATTTAATATCAAACTTATTTTTACATATGTATCCTTTCAATCCTTTCCACGTTACAAAAATGTTTATACATTATATGAATGGATAAAAGGCTTGCGACACTTTTCCTCAAAATTCAAGCGCTACGAGAAGTCCTGAGTTCTTGCATGCTTAGACGTCAAAGTAGAAATATAGAGAAGAACTCTAAAGAGAGACATAATCGATTATTCAAAAAGCATCAAAATGCATAAACATAAACATGTGTTACATGGTTGAAAATCTAGATCAACATGGTAAAATTATATAATAATCTAAATAGTTGTGTAAAATGCAACCCAAGCAAAAAGAGAAAAGAGTGAGAAGGTTCTACACGAGGACACGTAGTTAGAGATCCCCCACCTTAGCTGTCAACTGTTCCAACAGCATCAATAATATCGCGTCCTATATCTTTCTTCCTTCCACACTCTCTTCTCATCACTCACTCACACGCTTCTTCTTCTTCTTCAACCTTTTTTCATTCCCATTTTCTTCTCTAGATCTAACCAAAAACCTCTTCATTTCACAATAATTCAATGAAGTAGTAGCATCCTCTCAAGTTAACAATGATGGGTTTCAACCCACCCAAAATGGTTCCTATAAACTTTCACGAATCATCACAGAAAAAAAGAGTTCCATCAAGAGTCTGGTTAAGCTTCCAAATATCAATGGCTGTCCTCGTGGGTGGAAACCATACATCATCAAGGTTTTGTACTCGCTAAATTCTTCTCTCTTTCTATATCTGGCTTTTCAACTTCTCTCTCCCTCTCTCTCTGTCTCTCAAGCTTCTGAATTCATCAAAAATCTTATCTTTTTGATAAAACCACTAAACCCTAGATCCCAATTGATCTAAACTCGGAAATTTCATGGACTCGAAGCTCCTGAATTTCCAGATCCTTCATGGGTCAATCGTTCGGCGCGTGTTCTTCCGTTCAATCATGCTTGCAGCTACCATTTCAATGGTGGCTCTCTTTCGCGCTTTATCAGATTTCGATTTGGGAAATTTGGTTCCCATTGCAAACAGTTTCAACTGTTATGCAGATTCAGATAACAACGTTACTTCAAACCCCAGTTCAAATTTTCTTCGGAATCGAATCTGGGGTAACGTGAATTGTGAAAAAGACGTTAACTTGACGGTGAGTGTCGTCACTGAGTTAATGGGCAAACAGTTTCTGAACTGTGAAGCGAATACCCTTTGTGTTGGTGAAGGTTCTTCAATGGCCGTTAAGGCAATGAAACAGTTGGGTTTTTCAACTGTTAGTGGTGTTTACAGTAACCGTTTTTTCACACTCAATATGAAGAGAATCGTTTATGAGCTTGATTATCAAGATTCTTCGTTTGATTTCGTTTTGTCTAGAGATCTTGATAAGGTTTCTGTGCCTGCTTTGCTTGTACTTGAGGTTGAACGTGTTCTTAAGCCTAATGGAATTGGTGCGCTTCTTGTTGGGGCTAAGAGTTCTCACCACAATGACTTGATTAGATCAGCTACACCGGTTTCATCGTTGTTGAGGTTTTCTAGTGTTGTTCATGTTGATTCTATTGATGATGAACTTAACCTTGTTGTTTTCAAGAAAAGATCTGAAAATGCAACAGCTTTTTTCAACCACCATCAGCTTAGTTTACCTGCTGATTGTCCTAGTTTGGCGTTAACCAAACCTCTTATAGATCTAATGGAGCCTCTCGTGAGTGAGAAACCGAAACCGTCTAACGCGACGCTGGTTTCGTATTTGCCGAAGTTTGTAGATATTTCTACTAGGAAGAGGTTGGTATATATTGATATTGGTGTAGGAGAGCTTTTGAATGCAAATGTTAGTGATTGGTTTCTACCTTCATATCCAATTGATCAGAAAGATTTCAATGTTTATTTTGTTCACTACAACACTTCCATAATGTTGTCTTATGTGAAGAGACCCGGTATCACGTTTGTTTATCACCCTGGATTAGCCGGTAAGGTCGTCACCGCAGTCGATGTTGATGAGGATGTGGAAGATGGTGAAGAAGTGGATCCTTATGTTGGGGAGGAAGAGTTTGATTTCCTTGCTTGGTTCAAAGAAACAGTGCAATATGCCGATTTTGTTGTGTTGAAGATGAATGCAGGTGAAGTTGAACTCAAGTTTCTTTCTGATGTATTTGACAGTGGAGCTATATGCTTTGTTGATGAGATGTTTCTAAGATGTCCGGATATCACAAGCAAGGAAAGTTGCATGGATGTTTACAAAAGTCTGAGAAGCAATGGTGTCTATGTGCATCAATTGTGGGGAGAGTGAATTGCTTAGGTGGAAAAAAATATGTTTTGTTATTTGAATTTCTGTGTTTGATGTAATTGGGCTATAGTCCAAATATGTTATGTGTTGTTGTTGTATGTTAAGGTTAGTATGTAAGATGCTATGTCATCTGAGTGCTATATGGTTGGGTGCTTATACTAAATAAACAACCATTGTTGTTGTAATTCTGGTTTGCTAGTAAATTATGTGTGTATTGTTGTTCGTGATGCTTTTTTTTTCTTTCTTTTTTAATGGCTGATTTGGTTGATAATGACAGACAAATAGAATGCCATAAAAAATTACGAAAAGAAAATGGACAAGTTTTTTTATTGGATCAAGATAATCATTGTTATATTTACTTGAACCATCAAATTGTTGCCACGCCACTAGTAATTCTATGATTCAGTGTATCTGAACAGACAAATGTTTATAATAATCATTAATGGAGCGTTGAAGCATCCCGTTTTCAGATCCAATCAAAACGAGTTATAAAAAAAGCACACAATTAAAGTAAAATCTAATCAATTATATATAAAATTAATCTTAATTATTTACTAGTTTATTGAATTAATTATAATTTTGCATGTGATAACTAAACGTAGAAAACTCAAACTACAAACTGAGAGATTGCGTGGGTTAACTCTCATTACCGATAATTCTAAATATTTCTGTAAAAGTTCTTTGAAATTTGATCTCTACTTTGAATTCTGTTGAATTTCTGAAGTCAACTCAGAAAAAAAAGTAGATCTATAGAACATTTTTATAATTGCTAGTACTTAGTTATGAGTCCTAATCACCGTTATATAATACTAGAGCTTTAAACTCTGTCGTTTAATGGTAAAATGGACATCTTTTGACATGTGACTAATCATGATTTGAAAGTTGAACTCACTTACTTTTCAAATTGTATAGTTGTCCCATAGTTATATGAACCGATTAGGGATTTGCTGCCTTTGATTTCCATATCTTTGGTAGCTTCGTGTATCTCTCTCTAATTAATTTCAATCTCTCACTAAAATATACTATTATATTCATTTATGTATACTATTAATCATATGATTAAAAAAAATCAACGTTGAGCAAAAGTAAAACTTTTGTTTTTGTATAAAAGCAAAATTTCACCTGGTTTTAAGTTTTTTTAACAGATTGATTTCTTAAATTTTCTTTAATAATTTGATTTTTTAGGGTAATTTTTATATAGTTTTTATATTATGTGATTGGCATATTTTTAGTTGCACTTAATTATTTTATACTATTCAAACTAATTGTATTCACAATTACCATCAAAACGCTAATAATACACACATTTGGTAATTTAAAGGATTAAATTGTAAAGAAAACTAAAAAATCAACATGTTATTAAAAAAATATTTAAAGGATTTCTGAGGTAATTTTACTTCTTTTTTTACATAATGTAAAAGTAAATATTAACAATATAACGGGTGACTATAATATTATTATGGATGGTAATTGAACTCATTTTCTTATGGATGATAATTGAATTCATTTTCAGTGGATATTCGTAAAAGTTATCTATAATGAATAGGTCAATAATCTGTAAAATAGACACGGATAATTATCCATTAAAATAAACAAATATAGACATGGATACAAATATTTTAATACCCACTCATCCCATACCCGCAAAATATATAATTATATTTTTTTTTTATCATTATAAATACATATATGTTTATCAATTTTGTTAATTACACCACTCTTAAATTTGTAAGCATTCATATATCAATTTTGTTAATTACATCACTCTTAAATTTGTAAGCATTTTAATAAAAATGTTTGTTGATTTTTTTAACTCAACAAATAATATTTTTGTTATTTATTTATTAACTTTTTCTTTCTTTTTGACCTATCAACATGATTAATAAATTAATAATTATTTAAATAATTAGTATCAAATATATTTTAAAAATGAAAAACAATTTTTTCCCTATTTGTACTATTAACATGATTGATAATATTTTAAAAATAACAAACAAAATTTAGTATTTTAATATTTATCTAAATATATATTAAATATATTTTAAAAATAATTTATCTTTTTAACCAATTAACATGATTAATAAATTAATAATATTTTAAAAATGACGAACAAATTTTTATATTTTAATATTTATTTAAATAATATTATATACTTTTAAAAATGATAAACAAAATTTATTATTTTTTATTTTATTTCAGTAGCTCATGAAAATTTTATATTATACTAAATAAAAGTTAAAAAGATTTCATATTTATTATTTTATTTTATTTGTTAGTAGAATAGTTAATTGTGTGTTTAATTAATTATGAAGAAAATATTGTTTTTTTTATTTTTCAATTATTCTAATTCTAGTTAGTTTCACAATAAATAAATTAGTAAAACAAAAGAGATTAAAGGTTAAAGTTGAACATGTGCCTCTCTTTTTTCTCTTCCCTAGGTGAATTCGTACTTTTAGAAATGCTAAAATCGCTTCTCATTGTGTAACAAGTTCATATTTCTTCAAGAAATTGTTTAAAGAAATCGTTTTTCATCGCTTCAGCTTCAGTTAAAACGGAAACACAGTTTTGTTGCCTAATTTCTTCAAGAAAACATTTAAAGAAATTGCTTCTCATCGCTTCAGCTTCAGTAAAAAAGGAAACACAATTTTGTTGCCCTAATTTCTTCAAGAAATCGTTAAAAATAGAACTCACTTTAGGTGCTTGAAAGTGTATCTTGCTCATAGAAGGAAATCACTCAAAGGTTCGACTGTACCTCATTCTCTTTCGTTTCCAGGTTCGATTGACTATATTTTGTGTGCGTAATCTAAATCAAAATTGAATTCTCGATTTTTTTTATTATAGTTTAAGCTTTTGAAGAAGTTATTTGGTTTCACCTTTTTTATTCGTTCAGATCAGCGTAATCTACTAGAAACTGAATTCATATGTAAGTGGTTTCTAGTTTGATTGTTGATTAGTTATTAGTGTTTATTTGTATTCTCCGCTTTTGCACGTGGTTTTGATTTGAAGTTAGGTCAATTTTAAAATAGCTTGACCTTTGAGTCCTATTTTAGTAAGTCGATGACCTTTTGCTTCCTTTGTACAATACTCACTTCGTCCCAGAATGAGTGACTCATTTGGAATAAAAGAGCGTCCCAAAATGAATGACCCATTACAAATTCTAATGCATCTTTTTCAATTTACCCTTTAATTAGTATTATTTTCATCATTCCCAGTATATGATAAGGGTATTTTAGTAAAAATATTATTCTCTTATTTATTTATTTATTTTATTAATCTGTGTGAAATGGTCAACTGGGTCACTCACTGTAGGATGGTGGAGTATATACGTATACTCTGAGAAATAAAAAAAAATTATATATCATGTGTTGGTGAAGAGGAAATTCATTTATGTATTTGCTCAATATATACCCTGTTAACTTCCATTTATTTCTCTCTTTTGGTTTTTGGATACTAAAAGACAAGATTATGTATATTGTAGTCCTTGATCAATTCGATTCGACTACCAATGCAAAACTCAAGAACCAAAGAGATAGACCAACGTCTTTTATGAATCTCACAAAATAAACTTTTATAGAACTTACACCTTAAAAGGTTGGGTTGGTAAGTCTGGAATCAAAAAAGATTGTTTATACATAATAAAATGGAAAGAATTGTGAGGAGAATTTTTTAATGAAATAACCATTTCATCTTTCTCCAACTTATATTCCAAACTAACCATCTTTCTCTCATTATTTCCATTATACTCATCTTTCAAACAAAAAATAAGATACTCGTACAAGGGGACGCCAATAGAAGGAAAACTCCTCCTATAATTTGTAAGGGGGCATCAATAGGAGGGAAATCCCTCTTTGTTTTATAAAGGGGTACTAATAGGAGGAAATCCCCCTCTTTATTTTATATGGAGTGCCAATAGGAGGAAAGTCTCCTCTTGTTGATTTATTTATTTAATTTTTAATATATATTATATAATATTATATTATAAAGTGTAATAATAGTTTAATATAATAAAATTTGGATTACATGTGGGAATAGCCTTGTACATTTATTTCTACGACCCAGTCGAATTAAGTGGCCGTCGGTTCCGCATTCTTGAGGTCGTATGTCTTTTACTGCTTTCTGTGGCTATGGATTCACCTGAGGTGTTTCATAAGAAACCGTCGTGGATTATGTTGGCATTTGAAGAACTTCGCTTACGTAGGTTCATGTTGATGAACTCAAATTAGTGAAGTCGTCTGGATTGAGTTGGGTGCCCATGACTTTATATTTTTGTTATGTTGGTTATGTTAATGAGGTAATGGTCAGACAGTAGCAAGGTTGGTTGAACCGTGACATTGGTGTGAATGTTTGGGTGGGTATAGGGCTGACAATGAACCAAACCAACTCGAAGATAGTTCGGAATTCGACTCGACAATTAAATCGTTGAACTAGGTTCATGAACCAAATGAGTTGAGTATGAGCGAAAAATTAAGTTCGTTAACTAAATGAGCTGAACTTGAACTATACATAGTTCGACTCGTTAGGTTCATGAGTTAACTCGATTACATATGAAAAGAATTATACTGTCTTTAAGATTAGGTTTAAATATTTACTTCAAATCTTAGACAAATTTAATCTTCAATTTAGTAGTTTTTGAATTAGACTCTCAAATGTATGTCTTGAAAGTTGTGTAGGTTTTGAATTAGTAGATTTCGAAGTTAAAGTTAAATTTCAATATGATAAATTTTATTTTATTTTAATATTTTATTTAAAATATATATATTTATTTAAAATGTCAAATATACTAAAAAATATATATATTTAAAAAAATAGTTTTTAAGTTCGTGAACCATGTGAGCTGAACCTAATGAGATGAACCTAACGAGTCGAACCGAACTGTTCGTGAACTTATAACGAGTCGAGTTTGAGCTTAAAAAAAAGTTCGTGTCTAACTCGAACTCGAACTCGAATTCGAACAATTCTTAACGAGTCGAGCCGAGCTGAGGTGAGTTCGACTCGACTCGACTCATTTCCAGCCTTAGGTGGGTAATAACTGATGTGGTGTTTGGTAGTCCATGTTAATTTGTTTTATATTTGATTAAGAGTATGATGGGTTGGTTGGTTATGTTTGTTGGTATTAGGACTTATAAAAATTTTGTGGTTCTTGTTGGAATGAGGGTTGGCATGAGGTATATTCTTGGTATTGTGGTTGTACGGGTGGCATGTGTTGCTGCTAATTATTTTGGGATGGATTTTGAGTGTAAGAAGTGTGTTGCGTTAGAGGTTGGGTGTTTGATGATGAAGCTTTTTGGCGTGGATCAACCAAATATCTTGGATCAGATAAGAAACCAGTTGAAATCAATCTATAACAATTCATGTATTCGGTAGTTCATTTAGGCTTGATTGGCAGTATAGTGTCGGTTAGGACTAAACGACGATGACGCTTCCATTCACGACACTCAGATTTTGCATATAATGTTCAATCGTCGTACTCCCATTGGTTTGAGACTTTAATATTGTGGTATTGCACAAAGCACCTTGGAGGACTCAGAATTTTTTGAAGCATGCCGAATTAAAATTTCACTTAATCACTATGGAGCATCTCCATAGTATTGAACACAATAATCAATGTTTTTGCACTCCAAAGGTCAGCATCTTATTGATTCACTTCATGTATGCCTTGTTCCTATGTCATTGTGGCATGTTCCAGTGTTTGTCAAGACCCATTCTTGCAATTATCAAAGGTTTACAAGGTCATAAACTTATTTGGTATCTACAATAACAACTTCCTAATGGTAGCTAGTGAAGACTATTGGCCTACATAACAAGGAGACACAATTTACCACAATAAAAATATGAGAAGGAACAAAAAAGGTCGCCCCAAAAGCACACAATTTATAACTGAAATAGATACAACCGAGAAAATGGAAAGATTGTGTGGAATATGTCGTCTTCTCGGTAACAAACAAAAATGTTGTCCAAATGTCAGAACAAGTTCTAGATAAGATTTAATGATGTCATTAAAAAATTTGTAACCTTCGAATGTAATATGGATAACAACTTTTGGTTACAAGACAACAAACAACATGTAAGTATAAGTGCACCTAAGAGGGGGTTGAATTAGGTACTATGATCAATTTTTGATTTTGGTGAAATGGTTCTTTAACTTTCTATTTTGTTGGTGTTTATGAAAGCTATAAAATATAGAAAAGTAAAGAACACCTAGGAATTATACTAGTTCCTCTCACAATCCGAGAGTACGTCTAGTCCCCTTATCACATGTAAGAGATTTCACATTTTGTTAGAACCTTGTATAAGCCTAATCCTATCCTCTATAAACAAGTTACTAACTAAATCAATAAGGAACACTTCCTTATAATTTTAAAAAGTAGAAAAATAAAAAATTCTCTCTTTTTCACTCTCTTGTTTCCAACAATCTTGGACAACAAGGTATATACACAATTTTGAGTTTGACAAGAAGTTTGAAGTTGTAAGTCTTATATCAATTACTTGAATTGATCTTCCCTTTCAAGTATACAATATATACGTATGTTACATAAGTGCTTATTGTCGCAACTACGAAGAAACCGATGGAAACAAACATAAGAATCGCTACCGAACATTATTTATCCACACACAGGAAAAGAAAACAATCAAAGAAAACCTGAAGAACGGGAAAAGACAAGGTCATTGTAACCAAATCTTGGGTTCGGGAATCGGTTACGCAAGGGGAAGGTATGAGCACCCCTCACGTATGTTGTACTCAACGAGATCCACGCTTTTTGTCTAATCAAAGGGTGAGTTGTCTAAAAGCTACTGCTAAACAGAGGCAGGAAATAAAGGAAAAAGAAAGAGACTCGATAGGACATCGCCGCCCTATCCTACGATTCACTCGTGCAATGGAAATGTCAGAGTCAACTTAGTTCGGAAAACTATGGGTGATAGGGGGAAGGTTGCTCGCCAAGACATTGATGTCACGTGTCAAATATCCTCATCTGGTATGAGAAATCAGAGCAAACATAGTTCAAGTAACGAAACCAAGTTAGTTAAGTGTTTTTTTAGCGACGTTAAGCTCTCATTCTAGCAGTTAGGGTCGATGCCTCTTTGCGGTAGAACGGAAAAATAACGTACTTCTTTCTGAAAATGAGTTTGAAGGAACAATCCGGAAGGATAAAAAGGTTTGAAATTTGTTTATGAGTTTTAGTGAAGTGAATTAGTTTGCTTTGTGATTCACATTATACTAAAGACTATGATATAGGAACAAATGCGTCGCATATCGCCCATGGGGCGTACGCTAGACACTCTAGACAAGTGAGGAGAAACCCCCACTCATCATTTCCCATATGCTTAAGGCTCGTGGCGTACATCGTTCATTGTCTTTATTAAGTGTTTTGAGATGAGAAGAGAGAAAGACGCACAAAAGGTCTAAGGGAAACTCGGTCCTAACACTGTCATGCAAAGTGGCCCTAAGGTCGGGATGCGAAAGGAAATTCTATCCTAATGTTAGGATGCAAAAAAATGGACCTAAAGTTGAGGTTAAAAGGGACTAGACTACTTGTTATCATGTATGAATTACACTCCTAATGTCTATCTTATTCCAAACTTTAATTGGAAATTAAGTTGGACTGGAATCCTAAGGGAGCATGCAAAAGCAAGGCAAAAACAGCAGCTACAACACCGCCTCCTACACAAAACAGCAATGAAATCCAACAAGGCATCACAATAACATTTAATAGCTACTAACTTAATGCAAAAGTAGGTGTAAAAGGAAGGCAGCAAGCATAACATAAACAACATGTAAATTTAGAATAAAGTAACTGTAGGAAGCAGGGAAGCAAGCATGCTTTAATACAATCAACATGAGCAAGCATCAATCATGAACAAGTATCAAGCAAGGATGGACATGCATCAATCATCAAACACAAATGTTCAACAAGATTGCATCATCAAGAATCAACAAGAATAACATGCTTTGTTCATCAATTAAACAAATCAAACAAGCATGCGACAAACAAAATCGGAAGCAAATACAAACATGCATCACAAGTCCATCAAGATAATCATCAACAATTAATCGTTAACATGATACAAGCAAGCAAAGCATATGACCATCACATCAAGTAAGCAAATTGAACATGTTAAGCATTTTAAACGGAAACCAAAAGTCACGCGTCGAAGAACCACAGTCAAACAATCAAGCTTGATGAAGCAGGTCAAAAAGAGTCCATACAAATGCATGATATTAATCCATGATGGTTATAGATGGAAAGAAATCAAAACATGTGTTATACCCCAAATTTTGCCCTAAGATTTGTCGTCGCATTTCATTGCATTTTTATTGCATTTAATCAATTACTAACAAATTTGTGTAGTCGTTTGACTTTTTGCAGGTAAATATCATATGGCATGCATTTTTTTTCTAAAAAGTAAAAATGGCACAATTGGCAAGAGGACATGTGTAAGAAGTTGTGAGTGTGAGAGGTTGAAAGTTCGAATCTCACCTTTGTCACTTTTTGTTTTTTATTATTTTTACTCTAAATTTTTCTATCTTTCATTAAAAAATAACAAAAATAGTTTTTTATTATTATTTAATTATTATTTTCGTATTTTAATTAAATCATTTTTTAAAATATTATTTTTTTCACCTTTTTCTAAATTATTCATAAAAATATCCAAAAAATCACAAAATAAAAAATATTGGAAAAAATTTTGTTCTTTTTATAATATTTTTGATTTTAGGAATCAATAGGATTATTAGTTTTTATTTTAAGTTTATTTTAATTATTTAAATTTTATTTTTTCTTAACTAATTATTTAGGTTGGGCTATAAAATGGGCTTTAGGGACATTATTGACAATTTGGTGTTAACCCTAATTTGTTCCCTATATATACATGTGTTGCCTTGTTGAAAAAGAGGAGAATGGAAAAAACCTAAGAGGAGTGAGTGCCATTTACCGTTATTTCTTTTTCTTCATCGTTTACCGTTATTTTTTTTCCTTCATCTATTACTGTTGTTTCTTTTTCTTCATCTTTTACCGTTATTTCTTTTTCTTCATCTATTACCGTTATTTCTTTTTCTTTATCTATTACTGTTACGTTTATATATTTATAATTTTTAAATTGTTAGAGTTTATATATATATATATATATAAGATTAATTTTTGATCGAATTATATCGATACGATGTTTGCACATTTGTGTGCATGACACGTGACATTTGTGTTAGTTCGATCTGGTTGCGATGATCGCATTTTTGTGTGAGCAATAATACTGTTTTTTGCTTAATTTCTTTTTCTTTGCGATAAATTTTGTTTCGTCCGATTTAGATCTGGCTGCGCTGAGCGCATTTCTGCGTTAGCAACATTGTTGGGTTATTTGGCACATTTAAAATTCATTATTGCTTTATTATTATTATTATTATTAGTATTATTATTATCATTATTTATTATTATTATTATTAGTATTATTATTATTATTATCATTATTTATTATTATTATCATTATTTATTATTATTATCATTATTATTATTATTACTATTATTATTATTATTATCATTAATTTATTAAAACTTGTTATAATATAAAAATCTGTTTTTTTAAAATAAATAACATTAACATCTTTTCCAAATTAATATGAAAACCTATTATTTTTAAGAAAAACTTTTTTTTAGATAAATTTAAAATAATAACTAAAATCTTTTTTAAAATAATAACTATAACCGTTTTTTTTTAAAATATATAATAATAACATTAAACCTTTTTTTTTTTAAATAAAACCTTTTTGTTAGATAATTAAATTAAGACTATTTTTGAATTTTTTTTAATAATATTAAAACCTCTTTTTTAACTTAAATCAAAAGCTTTTTTTATATATCACAAATAAACAACAAAGAATATCTATAACTTTCGCACTTCCGTTTCATAACTCGTCTGATTACTGTCTGACTCTGTCTACTAACCTTGTGTATTCAATGTGCAGCTTGTTACGTTGCTATTAGCTATTTTAATGTGTTTTTCAATTCAAGTTGTATTATAATTGTATCTGTTTCTCATTTGTAACTTCGCGAACAAATTATCGCGTTTACCTTTCCGCACTTTAATTTCTGCTGTTTGTATGGTTTAAATTCGCGCATTTGCATCGTTAATTTGTCCCATTGCATTCCTCCGAAGGATTAGGTCTAGCCGTTTGGCCGCCACGCCAATAGTCCTCAAAACTCCAAACCCTTACAAACCCTAACTTTTCACAAATGTCTCGCCGTGGACAAAATTACAAAACTACCCCTAACTTTAGGTCAAAGAGTCGCCGCACTCATTTTAGGGTTTCCCGTCGCGGAATCCCTAACCTAACCCTAATGCACTTAACAATTTATAACATAGAGATCGGAGTTTAAGACTCCATGTAAGCGTGTCCTTAAGATGCGTTTATTCCCCTTGAGACCTTGACCACAGTCAAGAAGTCTCTAACCTCCCTTTTGAGGGGAACTACAGTTACTCTGATTCCATTCCCGTAAGGATATGTAGGCACAAGATGCGATGTCTTGCCGAGTAAACTTAGAATTAACCCCTAGGTCTTTTTTAATTTTCAATCCTTTGTATATACCCTAAAGCAAAATAATTAATGAAATAAATAAAAAAAATAAACAAAAGGTTCCCGTAGAGTACTACGGAAGTTTAGGGTGCTAATACCTTCCCTAAATTTAACCAACCCCCGAACCTTAGATCTCTCCCTTTTAGGTTTTTCCTTTCTTTAACCTTTCCTTCAGATAAATCAAATACCGGTTGTAAATGAATTAAGATTCAAGTTAATCAATAGCTTGACATCCAAATTTCACCGCAACAGAAAATGGCGACTTCACTGGGGAGTCCTAACTATTGAGGGTTATCCCTATTTTGTTTATTTTTCTTTATATATTTGTTTTATTATATATTTTGCTCACTTGTATGTATATATTGGGGTACCTTACTTGGAGTTACTGTGTTGTGAGATAAGTCCTACACCCGGACTTGAGCGACCTTATGATAGGATGGCTGATATATTCGACGAGGCTTATAGGGAGTGAGTCCCGACTAAGCTAAATTGAGAATCACCGCTCAGTTGAGACACTTTCGAAAATGGTTTAGTTGATCGAGTGTAGTCGTGAAAACTTTTACCGTTATCGATTGGAGTCTGTGATACTGGGAACCGTAGTACCTTTACACCATCTTGACCTTATATAGGACGTAGTGCGGGAACTATGTGGGAGTAGTCCTACAATGGTTGTTACGCGATACTACGCTCGAACGAGGCTCTCTTGAGAATATTATCGACCCTTGAGTCAGTCGAGAAGTTGATAATATCCGAAAGATGGGCTGATAACTTTGGGCACTTTTTTAGAACCCTTGTTCTGCAGGTACAATTAACCTATAGTACACACCACTTTGGGAAGGGTAGACCTTGACTCCATTCATTGTTCCTCTAACTTAGGACCTTTTGTTTGCTTATGTGTATTTGTGCTTCGCATCCATAAAGCATCATATCATTTCTAGTTTCAAGGAATTCAGCAGTCCTTTGCAAATTCGAAAAGCCTTACATTTTAAAGTCTAAATTTTTTTCCAACTTTCTTAAAAAGCAATATTCGCAATCGACCGTTGAAATTCTTGAAACCATTGCATGGCACCAGCATCACATTTTTGCATTGCATTTGTCCCCCGGTTTCTCATTCTCGGTTCTCTCGTCTTCCAGTGTACCTTTGAGTCGTCAAGCTGATTCCTCGACACAGATATCAGACCAGGGCTAATTATAGACGTAAGATGTCAGAGCAAGAGGCATATAATGTAGAGATCCGAATGGAGATCGATGAGTTGAAATCAGGCATGACCAAACTCACCGAGATGCTCCAAGTACTGATTTCCAGAGGAGAGTCACCTCAAAGGACCGTCATTCAGGGAGTTTCGGATGTTGATCCACCTCTTGTTCCAGTGCCACCATCTACTTGGCCCGAGTTTGGTTTACCTCCTAACTACTCTCCGCCTATTGCATCGTCTGCTACAATTGGTCAGACTGTCAGACCGGTTTTTCAAGCTCCCGTCCTTACCGAGACTAGACCTGTGGTCCACACTGTTAACCAAACTATCCGAGCTCCCTTTGAGAATCCTCTATATGAGCACAATGTTGCCAGTGTTCAAGGGGAAGACCATGAAGATTTTGTTGAGCCTGAGATTACCCGTGAACAGTATCAAATCATCAATAAGAGACTCCAAGCTGTTGAGGGTACTGATTTCTTCAATATAGATGCCGACAATATGTGCCTAGTCTCCGGTCTCGTTATGCCTGCCAAATTCAAGACTCCTGAGTTTGTGAAGTATAAAGGTCACTCATGTCCAAGAGCTCATCTGGTCATGTACTTTCGAAAGATGGCGGCC
Organism: Lathyrus sativus; assembly: GCA_963859935.3. Classification (NCBI taxonomy): domain Eukaryota; kingdom Viridiplantae; phylum Streptophyta; class Magnoliopsida; order Fabales; family Fabaceae; genus Lathyrus; species Lathyrus sativus. The sequence goes on from OZ012737.1 coordinate 643,236,076, forward strand.
TACACCAACAATCAGAAATTGCTCATCCATTGCTTTCAAGACAGTTTGAGTGGTGCTTCTCTCAAATGGTATATGAACTTAGAGCATAACAGTGTCCGTTGCTTTCAAGATCTCGCTAACGCTTTCATGAAACAATACAAATACAACCTGGATATGACTCCCGATCGCCGTCAATTACAAAATATGTCTCAAAATGAAAAAGAGTCATTCAAGGAATATGCTCAGCATTGGAGAGAGTTAGCTTATCAAGTTGAACCCCCTATAGCAGAAAAGGAATTAACTGGATTGTTCATGGATACTTTGTCCCCTCTCTATTGGGAAAAGATGATCGGGAATGTCTCTTCAAGTTTTGCAGATTTGGTGACTATTGGTCAGAGGTTAGAAGAAGGTTTGAAAAATGGTAAAGTATCCAAAGCTGTTGAATCTTCTAATGGTGCAAAGAAACCCTACGGGAATTTCCATAAGAAGAAGGATGAATAGGCCAATGCTGTCATAACTGAATCAAGGAAGCCTCGCCAGGGATCTCAACCTGTTAGTGCTCCACAGCCAGCTCAGACTCCTCAACGCCCAGTTATCAGACAAGACCAGAATCGGAACAAGGATCACTTTGATCCTATTCCCATGACTTACACAAAGTTGTATCCTGACTTAGTTCGACAAGGGCTGATCACTACAAAGGCTTTACCACCTCCTCTTAATCCTCCAGTTGGATTTAGGGCTGATCTAAAGTGTGCTTTTCATGAGGGTGCCTTAGGCCACGACTTGGAGCATTGTTTTGCATTGAAAGCTAGGGTGCGTGAACTGATTAGAGCCGGAATACTTGATTTTACGGATAGTCGTCCGAGCGTCCAGACAGATCCCTTGCCAACACATCAGAATTGAAGCTTTGTCATTGGGCCTTTTTTTTTCTCGTTGTTTGCATTTTCCTTATTTTGTTTAAGTTGTTTGCTTTCAATTATGTTTGTACTTTCATTAATGAAATAAGCATTGCGACTTTTGATTCAATTCATTTCCGTCCATTTATTTGCATCTTTATGCTTTATTTTTCAAATGTTTACTTCTTGTCCAAAATTTTGATATGCTAAGATCGGAGGGAGGATGACGAAAATGTTATACCCATAACTGCTGTCAATATGCTTTCAATTAAACCTTGTTGACGATGTAAGGCATTGTTTCAATTCCCAAACACTGGAGAAATAAGGAAGTTAATCCCTCGTCACCCCCTTCGGGCCTAGAAGTTGGAGTTTCTTTCGTTACAAAAAACCCACAATTTTAACCTTGGGATGGGTAGTTCTCAGTTAACTTGGTTGTGTGTTCATACGATACACCTTTCATTAACAAATTTTCCTTCGCACACGTCAAACAAGTGTCAAAGATATTTTCTAATCAAAAGGTCGATGATGGTTCACCGTAATCATTAAAATCAAACAACCTTCGCCCAAAACACATTCTTCAATCCAGAACTAACCTACATGCATCTAACCCTTTCAAGGATTGTTCGACTGAATCTCTCAGCTAAGCCATTTTATTGAGGAGTACCTGCTACAGTCTTATGCCTTACAATTCTAGACTCAACACACTAACTGTCAAATGCTTCATTGTAGAACTCAAGGCCATTGTTGGTTCTCAACCTCTTAACCTTTATGCCAGTTTGAGTTTTGACCAGAACCTTCCAACTTTTGAAATTCTCAAAAGTTTTATCCTTCGTCTTCTGGATGAATACTCATAGCTTTCTGGAATAGTCATCAATGATGGATAGAAAATACCTTACACCTGAGTGTGAAGGATTCCTTGCAGGCCCCTAAAGATCAACATGAATGTAATCCAGGGATACATATGTTCTTTGTTTGTCTTTGTTAAACTTCACCTAACAAGATTGACCAAATACACAAGATTCACAAAACTCTAACTTTTCGACTTTGTCACCTCCTAGCAGGTTCTGCTTCCCCAATTCGACCAAGCCTCTTTCGCTGACATGACCCAATCTCATGTGCCATATTTCTATCTTCAACACAGGTTTCGTGGATGCAGCATTTGTTGAACCACTTACAACCTCATCCTCAAGGGTATACAAGCCTTGTTTTTTCACGTCTCTCAAGACTTCCTTCGACCCCGTCATGAATTTTAGGACACTTTTCTCTCCTTGAAAAACATATCCCTTGCTGCCGAATTCACCAAGAGAAATAAAATTTCTCTTCAAATCAGGTACGTACCTGACTTCAGTCAATAACCTTATTGACATGGAGCTTGAATCTCAGAAATCCAATACTTGTAGTTTTGCTAGATTTGTTATTTCCCAGCAGCACCGATCCACCATCTTAATCATATAGCTCCTCGAACAACTCTCTGTTTGGAGTCATGTGCCAAGTGCAACCTGAATCCATAATCCACTCCTTTCTTGAGTTATCGCTTGAAACTACAAGGACATCAGATGAGTCGAAGTCATCTTGAACAATGGCTGTGTTACCATTATCCTTACCTACATGATCTTTTAGGTGTTCAGGGCACACCTTTGTTGTGTGACCCTCTTTCTTACAATGATAGCATCGAATACCAGATGCTTCACCACTATAAGACTTCTACTGACTTTTACCTTTCTTCTTGTTGAACTTACCATCCTTTCACAAGAATTTTTCCTTAACGGCCAAACCTTCACCCACTGTCGAAGGTTTATACTCCTTTCGTTCTATCAAGTCCTTATAATACAAGGATGATTGAACTTCTTCAAAGCTCAGGGACTCCCTTCCATACAAGAGAGTTTCTTTGAAGTGAGCACGGGTTCTAGGAAAAGCACACAACCACAACAATGCTTAATCTTCAACATCGATCTTCACATCAATATTTTCAAGATCAAGAATCATCTTGTTGAACATATCCAACTGCTCAGCCAACACTTTGTCTTCACTCATCTTGAATGAATACAAAGCTTGCTTTAGGTAGAGTCGATTCACCAGAGATTTATTCATGTACAAACTTTCAAGTTTCACTCATAATCTCAATGTTATCACCAAGGCTCAATAATATTGCGCTGTGGGCTTTCTCAATCATGGTCATCTTTTCATTTGCTGCTAACGCAGCGTCCATGGCTGCCTCTCCCTTTAACGCTTCTAAACAACCCTGCTGAACCAGTAGGGCTTTCATCTTCAAGCGCTAGAGACTAAAGTTGTTCACTCCGGTGAACTTTTCAATCTCATACTTTGTTGAAGGCATCTTCTCCACGCTCACTACACCAATATGTTGTGAATAGGATGCCTTGAAACAAAATATAAACAGTTTTTTTATAGGCAAGAAACACACAAGGGTTAGGATTAACAAAGAAAACAACAAAGATTGGTTATAAACTGATATTCTTTCCTTTCTCTATCAAGCAAGATTACAAGTATACAAGAATAACAAATAACCTCTCTCTCTTGAATTAGGATTTTATCTTCTTTTTTTTCCTTATGCAAGATGAGAGACTAGTATGTTATTCATAAGAAAACTAACACACTAACCTAATGGACTTTTTAACAATTACTCATTACAAGCTAACTTAAACAATTGGGCTTACAAGCAAGGTCCAATTCAACATGCTAACAAACCTAGCAATATTGACTAATGCATGTTAGAACAAACTTCAACTACAACACGCATTACCCCGACAACATACTAGAGTTCGATCCAGTATCTCACTATATATATATATATATATATATATATATATATATATATATATATATATATATATATATATATATATATATATACACACACACACACACACACATATATACCCGTGGTGAAAAGTCTGTCAGCATTTAAGAAAAAAGTAAATAACCAAAAATGTTGTTGCTGGGGTTTGAACCCATGATCATACGCCAGTTTTCGCCACTGGTATTAAATCAACTGTGATTATAGGTGGTTAAATAAAATAAAATAAAATGCATGCGCCTAAATATCACATATTGCAGCGATTGATTTAATATCCGTAGTAACACAAGCGTTATTATATGTGTTTCCGGTAGTAGTGATACTACCTATACCAACAAGATGCATCTTATTTTGGTAGCCTAACAAATTAGTTAAACGCGTTTGACTTGGAGTAGTATTTGGGTGGATGACCTTCTGAGAAGTTTCCCAAAAAGTGTGTGAGTAAGGACAAAACATGCTGAAAAGATTTGTATTGGTTCGTGGAGTCAGTTAGAAATCATGAAAGCAATGTGGGGTGTTACATGGATAACCGTCTAAATTATCACCATATCAGGGAGCGACAAAGTTCAAACTCTTTACAGTGACATTGACTATACTTGTGTTGACTTGGTTTAAAACCCTCATAGATGGGAGCATTGATTCCTGGAAAGATCTCTACAAAGCCTTTAAATCCCATTTCACTATTCGAATCAGCAACCCACGACAATGGTCATGTTCAACGATCTCACTCAAAAGAATAAAGAGACCTCGGGAGAGTACATTGATCGCTTAACCAAAGTAGCGTTAAATATGGGAGACACAAATGATGGGTTAAAGTGTTGGATATTCAAAATGGGTTTGAGGCTAGAGTGAATGTTTAGAGAGAAGCTTTGGCTAAAGGGAGCCCATAACTTGAAAGCTATATCGAGTAGGGTGCAACCTTACATCAGTTACAAAGAAAAACTCTTACTCGATGGAGGAGGCTAAGGATTATGGAGTCCCAAATTCAACCTAGCACAAAAGAAAGACAATATCCATAAAGAAGTAGAAGAATAATGTGTCTCAAAATCTAATTTTAACACGTACACTCCCATAAATAATCTGAGGGTGAGGATTTGGAAGGAATACGCGAACACCGAGTTCAAGGAAACTGGTGTTAAAATCCCATACTTGGCCAGGGAATCTTCCTATGAGGAAAAGTTCAAGTAATGTCATTTTCATAAAAGTTAGTGTTATAATACAAATGATTGCATCCTAAGGAAAGATGCTGTGAGATATTGGATCGAACTCTAGAATGGTCGAAGGGTAGCTTTTTGGTTCGACAATTCAAAAGAACCTTAGCATGTCGTTGAAGTCTGTTCACATGATGTAGTCAAAGTATGATAGGAGTGTTAGCATGTCGAATTGGGCCTTGGTTGTAAGCATGATTGTTTAAGTTAACTTGTTCTCTAAGTTAGCTTATGTAATGGACCTGTGTGTAAAAGCTTATTAGGTTAGTATGTCAGTTTTCTTATAAATAGCATGTTAGTCTCTCATCTTTGGTGTGTGACGTAAATCCTAATTAGAGCGAGAGAGGTTATTTATTATTCTGTAACACTTGTAATCTTGTTTCAAAGAGAAAGTAAAGAATAACAGTTTATAACCAATTTCATTGTGTTCTTCCTGTTTCCCTCTTTTCTACCCTTGTGGGATTCTTGATGATCAAGAAACCAATTATAATTTGTTATTCTGACATTGTTTTTCATAACAAATTGGTGCAGTGAACATGGAAGAAGATGCCGTAATAAAGTATGAGATTCAAAAGTTCACTGAAGTGAACGATTTTGGTCTATGGCACTTGAAGATGAAAGCCCTTATGATTCAACAGGTTTGTTTAAAAGTGTTGTAGGGAGCCACAACCAGGGACGTTACGTTAACGGACAGAGAAAAATGTCTATGGTAGAGAAAACCCACAACATCATTTTATTGAGCCTTGGTGATAAGGTTCTTCGATAAGTTTCGAAGGAGACGACAACGTCTGGGTTATGGGTGAAACTTGAAAGTCTGTACATGACTAAATCGTTGGTCAATCGACTCTACCTGAAGTAAGCTCTGTATTCATTCAAGATGAGTGAAGACAAAGTTCTGGATGAGTAGTCGGATATGTTTAACAAGCTGATTCTTGATCTTGAAAATATTGATATCAAGATCGAGGATGAATATCAAGCGTTGTTGTTGTTGTGTGCTTTACTCAAATCACATGCTCACTTCAAAGAAACTCTTTTGTATGGAAGAGATTCTCTGACCTTTGAAGAAGTTCAATTAGCCTTGTATTCTAAGGATTTGAACGGACGAAAAGAGCACAAGCCATCTTCGACTGGTGAATGCTTGTCGGTTAAGGCAAAATTCACAAAGAGGGATGGAAAGTTCGACAAGAATAAGGGTAAAAGTCAGTAGAAGTCTTATAGTGGCGATGCATTTGATATTCGATGTTATCACTGTAAGAAGAAGGGTCATAAAGAAAAGTGTGCCCAGAACGCCTGCAAGATTTTGGAGGTAAGGATAATGGCAACACGACCATTGTGTGTAAAAGCCTATTAGGTTAGTATGTTAGTTTCCTTATAAATAACATGCTAGTCTCTCATCTTTGGTGTGTGGTGCAAATTCTAATTAGGGTGAAAGAAGTTATTTTCTATTCTGTAACACTTATAATCTTGTTTCAAAGAGAAAGTAAAAAATAGCAGTTTATAACCAATTTCATTGTGTTCTTCCTATTTATCTCTTTTCTACCCTTGTGGGTTTCTTGCTGATCAAGAAACTAATTATACTTTGTTATTTCAGTATCGTTTTTCACAACAGATGCGATAGAAGGACTCGCCAAGAAAGAAAAGTTGGCGAAATACAATATAAATGGTAAGAGATGTCAGGAAAGTTTACCAAAGAAGAATTGACCCCCTAGAGGGAGCAATCCCACGAGAAGACTATAGAAGTTGTCTTCATATCCAATGGATATGATGCCAACGTTGAATAAGAAGAATGCCATAAAGAGAAACGCTAGTATATTACATTCATCATTGGTCCCAAGGGTGAGTATCCCTTCCAAAAAGACAATAAAGAGGATAATTGTCGATCTAATGGTTGTTAGCAAAAAGGAAGGAAACATTTCAACTGGGGTGTTAGAGAGGTCAATCCTTGGGTTCTATGACAAAAAAATAGGGAACTCCGAGAACAACATCATTTTAATTGCAAAACATATATTCACCAAGATGAACATAAAAAAATCACATTTGAAAATGCATGAAGATTATTGAAAGATGAGCATAAATGTCTTGTAGATTTACCGAAATATTCTTCAAAAAGAACAAATAATTTAACTTCAAGAGTATATTCATCATCTTCTACTCCCACAATATACACACACGAGCAACAAATACAATTTATCATCATCTACTTTTTACATTGTCCAATCGATCAAAAAGGCATTTAAAATAAAGAAAATAAGAAAAACTTGTGAAAATATTTATAATAAAGGTCAAATTTAATGATTTGCAAGATTAGTTTTTTTAAAAAAAATTAATGCTAGAGTATGCATGTACTGACGCATGATTAACAGTGAAAAAGTCAAGATGAAAGAATAATGGATGATGCTGATATTGTGTGACGTGATTAGATGAAAATATGAATTTAATTAATATGACTATTTACGTTGAATTAGTTTTTATGATTATCAATGTTATTCAAATTAGTTGTTGTTCAAAGTAATCATTAAAAACTAACCATTATTCAAATTATCTCTATTAATGCCTTTAACATGTATAATAATATCACAATATCTCTCTACAACTTTCTATTTAATATCAAACTTATTTTTACATATGCATCCTTTCAATCCTTTCCACGTTACAAAAATGTTTATACATTATATGAATGGATAAAAGGCTTGCGACACTTTTCCTCAAAATTCAAGCGCTACGAGAAGTCCTGAGTTCTTGCATGCTTAGACGTCAAAGTAGAAATATAGAGAACAACTCTAAAGAGAGACATAATCGATTATTCAAAAAGCATCAAATGCATAAACATAAACATGTGTTACATGGTTGAAAATCTAGATCAACATGGTAAAATTATATAATAATCTAAATAGTTGTGTAAAATGTAACAAGCAAAAAGAGAAAAGAGTGAGAAGGTTCTACACGAGGACACGTAGTTAGAGATCCCCCACCTTAGCTGTCAACTGTTCCAACAGCATCAATAATATCGCGTCCTATATCTTTCTTCCTTCCACACTCTCTTCTCATCACTCACTCACACGCTTCTTCTTCTTCTTCTTCAACCTTTTTTCATCTCCATTTTCTTCTCTAGATCTAACCAAAAACCTCTTCATTTCATAATAATTCAATGAAGTAGTAGCATCCTCTCAAGTTCACAATGATGGGTTTCAACCCATCCAAAATGGTTCCTATAAACTTTCACGAATCATCACAGAAAAAAAGAGTTCCATCAAGAGTCTGGTTAAGCTTCCAAATATCAATGGCCGTCCTCGTGGGTGGAAACCATACATCATCAAGGTTTTGTACTCGCTAAATTCTTCTCTCTTTCTATATCTGGCTTTTCAACTTCTCTCTCCCTCTCTCTCTGTCTCTCAAGCTTCTGAATTCATCAAAAATCTTATCTTTTTGATAAAACCACTAAACCCTAGATCCCAATTGATCTAAACTCGGAAATTTCATGGACTCGAAGCTCCTGAATTTCCAGATCCTTCATGGGTCAATCATTCGGCGCGTGTTCTTCCGTTCAATCATGCTTGCAGCTACCATTTCAATGGTGGCTCTCTTTCGCGCTTTATCAGATTTCGATTTGGGAAATTTGGTTCCCATTGCAAACAGTTTCAACTGTTATGCAGATTCAGATAACAACGTTACTTCAAACCCCAGTTCAAATTTTCTTCGGAATCGAATCTGGGGTAACGTGAATTGTGAAAAAGACGTTAACTTGACGGTGAATGTCGTCACTGAGTTAATGGGCAAACAGTTTCTGAACTGTGAAGCGAATACCCTTTGTGTTGGTGAAGGTTCTTCAATGGCCGTTAAGGCAATGAAACAGTTGGGTTTTTCAACTGTTAGTGGTGTTTACAGTAACCGTTTTTTCACACTCAATATGAAGAGAATCGTTTATGAGCTTGATTATCAAGATTCTTCGTTTGATTTCGTTTTGTCTAGAGATCTTGATAAGGTTTCTGTGCCTGCTTTGCTTGTACTTGAGGTTGAACGTGTTCTTAAGCCTAATGGAATTGGTGCACTTCTTGTTGGTGCTAAGAGTTCACACCACAATGATTTGATTAGATCAGCTACACCGGTTTCATCGTTGTTGAGGTTTTCTAGTGTTGTTCATGTTGATTCTATTGATGATGAACTTAACCTTGTTGTTTTCAAGAAAAGATCTGAAAATGCAACAGCTTTTTTCAACCACCATCAGCTTAGTTTACCTGCTGATTGTCCTAGTTTGGCGTTAACCAAACCTCTTATAGATCTAATGGAGCCTCTCGTGAGTGAGAAACCAAAACCGTCTAACGCGACGCCGGTTTCGTATTTGCCGAAGTTTGTAGATGTTTCTACTAGGAAGAGGTTGGTGTATGTTGATATTGGGGTAGGAGAGCTTTTGAATGCAAATGTCAGTGATTGGTTTCTACCTTCATATCCAATTGATCAGAAAGATTTCAATGTTTATTTTGTTCACTACAACACTTCCATAATGTTGTCTTATGTGAAGAGACCCGGTATCACGTTTGTTTATCACCCTGGATTAGCCGGTAAGGTCGTCACCGCAGCCGATGTTGATGAGGATGTGGAAGATGATGAAGAAGTGGATCCTTATGTTGGGGAGGAAGAGTTTGATTTCCTTGCTTGGTTCAAAGAAACAGTGCAATATGCCGATTTTGTTGTGTTGAAGATGAATGCAGGTGAAGTTGAACTCAAGTTTCTTTCTGATGTATTTGACAGTGGAGCTATATGCTTTGTTGATGAGATGTTTCTAAGATGTCCAGATATCACAAGCAAGGAAAGTTGCATGGATGTTTACAAAAGTCTCAGAAGCAATGGTGTCTATGTGCATCAATTGTGGGGAGAGTGAATTGCTTAGGTGGAAAAAAATATGTTTTGTTATTTGAATTTCTGTGTTTGATGTAATTGGGCTATAGTCCAAATATGTTATGTGTTGTTGTTGTATGTTAAGGTTAGTATGTAAGATGTTATGTCATCTGAGTGCTCTATGGTTGGGTGCTTATACTAAATAAACAACCATTGTTGTTGTGGTTTGCTGGTAAATTATGTGTTTATTGTTGTTAGTGATGCTTTTTTTTCTTACTTTTTTAATTGCTGATTTGGTTGATAATGACAGACAAATAGAATGCCATAAAAAATTACGAAAAGAAAATGGACAAGTTTTTTGATTGGATCAAGATAATCATTGTTATATTTACTTGAACCATCAAATTGTTGCCACGCCACTAGTAATTCTTTGATTCAGTGTATCTGAACAGACAAATGTTTATAATAATCATTAATGGAGCGTTGAAGCATCCCGTTTTCAGATCCAATCAAAAGGAGTTATAAAAAAAGACACACAATTAAAGTAAAATCTAATCAATTATATATAAAATTAACCTTAATTATTTACTAGTTTATTGAATTAATTATAATTTTGCATGTGATAACTAAACGTAGAAAACTCAAACTACAAACTGAGAGATAGCGTGGGTTAACTCTCATTACCGATAATTCTAAATATTTCTGTAAAAGTTCTTTGAAATTTGATCTCTACTTTGAATTCTGTTGAATTTCTGAAGTCAACTCAGAAAAAAAAGGTAGATCTATATAACATTTTGATAATTGCTAGTACTTAGTTATGAGTCCTAATCACCGTTATATAATACTAGAGCTTTAAAATCTGTCGTTTTATGGTAAAATGGACATCTTTTGACATGTGACTAATCATGATTTGAAAATTGAACTCACTTACTTTTCAAATTGTATAGCTGTCCCATAGTTATATGAACCGATTAGGGATTTGCTGCCTTTGATTTCCATATCTTTGGTAGCTTCGTGTATCTCTCTCTAATTAATTTCAATCTCTCACTAAAATATAGTATTATATTCATTTATGTATACTATTAATCATATGATTAAACAAAAAATCAACGTTGAGCAAAAGTAAAACTTTTGTTTTTGTATAAAAGCAAAATTTCACCTGGTTTTAAGTTTTTTTTAACAGATTGATTTCTTAAATTTTCTTTAATAATTTGATTTTTTAGGGTAATTTTTATATAGTTTTTATATTATGTGATTGGCATATTTTTAGTTGCACTTAATTATTTTATACTATTCAAACTAATTGTATTCACAATTACCATCAAAACGGTAATAATACACACATTTGGTAATTTAAAGGATTAAATTGTAAAGAAAACTAAAAAATCAACATGTTACTAAAAAAATATTTAAAGGATTTCTGAGGTAATTTTACTTCTTTTTTTACATAATGTAAAAGTAAATATTAACAATATAACGGGTGACTGTAATATTATTATGGATGGTAATTGAACTCATTTTCTTATGGATGATAATTGAACTCATTTTCAGTCGATATTCGTAAAAGTTATTTATAATTAATAGGTTAATAATCTATAAAATAGACACGGATAATTACTCATTAAAATAAACGAATATTAGACATGGATACAAATATTTTAATACCCACTCATCCCATACCCGTAAAATATATAATTATTTTTTTATCAATTTTGTTAATTACATCACTCTTAAATTTGTAAACATTCATATATCAATTTTGTTAATTACATCACTCTTAAATTTGTAAGCATTTTAATAAAAATGTTTGTTGATTTTTTTAAGTCAACAAATAATATTTTTGTTATTTATTTATTAACTTTTTCTTTCTTTTTGACCTATCAACATGATTAATAAATTAATAATTATTTAAATAATTAGTATCAAATATATTTTAAAAATGAAAAACAATTTTTTCCCTATTTGTACTATTAACATGATTGATAATATTTTAAAAATAACAAACAAAATTTAGTATTTTAATATTTATCTAAATAAATATTAAATATATTTTAAAAATAATTTATCTTTTTAACCAATTAACATGATTAATAAATTAATAATATTTTAAAAATGACGAACACATTTTTATATTTTAATATTTATTTAAATAATATTATATACTTTTAAAAATGATAAACAAAATTTATTATTTTTTATTTTATTCCAGTAGCTCATGAAAATTTTATATTATACTAAATAAAAGTTAAAAAGATTTCCTATTTATTATTTTATTTTATTTGTTAGTAGAATAGTTAATTGTGTGTTTAATTAATTATGAAAAAAATGTTGTTTTTTTTTTTATTTTTCAATTATTCTAATTCTAGTTAGTTTCACAATAAATAAATTAGTAAAACAAAAGAGATTAAAGGTTAAAGTTGAACATGTGCCTCTCTTTTTTCTCTTCCCTAGGTGAATTCGTACTTTTAGAAATGCTAAAATCGTTTTTCAAGAAATCGCTTCTCATTGTGTAACAAGTTCATATTTCTTCAAGAAATTGTTTAAAGAAATCGTTTCTCATCGCTTCAGCTTCAGTTAAAACGGAAACACAGTTTTGTTGCCTAATTTCTTCAAGAAAACATTTAAAGAAATTGCTTCTCATCGCTTCAGCTTCAGTAAAAAAGGAAACACAATTTTGTTGCCCTAATTTCTTCAAGAAATCGTTAAAAATAGAACTCACTTTAGGTGCTTGAAAGTGTATCTTGCTCATAGAAGGAAATCGCTCAAAGGTTCGACTGTACCTCATTCTCTTTCGTTTCCAGGTTCGATTGACTATATTTTGTATGCGTAATCTAAATCAAAATTGAATTCTCGATTTTTTAATTATAGTTTAAGCTTTTGAAGAAGTTATTTGGTTTCACCTTTTTTATTCGTTCAGATCAGCGTAATCTACTAGAAACTGAATTCATGTAAGTGGTTTCTAGTTTGATTGTTGATTAGTTATTAGTGTTTATTTGTATTCTCCGCTTTTGCACGTGGTTTTGATTTGAAGTTAGGTCAATTTTAGAATAGCTTGACCTTTGAGTCCTATTTTAGTAAGTCGATGACCTTTTGCTTCCTTTGTACAATACTCACTTCGTCCCAGAATGAGTGACTCATTTGGAATAAAAGAGCGTCCCAAAATGAATGACCCATTATAAATTCTAATGCATCTTTTTTAATTTTACCCTTTAATTAGTATTATTTTCATCATTCCCAATATATGATAAGGGTATTTTAGTAAAAATATTATTCTCTTATTTATTTATTTATTTTATTAATCTGTGTGAAATGGTTAACTGGGTCACTCACTGTAGGACGGTGGAGTATTTACGTATACTCTGAGAAATAAAAAAAATTATATATCATGTGTTGGTGAAGAGGAAATTCATTTATGTATTTGCTCAATATATACCCTGTTAACTTCCATTTATTTCTCTCTTTTGGTTTTTGGATACTAAAAGACAAGATTATGTATATTGTAGTCCTTGATCAATTCGATTCGACTACCAATGCAAAACTCAAGAACCAAAGAGATAGACCGACGTCTTTTATGAATCTCACAAAATAAACTTTTATAGAACTTACACCTTAAAAGGTTGGGTTGGTAAGTCTGGAATCAAAAAAGATTGTTTATACATAATAAAATGGAAAGAATTGTGAGGAGAATTTTTTAATGAAATAACCATTTCATCTTTCTCCAACTTATATTCCAAACTAACCATCTTTCTCTCATTATTTCCATTATACTCATCTTTCAAACAAAAAATAAGATACTCGTACAAGGGGACGCCAATAGAAGGAAAACTCCTCCTATAATTTGTAAGGGGGCATCAATAGGAGGGAAATCCCTCTTTGTTTTATAAAGGGGTACTAATAGGAGGAAATCCCCCTCATTATTTTATATGGAGTGCCAATAGGAGGAAAGTCTCCTCTTGTTGATTTATTTATTTATTTTTTAATATATATTATATAATATTATATTATAAAGTGTAATATTAGTTTAATATAATAAAATTTGGATTACATGTGGGAATAGCCTTGTACATTTATTTCTACGACCCAGTCGAATTAAGTGGCCGTCGGTTTCGCATTCTTGAGGTCGTATGTCTTTTACTGCTTTCTGTGGCTATGGATTCACCTGAGGTGTTTCATAAGAAACCGTCGTGGATTATGTTGGCATTTGAAGAACTTCGCTTACGTAGGTTCATGTTGATGAACTCAAATTAGTGAAGTCGTCTGGATTGAGTTGGGTGCCCATGACTTTATATTTTTGTTGTGTTGGTTATGTTAATGAGGTAATGGTCAGACAGTAGCAAGGTTGGTTGAACCGTGACATTGGTGTGAATGTTTGGGTGGGTAATAACTGATGTGGTGCTTGGTAGTCCATGTTAATTTGTTTTATATTTGATTAAGAGTATGATGGGTTGGTTGGTTATGTTTGTTGGTATTAGGACTTATAAAAATTTTGTGGTTCTTGTTGGAATGAGGGTTGGCATGAGGTATATTCTTGGTATTGTGGTTGTATGGGTGGCATGTGTTGCTGCTAATTATTTTGGGATGGATTTTGAGTGTAAGAAGTGTGTTGGGTTAGAGGTTGGGTGTTTGATGATGAAGCTTTTTGGCGTGGATCAACCAAATATCTTGGATCAGATAAGAAACCAGTTGAAATTAATCTATAACAATTCATGTATTCGGTAGTTCATTTAGGCTTGATTGGCAGTATAGTGTCGGTTAGGACTAAACGACGATGACGCTTCCATTCACGACACTCAGATTTTGCATATAATGTTCAATCGTCGTACTCCCATTGGTTTGAGACTTTAATATTGTGGTATTGCACAAAGCACCTTGGAGGACTCAGAATTTTTTGAAGCATGCCGAATTAAAATTTCACTTAATCACTATGGAGCATCTCCATAGTATTGAACACAATAATCAATGTTTTTGCACTCCAAACGTCAGCATCTTATTGATTCACTTCATGTATGCCTTTCGTATGCCTTGTTCCTATGTCATTGTGGCATGTTCCAGTGTTTGTCAAGACCCATTCTTGCAATTATCAAAGGTTTACAAGGTCATAAACTTATTCGGTATCTACAATAACAACTTCCTAATGGTAGCTAGTGAAAACTATTGGCCTACATAACAAGGAGACACAATTTACCACAATAAAAATATGAGAAGAAACAAAAAAGTTCGCCCCAAAAGTACACAATTTATAACTGAAATAGATACAACCGAGAAAATAGAAAGATTGTGTGGAATATGTCGTCTTCTCGGTAACAAACAAAAATGTTGTCCAAATGTCAGAACAAGTTCTAGATAAGATTTAATAATGTCATTAAAAAATTTGTAACCTTCGAATGTAATATGGATAACAACTTTTGGTTACAAGACAACAAACAACATGTAAGTATAAGTGCACCTAAGAGGGGGTTGAATTAGGTACTATGATCGATTTTTGATTTTGGTGAAATGGTTCTTTAACTTTCTATTTTGTTGGTGTTTATGAAAGCTATAAAATATAGAAAAGTAAAGAACACCTAGGAATTATACTAGTTCCTCTCACAATCCGAGAGTACGTCTAGTCCCCTTATCACATGTAAGAGATTTCACATTTTGTTAGAACCTTGTATAAGCCTAATCCTATCCTCTATAAACAAGTTACTAACTAAATCAATAAGGAACACTTCCTTATAATTTTAAAAAGTAGAAAAATAAAAAATTCTCTCTTTTTCACTCTCTTGTTTCCAACAATCTTGGACAACAAGGTATATACACAATTTTGAGTTTGACAAGAAGTTTGAAGTTGTAAGTCTTATATCAATTACTTGAATTGATCTTCCCTTTCAAGTATACAATATATACGTATGTTACATAAGTGCTTATTGTCGCAACTGCGAAGAAACCGATGGAAACAAACATAAGAATCGCTACTGAACGTTATTTATCCCAACGCATGAAAAGAAAACAATCAAAGAAAACCTAAAGAGCGGGAAAAGACAAGGTCATTGTAACCAAATCTTGGGTTCGGGAATCGGTTACGCAAGGGGAAGGTATGAGCACCCCTCACGTCTGTTGTACTCAACGGGATGCACGCTTTTTGTCTAATCAAAGGGTGAGTTGTCTAAAAGCTACTGCTAAACAGAGGCGGGAAATAAAGGAAAAAGAAAGAGACTCGATAGGACATCGCCGCCCTATCCTACGATTCACTCGTGCAATGGAAACGTCAGAGTCAACGTAGTTCGGAAAACTATGGGTGATAGGGGGAAGGTTGCTCGCCAACACATTGATGTCATGTGTCAACATATCCTCATCTGGTATGAGAAATCAGAGCAAACATAGTTCAAGTAACGAAACCAAGTTAGTTAAATGTTTTTTTAGCGACGTTAAGCTCCCATTCTAGCAGTTAGGGTCGATGCCTCTTTGCGGTAGAACGGAAAAATAACGTACTTCTTTCTGAAAATGAGTTTGAAGGAACAATCTGGAAGGATAAAAAGGTTTGAAATTTGTTTATGATTTTTAGTGAAGTGAATTAGTTTGCTTTGTGATTCACATTATACTAAAGACTATGATATAGGAACAAATGCGTCGCATATCGCCCATGGGGCGTACGCTAGACACTCTAGAAAAGTGAGGAGAAATCCCCACTCATCATTTCCCATATGCTTAAGGCTCGTGGCGTACATCGTTCATTGTATTTATTAAGTGTTTTGAGATGAGAAGAGAGAAAGACGCACGAAAGGTCTAAGAGAAACTCGGTCCTAACATTGTCATGCAAAGTGGCCCTAAGGTCGGGATGCGAAAGGAAATTCTATCCTAATGTTAGGATGCAAAAAAATGGACCTAAGGTTGAGGTTAAAAGGGACTAGCCTACTTGTTATCATGCCTGAATTACACTCCTAATGTCTATCTTATTCCAAACTTTAATTGGAAATTAAGTTGGACTGGAATCCTAAGGGAGCATGCAAAAGCAAGGCAAAAACAGCAGCTACAACACCGCCTCCTACACAAAACAACAATGAAATCCAACAAGGCATCACAACAACATTTAATAGCTACTAACTTAATGCAAAAGTAGGTGTAAAAGGCAGGCAGCAATCATAATATAAACAACATGTAAATTTAGAATAAAGTAACTGTAGAAAGCAGGGCAGCAAGCATGCTTCAATACAATCAACATGAGCAAACATCAATCATGAACAAGTATCAAGCAAGGATGGACATGCATCAATCATCAAACACAAATGTTCAACAAGATTGCATCATCAAGAATCAACAAGAATAACATGCTTTGTTCATCAATTAAACAAATCAAACGATCATGCGACAAACAAAATTGGAAGCAAATACAAACATGCATCACAAGTCCATCAAGATAATCATCAACAATTAATCGTTAACATGATACAAGCAAGCAAAGCGTATGACCATCACATCAAGTAAGCAAATTTAACATGTTAAGCATTTCAAACGGAAACCAAAAGTCACGTGTCGAAGAACCACAGTCAAACAATCAAGCTTGATGAACCAGGTCAAAAAGAGTCCATACAAATGCATGATATTAATCCATGATGGTTATAGATGGAAAGAAATCAAAACATGCTTGAAAAAACCCAAAATCACATTATGGTCCAGTGTTAATCGATTAACCATTTGCAGTGCAAATATGGTTAATCGATTAACCACTTAAAAAAGTCCAAAATTACACTGGTTAATCAATTAACCAGTTTTGTACTGCAACTGGTTAATTGATTAACACTGCACCAGAAGCAGAAAAATAACAATTCAAAAGCACTTTCAGCAATTAATCTATTATGCAATCATCCAAATGATCATGCAATATATTATGCATGAATTTAACACCAAAAGTCAGTGATCAAACATCAATCAAAATTAATCAAGCATTGAGATCACAAATCACATATACCAAATCATCAAAATCAATTAATATTGAAGATCTAGATTATGGTTATCCAAATAAGCTCAAAACAGAAATGGATCTAGAATTAACTAACCTTCAAAGCAGAGATTTGCTTTGGTAATTGTTGTTCTACTGTAAATTGATAGATCCAAGCTAGAAACCCAAGAAAACTTCAAGATCCATGAGATTTCTTGCAAGAGAAGTGAAGAATGAGCAAAATAAGCCAAATTTGATCCAAGAATCACTTAAAAGCTTGCTTCCAAAATCAGATCCAAATCCAAACAAAAATCAAATGATGGATTGAAGATGATGGAGATGAATAATGTAGATTTAACTCTAGAATTCAAGGATTCCAATGAAGAATCAAATAATTCAAGTGAAAGATCTTTAATGGAGTTTTGGAGTGTCGAAAAGTTATAAGAATTTAAGAGTAATGTGTAGAGAGAATGAATGTGTGTGAAATCTGAAAATTATGGAATTCTAGTGAGGTTTGGAGCAAATTCACTTAAATAAGCTCTTGGTTAGGAGTAGAATTATGGTTTGGAGTGAGGGTTTGAAAATTAGAATGGGATTAGGAATGGAAAATTGGATTGGTTTTGAAATTTAATAAAAAAATTAGAGTGATTCTTGATCCTTCTTCTGATGTAAAAAACCAATTCACAAGTGATCAAAATAGACCCCAAAAGTGGCAGCAATGAAAATGCACGTATCTTGGCAAATTTTCCTTTGGTTAATCGATTAACCATTTGGAGGGAAACTTGCATATTCGCTTGTTTTCACGCGTTCTGAGCCCCGTTAAGCCTCTAAAACTTGTCTTGGGTTATTATAACTGTGAAAATGCCTGAGATAACCTATGACCTATCTCCTGCGCTAAAAATAACCTGCTAAAAAAATCGGCCACTCGATTGCTGGGCAAAATAAATGCTGAAAACTCTGACGCTCGTTGTTTAAACTATTGCAATAAAAGAGAACCCTGGGCCATAGAAATGCGATGAAACACAAGCCATTAGATCAAAAAACAATGAGGCAAATTTTGGGGTGCTACAACTGCCCTTATTCAATAGACTTGAACCTAAAAGGGTGATAGCAACGACTTTCAAACATTCAAGGTGCAAGGAGATTGAATACCAAGAGAACCTGGAAATTTGCAACTTGTGGGGATAACAATAGCGAATATCAACCAAAAGTTGGGATGCGACCCACAAAAGGTACCAACCAATAGTTGGGCTAAGCATAGGGTAAAACTCCAAGATGAATATAGAATACCAACCAAGAGTTGGGTTAAAAACCATCGGATACCAACCAAAAATTGGGATAGAACAAAAGACATACAAGAAGTAAAATCAACGAACTTACGATTTGAAGAGAAGATGACTCCACTGGGTAAGAAGAGAAGCCTAAACAGACAACACTGCAGGGGATAAACATCAACCAAAGATATACCAACCAAAAGTTGGGATAAAGGCTATTAACCAAAAGTTAGGATCACCGAAACGTTGACCGAAGACGATTTTGTGGGGAAAAATACCTACCAAAAGTCGAGATATGGAAAGTTTACCAAGAAAATAGTGACTTCACTGGGGAGGGTACCAACCAAAAGTTGGAATAAAACCAAGATTACCAACCAAAAGTTGGAATGAAAGCAAAGGCTACCAACCAAAAGTTGGAATAAAATACAGGATACCAACCAATAGTTGGAATAAAGCAAAGAATACCAACCAAAGGTTGGAATAAAGGCTACTAACCAAAAGTTAGGATCACAGGAACACCAAACAAATATGACTCCACAAAGGCAGACTACCAACAAAAATTTGGGATGGTCCATAGGAAATACTAACCAAAAGTTGGGATACAAGGCTACTAAACAAAAGTTAGGATCACCGGAACGCTAAATAAAGACGAACTCACCAAAATGAAGACTACCAACCAAACGTTGGAATGACGACTTCGAGGGGAGAATACCAGCAAAAAGTTGGGATAACAACCAAAAGTTGGAATGATCAACATAATGGTATTAACCAAAAGTTAGAACAACCACAAGGGATACCAACCAAAAGTTGGGATATGGCCTAAAATTATACCAACCAAAAGTTGGAATAAAAGGCTACTAACCAAAAGTTAGGATCACCACCAGGGACACCAACCAAAATTTGGGATACGGCCCACCAAATATACCAACCAAAAGTTGGAATAAACAAAGGATTACTAACTAAAAGTTGGGATACCATCCAAGATAAACAGGAAGTAGAATCAATCGACTTACAACCTGGAAATAGTACTCCGCTAGGGAAAGAGAGGTTTAAACAAACGACTCTGTCAGGGAGAACCAAGTAAGATGAACACATCCATAAATGATTTATGCTGAGGACAAAGTGACATGTAATCTCCTGAATGATGTCATTATCATCTGGGGAAACGACTGACAACAAAGATATCAAACCTGGCTAATGCTTTGAATGCATATGTTTGAGTATGGCATAATTCTCCACACGAAATGGAAATGCTACGCATTTGGGAGGATGTTATGCAAAATGAAAATACAAAAGAACACCACCCGAAGGAGTGCTAAGAAGATCTGCAAACCAACTCTGCTGAGGAAGACACACCGGACGACCTTCCTGAATAAGACTCTTCTGGGGAAAAACAAAACTCCACTCAGTGGGGAATTATGAACAACACCTGTTGAGAAATCCACCCTGTTGGGAATAAAAACTTTGCTGACAATTCTACTCTGCTGGGAATATAGAGTAACACCTGTTGAAATCCACCTTGAAGGGAAATGAAAGTAACATTCGCTGGGAGATCGTCCCAAAAGTATGATTCTGAAAGATGCCAATAGTCATTGGACTTTGCCGAAGGTATCAACCTACCGTTGATTTACCTGTCAAGGGAATCAACACCTAACTCTACTTGGGGAGAGAAATCAAGGGATATTGACCCTGTTGGGGAATAGCACTGAGTCTACCATACTGCTGAAGAAATCCTCTTCTTGCCCTGCTGAGGATTAGTGCACACCTCTGCTGGTGAAAATACTTCTAATTTGATGACTGGATTCTGTGGGGAAGACAAAATCTCTGTTGTAAAAAGACAAAGACCAAGTCCCTACTGAACAAATTTCTGACTGCACCATTTTACCTGACATAGACGCCCCTGAACACTCGCAAGGGAGTACAAATCAAATCTGGCTAGAAAACATAATCTTCTGGACCCCTGCTAGGGGAGAAATGATTCACCATGAGCTGTTGTTAGAACTTCATCGTTGGAGAGAAAAGCTCTACTGGAGAGAGAATCATGTCATACTGCAAGCAAACAATAAGCAATAGGATGTTCTATATGTGAAATGGATACCTTAGTTTCCATTCATGACACATATCTTTCTAAAAAATTATTTGTTTTCAATATGCTCTGCAAAGCCTTATGTTTTCACCTGTAATGTTTACCAAAAATATCAGACGTTTTTTTGCAAACAAAACAGTAAAAGTAAAAACATAAATGAAAAGCTCTTTAAATGAAATGAATACTTTATTGATGAAAGGCCTATAAATAGGCAAGTTATAATTTGGATGAAATTCTTGGAAAGAGGTAACTACGTAAAAAGCAAAAGAATATACAAATGTCAGCAATGTGGGAACAAATATCCATCATGTGCCGATTCAGCTATGACCTGTATGTCTTCAATGTCCTTAAATGTCTCACCTTCTAAAAAGACTGATTGGACTGATTCCTTTCCTTCGGGATAACTGTATATCAAGATGAACTCACAGATCGAACACATACCACATTCATTTGCCTTCAAATCCCTAACTTTTTCCTAGATCGCCCTTGCGGGTTTTCAATCCCCCAGGATACCCATTTTTGCCAAAGTCGCCTTTTCAGGTTTTCAACTTTGTGGGTTTATTATTTTTCTTTTATCCCTAATTTTTTCCCGAACCTTTTCCTTTTATGGTTCGCCAGGATGCCCCATTTTTGCATGGACTCTCCTTTTTTGTTGTCCAGCGGGTCTCTTTTAAGCAAAGTATTTTTTGACTACGTTTGCATCCACAAGGGATATAAAGTCTTCGTCATCCATGGTTGATAGTAATAAGGCTCCACCAGAGAAAACCTTTCTTACCACATATGGACCTTCATAGTTTAGAGTCCATTTTCCCCTGTGATTTGTTTGAGAAGGAAGGATCCTTTTCAAAACCAAGTCACCTATCTAGAAGCACCAAGGACGCACTTTCTGATCGAAGGCTTTCTTCATCCTACTTTGGTACAACCGGCCATGAGCAATGGCTTCTAATCTCTTCTTGTTAATAAGATTCAACTGATTCAACCTAGCTTGCACCCATTCAGCTTTGCCAAGCTTCACATCAGTCAACACTCTCAAAGAAGGAATCTCAACTTCTAATGGTAGGACTGCTTCTGTACCATACACTAATGAGAAAGAAGTTGTCCCTGTCGATGTACGCACTGAAGTACGATAACTGTGTAGAGCAAAGGGCAACATATCGTGCTAATCTTTGTAGGTTACAAACATCTTCTGCACAATCTTCTTGATATTCTTGGTCGCTGCCTCAACATCACTGTTCATCTTTGGACGATACAGAGAAGAATTGTGATGTTCGATCTTGAAACTCTGGTACAATTCCTTCATCATCTAGTTACTCAGAACTGAACCATTATCAGTAATGATTCGCTCTGGGATTCCATAATGACAGATGATGTCCTTCTTTATGAATCGGGCGACCACCTGCTTCGTGACATTAGCAAACGAGGTTGCTTCCACCCACTTCGTAAAGTAATCAATAACAACTAAAATGAAGTGATGCCTATTGGAAGCAGTCAGCTCAATCTTGCCAATTATATCAATTCCCCACATTGCAAAGGTCCAAGGAAGATGTCAACATGTTTAGAGGTGTCAGTGGCACATGCACCTTATCAACATAAATCACGCATTTATGGCACTTTCTGGCATATTTGAAGCAATCAGATTCCATTGTCATCCAATAATACCCAGCCCTCAATAATTTTATGGCTATTGCATATCCCCTGGCATGAGTCTTCCTCGTGGACTTCATCCATCAACAGGTTTGCTTCGTGTTCATCAGCACAGCGCAACAAGACTATATCAAAATTTCTCCTGTACAACACATCATCCTTGTTCAAGTAGAAGTTACCGGCTAGCTTCCTCAGAGTCTTCTTATCCTTGCTAGATTCCCTAGATGAGTACTCCTTATTCTTGAGAAAGTGCTTGATATCATGATACCATGGTTTGCCATCTGATACCTTTTCAACTGCAAACACAAAGGCAGGTCTGTCAAGACGCATAATGGGAATAGCTCATTCCAGAAATTAAATTTATACATTGACGCTAGCGTGGAAAATGCGTCCACCATCTGATTCTCAACCCTAGGCACATGATGGAACTCAAATCTATTAAATAAAGGCAGCAATCTTCTTGTGTAATTCTTGTATGGCACCAAGTTGGCCTGACGAGTTTCCCATTCTCCTTTAATCTGATTAACAACCAACACTGAATCGCCATATACATCAAGATTCTTGATCCTCAGATCAATGGCCTCTTCTAAACCCATAATGCACGTTTCATATTGTGCTTCATTATTGGTGCAAGAGAACGTTAATCGAGCAGTGAATGCTATGCGAGAACCATAAGGAGTTGTAATGATTTCCCTGATTCTTTTGCCATATGAATTAACAACGCCGTCAAAAACCAACTTCCATTGAGATCCAATCTTAGGACCCTCGTCAGGAAAAGGTTCATCACAACCTTTCATCTTTAGAAATATAATGTCTTCATCTAGAAACTCAAACTTCATCGACTGATAGTCTTCAATTGGTTGTTTAACAAGATATTCTGAAAGGACACTTCCCTTAATGGCTTTTTGGGAAACATACTGGATATTATACTCTGTCAGAACCATTTTCCATCTGGAGATCCTTCTAGAGAGTTTATTTTTCAAACACGTACTTGATGGGATTCATCTTTGATATCAATAGGGTTGTATGGTTTAACATGTATTATCTCAAACGCTTAGCCGCCCAAGCGAGTGCACAACATATTTTTTCTAGCATCGAGTACCTTGACTTGTAATCAGTGAATTTCTTACTCAGGTAGTAGATATTGTGCTCTTTCCTATTGGTCTCATCTTGTTGACCGAGCACACATCCCATTGAATTCTCAAGAACCGTGAGATACATGATCAGAGGTCTCCCTGCTACTGGAGGCATGAGTATTGGAGGTTCCTGAAAATACTCTTTTATCCTTTCAAACGCCTTCTGGCAATTTTCATTCCACCCGACCGCTTGATCTTTTCTTAACAATTTGAATATTGGCTCGCAAGTGGTTGTAAGATGAGATATAAACCTTGCAATGTAGTTCAATCTCCCTAGGAAATCAAGAACCTCTTTTTCCGTCCTCGGCTCAGGCATTTCTTGAATAGCATTGATTTTGGCAGGATCTACCTCAATACCCCTTTCACTGACAATAAACCCTAATAGCTTTCCAGATCTCACCCCAAAGGTGCATTTATTATGATTCAACCTCAATTTGAATTTCCTCAGTTTTCCAAACAACTTCAGAAGACTGACCATATGTCCTTCCTCCGTCTGTGACTTCGTAATCATGTCATCAACATACACCTCGATCTCTTGATGAATCATATCATGAAAGAGAGTCATCATCACCCGCTGATAGGTTGCTCTAACATTTTTCAATCCAAAGGGCATCACCTTATAGCAAAAAGTCGCCCACGGTGTAATCAAAGTAGTCTTCTCCATGTCCTCTAGGGCCATTTTGATTTGGTTATATCCAGAGAAGTTATCCATGACGGAAAACACAGAATATTGAGTGGTGTTATCAACCAAAACGTCAATGTGGGGGAGCGGGAAATCACCTTTCAGGCTCGCTCTGTTTATATCTTTGTAATTGACATACATCCTAACATTTCCGTCATTCTTAGGAACAAGAACAATATTAGAAACCCATAGAGGATAATTTGTGACAACAAGAAAACCAGTGTTCAACTACTTCTGAACCTATTCCTTAATCTTGACTGCCATGTCAGGCCTCGTCCTTCTCAACTTTTTCTTGACTGGTTGACATTCTTCTCTGAGAGGCAACTAGTGTACCATAATATCTATATCCAACCCGGGCATGTCTTGATAGGACCCACGAAAATATCCTTATACTCACAGAGCATTTCAACCAATCTTCTCTTGACACTGTCTTCCAAAGCAACCCCAATTTCGACTTCTTTCTTATCGTCTTCGGAACCCAGATTGATGACTTCAATATCCTCTTGATGAGGCACAATGATCATTTCCTCTTGCTTCAGAAGTCTGGCTAACTCTTCGGGCAGTTCATAGTCTTCATCAGTCTCATCTTTAGCTTGATAAATGGTATTTGAATCCATAACTGATCTATAACTGAATCAGAATCAATGGTATCTGAGATGAAAGACCTGTATGATTTATGTTTAATGTTCATTATGAAATGCAAATTAACACAAGCACATTGCGATTTTTCTGTTAATAAAATGCAAAAACCAGAAAAAGGAAAAACAGGATCAAAATATTTGCATGCAAAAAAGGTGTCCTTTATTTATGGTGATGGTTGAAAATAAAATAAAAAGCCCCACATATGGGTCATTACGTCTTTGGCAGAACGTAGGACTGAACATAACCAAAACAATGAGAATTACTTTTTAGTGGTGACATGAATGAATTCCTCGGTGGTCCAATTGTATAAGCTCTGGCCGAGAATACAAGGACGAGTTCAGGCATCCATATCGCAGTCTCTATCACCTTCATTATCCCATATGACATGAATCCTGTCAAATATGACTCCACCACTGGTGAATTGAACAGGTCCTTTGTATCTTAGAGGGTCTTGAGAGGAATTGGAAGGCTTGTACTCTAGACCAAATTTATCTTGTTTGACAGGAACATCAAGAACTTGGCCCCACCTCTGAGAAATTCCAGACTCAACAATAATACGGGGTTCCTTGAAAGACGACATTGAAACCTCTGGGCCTTTGACTTCTAAAGAAGGCTTCTCTTGAATTTATACAGCTTCAAAGACTTGACAGAGCGTTTCACGAATTTCCCCATCCACCTCAACGTACTTGAATGACGACAGTTGGTTGACCATTGTATTCTCTTCCCCACATATAATAACAACCTTCCCTTCCATTATGTATTTCAACTTTTGATGCAGAGTTGACGTCACTGCCCCTGCAGCATGTACCCATGGTCGACCAAGCAAGCAACTATACGCTGGCTGGATATCCATTATGTAGAAAGTTGCATCAAAAACTTCAGGCCCCACCTGAATTGGCATGGTAATCTCTCCAAACACATACCTTTTTGAACCGTCAAATGCTCTCACTACCAAATCACTTGGTGTACATATCAACCCTTGGGTATCCAATTTCATTAACGCCTTTTTTGGTAACATGTTGAGCGACGATCCTGTGTCAACCAGGACATGAGACAATAATGATCCTCTGCATTCCATGGAAATATGCAAAGCATGATTGTGGTTTCTCCTAGTAGGAGTTAAATCTAGGTCGGTGAAACCTAAACCATTGCCAGTGTTGACGTGTGCCACAACCCCTTCCAATTGGTTAATTGAAATTTCCTGCAGTACATAAGCTAAGTTCAAGATCTTTAACAAAGCATTTCGGTGCGCCTCCGAGCATAACAACAATGAAAAAATGGAAATCTTCGAAGGATTCTAATTCAAGTGATCCACAATCTTGTAATCGCTTTTACGAATTAGCCTCAAAAACTCCTCGGCATCCTGAGAAAATGAACTGTCACCACCAGCCTGTTGCTGTCCATCATTCTCAACCACTGATTTTCCTTTCCCTTTATCACTTTTGTTAATATTAGCATTAGAAGGAGAAAATACCCTTCCACTACGAGTGATTCCTCACGCACCAATTATGTTTTCAACAGTAGAACCACCATATGACGAACTGCTCAACTCTTGCTTTTTCCCGTTACAGAACACTTTTTCCCTATAGTTCCATGGGATGGTTTTTATGCTCTCATACGGCATGGGTCCTGGAACAATAATGATCCTCGGCGCTGGCCTAGCGGGCACTAAAATATTTATGGTCTGGTAAGGAATTGAAATCGTGGCGATATCTTTTCCATCATTACTAACCCTGTCATCAACATCCTCCCCAACAACTCTGTCAAACTGTACATAACCATTATTAATCATTTTATGGATACCATCCTTCAAAATACTATAACCTTCGTGTTTCAATTCACACTCTGAACAATCAACAAAACATCCTGGGAACACTCCCCCTTCAACAACTTGTTCTTCACGGAACTTAAAGGTGTCTTCAAATCCTCAACATCCGTTATCATATTCAATATTTCTCTATCAATAACAGCATTCGCTATTGCCACACTGTGACTTGGCATTGGATTTCGGTTCACATTAGGCCCCTCGTTGGTAAAGTCAATAGTCTTTGAGTCAAGCAAGTCCTAAACCTTGTGCTAAAAGGCTTTACAATCATCAATGTGATGGCCTGGGCGCCTGAATGGAACTCGCATCTTGCATTGGCGTCATAACCAGGAGGAGGTGCACCAGTGAGAGGCGCCAAGGTCCTCTTTTGAATAAGCTGCAATTGAAGCAAATGTTGCAACAACTGAGAATACGACATGGGTGGAGTCTCAAAATGTTTGCTTGCCATTCTCTGCTGTCAGAGTAACGTCGTGGGGCGTTAACTTGTTGCAGGGGTGCAGCCGGGATGGCTACATATGCAACTTGTTGATTATACTGGGATTACACTCTACCTTTACCCTTGTAAGAAATAGAATTAGCACCCCTTCCCTTTTTTTAGGTTTTGTTGTATATGGTTTCTTCATTCTTCCCAAAGAGGATCCACTTCCATTTGGAATTTTTCCAGACTTAATTCCACTTTCCACTCTCTCACCTACCATCACCAAATCAGAAAAACCCACCGACATACAACCTATCAGCTTCTCATAATACACTCCAGGCAATATAACCATAAACATGTCAATCAATTCCCTCTCCATCATGGGAGTATGCAACCTTGCTGCTAATTCCCGCCACCTCTGGGCGTATTCTTTAAAGATCTCGTTGGTCTTCTGCGACAAACTCTACAATTGCACCCTGTTCGGCGCCATATCACTATTGTACTGATAGTGGAAAACAAAGGCCTCTTCCAGTTCTCTCCAACTTCTGACATGGGTTCTCTCCAAACCCATGTGCCATTCTAATGATGCTTCGCCAGACTGTCTTGAAAAAAGTGCATCAACAACTTCTCGTCGTCAGAGTATGCAGACATTTTTCTGTAGTATGACCGGATATGTACTCTAGGACAGATCGTCCCCTTGTACTTGTCAAAATCTAGAACCTTGAACTTCGGGAGATTCTGACCCCTGGCACTAGATCAAGATCTGACATATCGAGACCTATAGAATTTTGGTTCTCATAAGACTTCATCTTTTCCTCAATCAGCTTAAACCTTTTGTCAGCCTCATATGGCAAACCACCTTCCATATCTCTCATAGAAAAGACATCATCCTGATGATCTTCCTCCCATTGAGGGCCAGTAGCCCCATGTACTGCACACCCACTTCCACCACCAACATTACCAGTTTCATTAACAGCACCTCCGCCCGGAGGTATGACAACAGTAGAAATATTATTGCCTTGTGGAACAGTGCCACCAACAGGTAGAGGAATAACACCAGCTTCTCCATGTAAGACACCATCTTCATCAACCCGTGTTATCAAAGGTTGGACCAGAGTCCTTAATTGTTCCTATCTGTTGGCAACATTCTGCATTAGCTCCATAAACTGAGCCATGCGAGCCCTGACTTCCTGCAATTCAGCCGGAACTTGATCCATAATCCTTTATTGATTCCCTCGAGTTGAGTATCTATGGAAACCTGATTCTGCAATCCTGTTACTATTAAAGAAAACCAAGCAGAGATAAGAATAAAATGCCACTGTAGACACCTGTTATGCAAATGAATATGCAAAAATGCAAAATGCAAACATGTCTATGTATTTACAAGGAGATCTCCCCCTTGATTTTGGTTTCAATGTGCATACATAATATAGATGGATAAGAATACCACAAAAGTCTACTCATAGATTAAGTAAAGTTGAGTCAATACACATCAACAAATGAGAAAGATCCAAATACACAAAGGTACTGATCCCATCCAACAAATCTGGTGATGATCAAGATACAAAATAAGAGAAACTACTATGACATATCAGAAGATGGTCCTCCCCAACTACTATGTTCCTTGCTCCAAGTCTGAGTCTCCTTGAGCATCACCTTCGTGGCTGGATGATCTGGTCTGGCAACCAATTCTCTAATGAGTGTGTCCCTTATGTGTATAACATCTCTGAGACAATGATAGGACTCCTCCCAAGCATCTTCACTAAAGGAATCTTCCAATCTGGGTTTCTTCAAATATGCCCGGATCTTGAGCTCTTCAAGCGCTGATAGAGTCTCATGGAGTTTCTACTCACTTGTGTATCTACAAGATGATTCTATCATCACTTCTCTTTCTTTAACCTTGAGTTGCGCCTTCATCTTATCAATCTGACCGTAAAGCTGGTCTTCCCTGTTCTTGTTGGCAGTTATTGTAGCATTCCATTGCTCATTGAATTTGGATATCTCTAGATGCGCTCTGTCTAAATCCTTCTTCGTATGCTGCAAAAGATTGCTAGTTCTCTTCAAGTTTTGACCAATCCTTTCTCTCATATTGGTCTCATCAGCCAACTCTTTTCCCTTCTTGGTTAAATATTCTGACTTCATCTTAGCCAAGTAAACAACTTCACCTCTATCCTGCTTCAACTGACTGATCTCTTTTTCAACTCCTCATTCTCTTTGCGCATTTCTTCCTTTTCTGCCCAAAGCTTGTTGTATTTCAGGATGTCAATCGTTGTAGGCTGCTTAATCAACAAAGGATACAAGGGTTCCTCAATAGATAAAGTCAATAGTATCTTCTCAACCCTCTTCTGAATCCATTCCACATATGTATCGTAGGCTCTACAATCATTCTTCTCTAAAGAAAGCTTCCCCCTCTTATGGATTTTACTTCATGCATCAACTACTCTATCTAGAACACCAGGGTTAGCTATGTCAGTATAGTACAAAGATTCCTGCACTTCTTCATCCTTCGGGGGTCCCTTTAAGACATATCCAAATTGTATGACGGTTAGAGAAGGATTGTAGTTAATCCCCCTTTTCCTCCCCATTAAAGGTACATTGGGGAAGTTACCACAACTGAAGATAATCTCTTTACCAGGCAGATCTCTACTAAACCAGACAATATCTTTGGTTGTCAAACCCATGAGCCTCTTTGACCATTCAGATGAATTTCTCGAATCGACGAAAGCTCTAGAATGAGGAAAATGATTCATAAACCACTTGTGAAGAAGTGGTGCACAACAAGAAATATTCTTTCCCCTTCTCTTCTCGTTCTTGTAATGTACTGAATGGTACAAATCTCCTAGGATAGAGGGTACAAGATTTGTGGAAGAGGCGCACGTGATTCTCGTACCTCTTCTAGGCCTCCTGCAGGTCATTCTCCGCTTTGTTCTTCTCTGCTTTGAGGACGGAATTCTCATCGCGCAACTTCTTCAGCTCGGAGGTAGGGTTTTTTCGTCATTCAAGACCAAGGCCGTCAAAAAGAGCCTTATCATGGCGGCCATGTCATCGGTCAACGTATTTCTTCAGGCCTCCCTATTGACTCCCATAATTGCCTTGGTCTCTGCTTCGGCCACCATCGAAGAATGGCCCCCAGTGGAGAAGTTCCGCTGAGTGTGGCAAAGAGGTAACACAAACTTCTCAGTGGGTACGCTCTCCTCGAGGTCGACCAGTACAGGACCCTCGGTATGCCGCCTTTCTGATGAGATATCTTGAGCAGGAGGGGACTGGCTGCACTGAGGAGAGGAAGAACCGTCGACTCCCTGGTCAGGCTTCCTTATCTGCGGGACTTGGGAAACTCTGATCTTGCTTTTCTTCTCGACCTTTGTCGCTGCGAGCTTCAAAATGCATTCTTGCGCGTTCGACATCTGGCCTGCAATAAAAAGAGAAACAAAAGTCAATAACAAAAGAAAAGGGGCAGACACCCTGCCAAAAGAAAGTGCCATTACCTAAAAAAACTCAAAGCCTCCTCGCGGAACCCGCACTCAAGGAGAGCCTTGGTATTGATCAGTCGAGCCTCACGATAGATCTCTCTGCGCTCGTCGAGGATGAAATTCCCGTCCTTCGTAACCCACTTGGAGGGGGTGAAGTCGAACACAAAGTCGACCATTTTTTGGTAAGCCAGTCGGTCGACATGCCTCACAATATAGTTGTCTGTACCCAGGAGGAGGTGGTCCTCGACCCACTCAAGTGGAAATTTCAAAACTAAGGTCTCCTCGGGCTTCCCATTATCTTCCGTGACCGTAAGGTCGTACAACAAATCGATAGCCGCGTGCGACACGAGCTTCACGATATAAAACATGTTCTTGAAGGAGCGGACATAATCTTAGTATGCTCGGAACAACTTCCTTGGTTGCTTCAAGGATACCCAACTATGCCTACCCTCGAAGGATTAGCGCTGAAGGTGGAAGGTAGAGAAGAACAGTGGAAGGGTGGCCCCAATACGAAGATACTCGCAGACAAGCTCAAATGCTCGCACGAATGCTATGGAATTTGAGTGCAACTGCGAGGGTGCCAAACAAAACCACTGGAATACGCCCCCTGGAAATTGCTGAAGGGGAGACCGCGTCCCCGCCTCACGAAACGCAAACTCGTACATAGAAAACCTCATCTCCTGGAAGCTCGAGCAGTTGCGGTGTCTTTCTTTGGGTTTGTACACCATCCAACTCGTGGAGGAACGGGTGCAGTCCCTTCGACCTCGACGGGAGTGTCGGGCTCGGACTCATCATCAACATGGATAATGCCTTCAATCCTTACAGTCATTTTACTTGAAAATCATAAGAAAATTGTGAGTTCGACTCCAAGATCAAATCCATTCTTCCACCGCAAATCAAGTGAAAGGGCGAAGAGAGAGACGGGGAAACCCAGGGACCACGGACCCCCCTCCCCGGCGAAGGCTCCTCCTAGAAGAAAACCGATGACAACTCTACACGGCGGGCCTCCTCGACAACGAGGTGACCCCAACACGCGCGGGGAGATCCTAAATGAACCTCCCCGCGACAGCCACACACTTGCGAGGAGCTAATCTCCTTGAGATATTCATCCTAGTTCCCTACGCGTAGCCTCCCCTATGCATTAATTACACGCGACACATGGCGCTAGGAGACACCGCAAGAGTCCCCTCAACTTCCATCGTACCCGACATCTTCTGAACTGGTCCTCGACACCTTAACTCGCTCTTAAGTCATTACTCCTCCGCTTAGGAGCAACGACTTAGGGGCTCTTGTTCTGGGCTAGGCCGAGACTTGTCCCTCAGTCGGGCAGGCCCAACCCAATATTACATTGGGGAGGCCCCTCAGTCGGGCAAACCACTACTTGGCGCGAGTAGAGCCCACACGCTTTTCCCACGTTCTCCACGTGTCCCCCACGCGGGGACATGTCATCAGACAACCCACCTTCCGAAGATCACAGGACAGTTGATCCAAGGCAAAGACCACGTGCTGGTCTTTCCTACGCCACGTAAGTCCTGTCAGTTGTTTGTGTTGGGCTTGGCAATCCGGCCCAATGCAGTGTAACTGTTGGCCCTGCGCTGGAGACACATTATAAATATCCTCTTTCACTAGAGGGTCAAGTATGTTATTCTCTACACCTATTTTTCCTGTACTTGCTCTCTCTCTCTCTCTAAACTTTGTTACTCACTTAAACATCAAAGTACCTTGCAGATACACCTCGTCTTCCTCAACAACACCGATGAATACAGTACCTTGCAGATACACCTCGTCTTCCTCAACAACACCGATAAATACAAGAACTCACGACGCATGACAAACTATTAATTATTAATTTTTTTCTGATCAGGTAAGATCATAAATAATGACACATTTAATCCCAATTAGAATCAATTTAAAACGATTGTTTATAAATTAGATACGATTGTTTTTAAATATTGTAGCTTACTTACAATTTTTAAGATGGTCTATAATTTAGGTTTTAGTATTAATATATAATAAACAGAACTTTTCAAACTATTAAAGGAAGACCACATATAAAGCAGATGCATGTGCATCAAGTTAGGGGCAGCCCCACATATATAAAATGTTAATTTAGTAACTTTTGAATGTAGTAATATAACTTTGCAATCTCATAAGTTTTTGTTTAATAATAATGATGATGACGTCATCTTAATTAGAGCAGACATAAGAGAGATTGTGTCCATGCCATCGACTGCTTTTACCATTTGTCGCATTCATGAATTTAACATTTTTATTGATGAATAAAAATTAAACGGTTTAAATTTAAATACAACTTTTGATTTATGCTAAATAAAAAATATTTAATAGTTTAAAGAACTTACATTGTTTATTGTTTTCCCTTAGGTGAGGCTAACGTTTTATAAGGCGAGATTCACCTTTTCAAAAGGGTTTTTATCTTCCTACACGTACCCTTTAATTTTTTTTATAGATTCTTCAAAATTTATAATTGCGTTATGATTTTTTTTCAAAATACTCTGATAAATATTAGGGATGACAGACGGATATTTGTCGTAAAAGAAATATATTAACTTAAATATATAATTTAAATTTAAAATAGTCTATTAATATTTTGTTTTTATAAGTGTTAAACTCTGTTTTTACACGTTTAAATAATTTCTTAACTTTTTATGCAAATAATTTGATATTGTAGTTAGATAAAACTGATTTTTATCACACAAAAGTAGCTCTACTTTTAATAAAATTGAGCCGTTGCTGCTTTAAAGTTTAGCCTCGGAAAGTTATAAATGATATGCATTGCTTTACAAATTAATTTATCACTTGTATAGCTTTAAAGTGTTATTGTTTTTTTTTAATGTATTATTTCTATAAAAAAAAATTATTAAATGTTGTAGAAAATTTTCTATAATTAATTATACTTTCTCGTTATAAGTTTTGATGATTATAAAATGAAAACGAAAAGTACAAAAATAAATTTAAAAATTATATCTATTAATTTAATTAAAATGATTTGTACAAGTATTGGATTATTTGCCTAAAAAAGTATTGAATAATAAATACCTCAAAAAATAGTTTAATATTGACAAAATCTAATATCAATTTAAATTTTATTTTTTAAAGACTCGTTAGTTGTCCTTCATAAATCTCAACCATAAAATTTTAAACTATTAATGAACATTAGTGTATTGGTGGATTATAACAAAAGAGAAGTGGTTGGTGGATCATATTTAAAAACCATTGGATTAAAACTATAGCACCAACACTTCAAAAACACTCGTATTCTTCTATCTAAATATCTCAATTTTTAAATTTTTTTTAAATAACTCATTTTTTAAATTATTTTCTAAAATATTCTATTTTTTTTAAGACTGATGGAATATAAGCGTCAGATAAATTGACGACCCTTTTGTAAGGTAAAGATGTGTCGCCAATTGAATTGGAGACACCACATGGTGTTGTAAATTTAATTAGCGACATAGTGTTAAGTTTATAATGAAAAATGCAATTTTACTATAAATAGAGGCGGTGTGATCATTTATTTTTACATCTCTTCTCATATTCTTGTATTACTCATAATATGTATCTTCGTTGCTACAAGAAAGTGATTTATTTAAGAGAGAAGTCTCTGATGGAGATGCTCTTCTGAAAGCCTTCGTTATAGGCATTCATAACGTTAATGGTCTCGTAAACATCAGATAGATGGTTG
The DNA here is from genome assembly GCA_963859935.3 of Lathyrus sativus. NCBI lineage: Eukaryota > Viridiplantae > Streptophyta > Magnoliopsida > Fabales > Fabaceae > Lathyrus > Lathyrus sativus. The sequence continues at coordinate 643,270,611 of OZ012737.1, forward strand.
TAAGCGTCCCGACGAGCATGTGCGCATGCCGCAATGACATGGGAGCAAAGTACACGGAAGGTCTGGTACTTGCCACAGTCACACCAACAGTTGTTTAGTTTGACAGTATAGGATAAATTTGGTCTCCCCTCATTATGGTCCATTGTTTCCTGTACACTGAAAATTTTCCTATGACGGTGAAAGACTGTAACTGCATGAATGCTGACTTTGATAATTTCCTCTTTCATCACTTTCATTATGCATTCATTAAATAATTGACCCGACATTAACATTGGACTTCATCTTTCGCCTCTTCTTGCGAAAAGTGATGCCAACCTATAATAGGCTGAACTCACCAATGCGGTGATTGGAAGGTTTCTAATTCTTTTGAAGACGTCGTTCATGGATTCCACAAGGTTTGTTGTCATGTAACCCCAACGACATCTACGTCAAATACCTTTGTCCACTTGTCCAATGGAATGTTATTCAACCACCTTTTTGCATCTGCATTTGACAACCTATTATGAAGATTCTTATCTTTGGAGCATACCCTGCATTCACAACTTTTTTATGAAGATTCTTGTCTTTGATTGCAGGCATAAAATTTTGTGCGATATGTCTAATGCAATAAACATGGGTAGAGGGAGGATTATGTCACCCGTTATCATGGTTATTAGGAGCACTCTCAATAGCAGCATACCTGTCTGAAATCAAACAGAGATTAACTTATGAAGTCACATGTGTTCTAAAATTTTTTAAGGAAGAAACTCCTACCAGCAGTGGTCTCACCTTCAACCAGCGCAAAAGCAATGGGAAAGACATTAATTTCCATAAGTAAGGTGCCTTTGAAATTTCTGTATAGACATGTTCCATCAATTTGAATAATAGGTTTGCAGAATGCAAAACCTTTGATGCATGGTTGAGACGTCCAAAAGAGTCGGTGAAATACTGCATTTTCATTAACAATAGTTCCATTTGGCCTACAACTGCATAATTGCAACAACCCCGGTGTGTATGTCTTAAGTGCCACCAAAAATCGCGGTAATTCTTTGTAGGAATCCTCCAAATTGTCAAATACATGTTCAATAGTCTTTGTCCTTACAATCTACGCTTTCTTGTTTTTATTATCCATGTTTAAAAAATTACACTTTGCACCCAATCTTAAAATGAATTGGCGATAATTTATAAACTTAACACTCTGTCGCCAATTAAATTGACAACATTATGTGGTGTCTCCAATCCAATTGACGACACCTCTTTATCTTACAAATGAGTCGTCAATTCATCTGAATTGACAACATTATGTGGTGTCTCCAATCCAATTGCACACCTCTTTATCTTACAAATGAGTCAGTCAATTCATCTGACGCCTATACTTCATTAGTACTCTAAAGTGAAATATTTTAAAAAATAATTTAGAGTGAATTATTTTTTAAAAAAAATTAAAAATGAGGTATTTGAATAAAAAACTCACACCTATACTGCCATTTATGATCACGTTTACCACTTATGATCACATTTTATTAATTTATTTATTTACATTATTAGCAGTGTGGTGTAACTATATTAGGATCAAAATCTTTTTTTTTTTTAATTATTAACTGTGTGACTATATTAGTATCAAAATCATATTCGGAATGTATGTACTTAAAATATTATCAGTTTCCATCACTCACTTTCTAATGTTCTCTCACCCACCACGACCATTGTCGTCCTTGTGTCCCCTTTTTCTATCTCTACACTTATGTCTCCTTTGCCCCACTACTCCATTATTGTGCAACTTTGCTCCTCCCTTCCTAAACAAACTGGATCAGAATAAAAATCTACATGCTTTTCCTACTACGCCCATATTCTATCACATGTAATACTCAAGCAAATGATAATCTTTTTTAAGACCACTTCACATAAAAGACAACAGTGTGCAGCATATTTGAGACTATCTGATCTAATGCTTCTGAAACATATGGTTCACCACAAACCACTTGTTATAGCCTTCTGTAGAATCAAACCTGAAAAAGATGCTACTTCTTCCAAGAGACTCAATAAATGCAATACATTTATCCAATGTTCTCTATAATGTTTTGTTCTACATCATGTTAATCAATTGTTTTCGCAACATTCTTACTGACCAACGGACTCATGGTAGTAACACTCTTATTACATATCTTATGATTCTTCAACTTAACACTTAGATTTCTTCAATTTATAATAATAACTTGATTAAAACAGTGATCCCAAGAGAAAATTGAAGCAATCTAAAAACAGACAAACAAGCTCGTTGGAGGCATTGTCATGTACAACTTCATGTTCAATAAGCCTGATGTTAAACTAAGTGTCATATAAATTTCATTTTCCTTCTTTTTCTTCTTCTCATTCGAAAAAACCAGAAAAACTGAGGGAGAAACCATGAAAAATGAAAAGAAACCATGGAGAAGTAATAAAGTACTATTATTACAGTTGGGCTGTACAGGAAGTTTATAGTTATAACAACGTATGTATCTTCTTTACTCCTCAGTCCCTACCTTTATCTCCAAAAGCCTCTCAACTGGTTGTCTGCAAATCGGGCATCTATTTGTCTGGAACCTCAAAACCTTTGCACATCCGCTACACATGCACTGCAAAAAAGAGTAGATCCATCCAAAGACTGTCAAGGACCCAATACGCAGTTTTCAATTGTTAAATTTGACAATGGTAATGAGTTTGCTAAGAACCTAAGATTGAACAGATTTTCGAGAATAATATTGATATTGATGACTACCATCAGTATCATTCAATGACCTAATCAAATTGATCAAAAAAAAAAAAACTAATCAAAGAAAAAATACATTAAGAAAGGGATGCTGCATATACCATATGTCGGCAGGGATGAACAATTGTGTCACGAGGCTCTGACAAGCAGATCACACACTCCTTTCCTTGGTCGTTGTCATCCACGCCACTCTCCACTGAATTTCCAATACCATATATCTCCTGCAGCTCATACCGCATGCCATTCACCGACAAGATCTGCTTAACAACTTTTACCCGGAATTCCCCTTTTTCCTTCTCGAACACTGCTTGAGTTATCTGAGAGTTTGTTTTATCAGATGCCACAGTTTCATTTGATTCATCATGATTATTAGAGGATGCCTCTGCCTTCACTGCTAAAGGGTAGACATCCATGTCACCCACCTTCAATAAATCTGACTCCTCAAACGTTGAAAAGTTAATACCAGTTCCAGCTTGCTGTCTAAACTTCTGTCCAAGACCTTGCTGGAATTGTATAGTCACGGGTGCAAGATGGTTTTCCTTGGTCGGTGTGAGGATGCAACCTTCATCTTCTTTTGCAAAGAAAAATATGGTGATGCTGTCAAAAAGATACAAGGAAATAAAACCTTCAGAATAACTAAATGAAGAATTAAAGTAAAAATGTCCACTTCTATAATCATCATTATGATTTGATGACAATCACTCAGACATGTCAATTAGCATTCAGAGAATCAGAAGCACTAACATATCGAACACGTGACTAAACTGACATACATTTAATTACTTCCAGCTTACATAATGCTCCTTCGTATGGAAGAGCAAAGAGCGACGAGTAGTCAAATGTAAGAAATTATCCTCTTCCATATTTTGATATAACCGGTCTATTTTTTTACAAAGTCAACTCCCTTATCTCTCATAAATTGATAATCTTTTAAACAGTGCATTGCCTTTTTAAAAATAAAGCTATTACGTGGAGTGTTGCAGAATGTGCAACAAGAGAGTTGTTAATATTCCTCTCACTGATATAATATTTTGCTGACATTTCCACAAGTGTAAAACACAAAAGTTAGTTACTAATGCAATGATGGCAAAAAGCACAAGTGAAATCTATGTTAATTGAATCCACAATTTGGATACTTAATAGAGAAAAAGTAGGCATTGCTTCTGAATATACCTATAGTTGTCATACTCAAGAATTCACGTAAACTCGTGAAATCTCCAGACTAACTCATAATCTCGTAATAGTTGCATAATACAAAAGTAATGTTAAAACATCTCGCTAGTATCTATACATGGTTTACTATGTGCTGAGAGCACATTCAACATTCTAACATATTAATGAAAAAACCACAATAACAAAATTAAATATTCTGTAAGCAACCAATAAAAACTAAACTAAGACGGCCTCAAAGGTTACACTGGGCCAGGCAGACAAACCAGACTAGACTAGAATACACAAACATTGCAATTTGCATCACAATTCAAAATTGATGGATAAATTCACAAATCACACATACTTAACAACAAAAGGAGAATAACAAGCTCAAAATTAATGGCTAAGTAACAAACCACGAGGTTCAAATCTACTAGAGTAAAAATGGTGGGAATTGACACCCCTTGTTGGAGTTAGATTCAACTCGGTAAATCTACATCTTCAACTCGTCACAGTAGGGTACTCATTCTCATATGCATATTGCAATAATAAGTTTGTTCATACATTTTGGTTTATGACTTTATTTAAGCTAAGGAACTATCAGGTAAAGATAGTTATCAGTATCTATGTAGTCAGTAACTGATAGCATTGTGTAGCAGCTGACCCCCAAAATGCTATAGCGGTGTAGCAGGATATGGCTGTTACCTCGAGGTCTAGGGAAAACAATACAAAGTTAAACACACACTTAATAACTAACGCTCAAAGTTCATTGTACTAATATTTCAAACATAATATAATGCAAACAGCAAAATAAACATGATATTCAAACATCATATAAAGCAACAAAAAAAAAGGAAATAAGTTCTAGCCTCCAAGGCTCAAAATAAAACATCCAGGCATTTAAATAAATCCAAGTAATTCCTTAAATGATAGAGCAGAGATAACAGGTATATGAGAAATATTAGATGGAAGAGATTTATTATATTAATGGAATAGTGAAAACAGAAATACAACCAGAGCAAGTGCTCCTCAGAGAAGAGATGATTCTCTCTCTGACCCACCTAAAAGGTTCCTAACAGAGATCATATTGAAATTCCTTCTTGCTAACAAACCATGTCCTTGTATAACTAACTACCTTTCCCCTCTAACAGATTGGTCCATAAGCAGGATTAACCAATTAACCACTTCACTATTATTGGGCTATATTATGGACCAAGGCCCAAACCAAGTATCCGAACAGTGTTGATCGTGTTGGCTGAGACTAAGATGATGCCATAGTAGAGACGAAGGGGACTCTGTGTATAAACAGATAAACAGAGGAAATGAATTGTGAAGAAGACTGGTTGCAGAGAACAGGGTAATCAATGGCGAGAAGGAAAGAACTCACTCTGCTGAGAAGAGATAGGTGTCACAGCGAATGGAACTCAATGAGAAGGCTTTTGGAGAAGAAAAACAGAGGTTGTGCGATGCGGAAAAGAAAGAAAGGCGACGAGGTCTCATAAAATCCACTCTGTGATTATGCTGCAACCTTAATCCGCACCACAACACCGTTTTGTGTAGCTCTCCACCACCACGGTAGACTATAGAGATCAGTATCTTAATATACATGCGGGCCGTATCTTGATTCAATACAAAACTCCACTAAATCCATAGTGTGTATCTATTTTGGACAAATCTCATCTTGAATTCCGGTTCATAATGATGAATCCCAGTTTACTATGATGGATCCGAATTTATTCTGATGAATCACTACCTTAACTGAGTGTAACCGGCCACTTTTTCTGCCAACATTGTATAATCAGACACTTTTCTTCTGTCGTTTGATTTATAACTTGACGCTTCAATTAATTCAAGGCTGTATATGATATATCGCTTTAAAAATTTGCTATGTCACTAATTTTTACTTTAAAATGTCATCTTTTTTAACCGGCAATGTATCTTACGTCAATTCCTTAAAAGGATCAATTCACTAGTTAATTTCGATTTGATAACTATAAACCATCTGTTGAGAATCAATACAACATCATTAATCTCCTCTGCATAAAGGTTCATGCCAGTGTAAGATGCATGTGTGGAGCCAAGTCCTACAGTGGTGAGGAATGTGTTATGCCCTACTGTGTTGTTAAATGTTGGGCTTTTTAAAAATACTTTACTTACATTTTAGGCATGTATGCAGAAAATAACAATTATCGTTCCAGCAGGGTTGTAAAATTTCAAGAGTCAACAACACATAAATCCATGGAGTGTCTGTACCCGTAGACTCAACTCAAAGTAAAACTTAGTGATATTATATAGTAAGATTTTTTTTTAATGAAATGCATCACGCTTGTCAAGATTATAGACAAACTAAGAAGAGGCATTCCCACAGATCTTTCTCTAACTCTAGTGATTTGACTTTGATCAATTCTTCTCTCTACATGCCTAATCCACTTAAGCCGAGTTTTCACCATCTTTTCTACGATAGGTGTTACCCCCAACTCTTTCTCTAATGTTATCATTTATAATCCTATCATGTATAGTCTTTGTGACAAATCTAACACAACGTCCTCATCCTCATCTATGCTACACTAATTTTATTCTTATGTTGGTTTTTTACTGCCTAACACTCTGTCCTATACAAAATTATAAGTCTTGCTATCATACAAAACTTTCTCTTCAGCTTGAGCGGTAATTTTGTATCACATAAAATACCTAAGGCTCTCCTCCATTTCAACCATTCTACATAAATTTGATGGTTTACATCTCCTTCTATTTCTCCGTCATTTTGTACTGCAGACCCAAAATATTTAAATATTTGTATATAATTCAGCCAACCAAAACTTGTGGATGATTTCATGTAACTTCTTGCAACATCAAACATGCTAATTCAAACATCAAACATGATTTTCATAATTATAATTCAACATTACAACTCCATGATAAAGTAAAACAGCAAACCAACAATAAATATTTGAAAGTTCTTAACAAGTATGTAAACAGTTCTCCATATTAGAGAATTTTGAATTGGAAATCATCATTTATAGTGAAAGAGGATTAAAAAAATCAAGATCTAAGCAATTAAAAATGCTCATAATGCTAGGCGAGATACAAGAAAAGAAATAAAACAAAGTCAAGCCTTTTTTTCAACTAAACTCACAATCTCTCTAGTCAGTCACCCTTTTAATCAAAACAAAAAACCTAGCCCTTTTTTCTCCCCAATCAGCTGCCCCTCCCCATCCTTTCTGAATCCGCCTTTCACTGCAACTCACCACCAAACTTACAGACACTATTTTCTGTAAACACTACCAACTTGCCTTGTTCTCCCGCTTTAGCCACTCTCCACTTCTCCCTTTCCATACCTTCTATTCAGTAGTCATCTTTCACTTAGGCTTTGTTTGGGAGTTTGGAGGGGAGGAGAAGGCTTCTGAAGATGATTTTTTATTAAAAAATATAGGAAATTATTTGACATATTTTAAAAGGATGATTTTGTATAGAATGATAAAAGAGTGTTTATCGTTACTATTACTATATTTTTAATTTTCAGAAAACTAACAACATAAAATATATTTGAAAAATTTATGCAAGCCCTCCAAAACCCTTCAAAACCCTCCTTCAATACAAATTTCCTCCAAATTACCAAATTAGGGGATTTTTGGTGTTATGAATAAAAACAAACCCCCCAAAACTCTCCCAACCAAAATCCTTCAATTCTTTCCACTTAATCTTTCCCTTTTTTTTAAAGTCCTCCCCTCCCTTCTCCTCCAAACTCACAAACATGCCCTTAGAATATTTTTAGCGTACTTTTATGTCTAGTTAAACCTTTCCATCAAACAAGCTTGCTTGGCATATGCTCGTGATACTTAGTGATTTGGTTTTGAACGAGTCCATATAAGTTCAACCGAGTTTACTCAACAATTCTAATAGCAATATTCAACTCAATTCTATGAGTTGACATGATAATTTGACAACCATGTCTTGAAATATAATATAAAATTCACTATTGCTTTGCTACTACCTAGCCATATTTTTAGTAATTGGGATAAATAAAAGTGTCACCCTAGTCTTCCAACAATTCTATTTGCCAAACAACCAAATCAGAATTTCAATTTGAATGACAAAAGATATTGTTGAAAAACCCTCCGTAATTGTGGCAACCCTGCAGCCTGTTATTGGGCCTCTTCATCTGCCTTTACTATAGTGGTACAACGTATTGTGCTGACTTAAGGGGTTGAGTTTAGTTCCACATCTCCTAGAGATATGACATTTGTAGTGCTTATAAAATCATGTCTTCGTGGCTGTTTGCTTCTGCGTCTCGTAGCTCACTCACCATGCGTTAAACATAAACCTACAACGTGTTGTATCATTCTCGACTCGAGTCAAATGTCGATTCAACGTAATTCCAAGAACTTAATTAGATATTCCTCACGCTGCAAACTGATTTTGTAGGGTTGAATGGGCCCTAAAACAAAATTCTAAGAGATATTAAGGGTAGAAAATGAAGTTAATTCAAAATCAAAGATTATGCTAGTTATGGTAAACCACCCCCATACTTTCCAACTGCATAAAACCCTCAAAAAGACAGTAAACTATTGTGGAGGTAACCACTTTCTCCTTTACCATGACTCCTAATCCATTCTTAAACAAAACTTACGATTGAAGACAAATAACAATAACTCCAAAATATCCTGTCTTTTTTCGGTTCCACGAATTTAGTCACACCAAAATATCTATCACTTTCTCAACCTCATATCATGTAGTGTCCTCACATTGCAAACTGTTATACATACCAGAAGAACCATGTGTTCCAAATTGTCAGCTAAACACAACAACATACAACGAGGGTTTTATCAAAAACTCAACACAATGCTTAATATGAAAAAATATAAACAAATCAACAATCAAAAAGCCAAAAGACTAAAATAACGCATTCATTAAATGGAATAAGAAGAAAACAAACCTCCCAGAAATGGTGGCATCAAAGGTAAACGAAACAAGGAAGAACCCAGAGTTTTCCTCATCAGGCGAAACCGCAATAGTCTCTTTCTTAATATTAACATCGTTCCTTATAGTAACAGCTTTCTGGTGCTCAACAAATGGTGCAGGTTGATTCATGACCGGGCCGCAAGGGTAATACCGGGGATCCATATGCGGATGAGGATGCTGTTGTTGATGAGGATGTTGATGATGAGGATGTTGATGAGGATGTGGCATAGGTACCGGCGGTGGATAATAACCAGGATAATGATACTGCGGATAATGCATGGGAGGGTTCGGGTTCGGGTACGGTGCGGCAGCAGGGTAAACAAATTGATGTGTAGGGATTTCGGGTTGAGGTGTTACCGGAGGCGGTGGCGGTGGGTGAGTTCTCCGTGAAGCGGAACCGTGTCGACGACGGCTGTTGGAACCGTGGCTAGAGATGTTTCCCATGGCGGAAGGAATGAAAACCCTAATTCAGAATCGATTCTCCTTGCATAGGTTTTGATTTGTGGAGAATTCAAAAGCTGAAAAAGGAATAAAAATAAAAATAAAAAAGAAAAGGAAATTGTGAAAGTGATTAAAAAGAGAGAATAAAAATAAAATAGAAAGGAAGAAAGGAATGATGGTGGCGGGTATAATGGAGGTTGCGTATATCTCCACTCAGGAGAAACGCCATTGATGAATTGATTTCAACGCTTTTTCTTTTTATTTTATTTTATTTTAATTAATTATATTTATATTATTAATTAATTGAAATGTTGGTGAGTGTTTTACAGTTATGATTAGAGGTGGCAATTAAATCCATTAAGGCAAAATCCATCCAATCCATCCATCAAAAAATCCATCCAATCCATCCACCACACAAAAAATAAGTTAATGGATTGGATTAAATTCATCCATTTATATGCATGGATGGATTCAATCCATCCATTTATATGCATGGATTGATTCAATCCATCCAACATATTTTAAGGATCCAATGGATTATTTTTATTTTCGTTAGATTTATTTTTTTAAAATTAGATTTTTTTTCAAAAATAATTAAAAAACTATATTTTTTTTTCTGAAAAATTTTTTTTAATTTTTTTGAAAAAAAATTTATTTTTTTTTTCAGAACAAAAAACTGATTTTTTTTTCAAAAAAAAAACCGACTTTTTTTTTGGAAAAAAATCAGTTTTTTTTTCAGAATAAAAAACTGATTTGTTATTCGAAAAAAAAAATTTCTCGAAAAAAAAGCCGACTTTTTTTTTGGAAAAAAATCATTTTTTTTCAGAATAAAAAACTGATTTGTTTTTCGAAAAAAAAAATAAAATTTTTTCTCGAAAAAAAAACCGACTTTTTTTTTGGAAAAAAATCGGTTTTTTTTTCAAAATAAAAAACTGATATGTTTTTCAAAAAAAAAATTTCGAAAAAAAAAACCGACTTTTTTTTTCTGAAAAATCGTTTTTTTTTTCAGAATAAAAAACTGATTTATTTTTCGAAAAAAAATAAAATTTTTTCTCGAAAAAAAAACCGACTTTTTTTTTTGGAAAAAAAGTTGTTTTTTTTTTTCAGAATAAAAAACTAATTTGTTTTTGAAAAAAAATAATTTATTTTTACGAAATTAAAAAAAAAGTTGGATGGATGGATATCCATCCATTAAAAATATGTTAATGGATGGATTGGATGGATTTTATTTTTAATGGATGGATCGGATTGGATAATTTTAATAAAATTTTAGTGGATTTTAATGGACTAATGGATTGTTTTAATCCATCCATTAGCAATCCAATCCATATCCATCCAATCCATCCATTTTGCCACCCCTAGTTATGATGTTCCAACAAAGCACACCATTGGTGAGTGTTTTTTTCCAACAAAGCACACGGCTTTACCCGCCGGTTTTAGGTTCTTGCACAAATAAAAAGATGATGGTTTCAGAATTCAGATCAGAGATTGGAATTTGAGAATTTTTTACCGTCTTGCCATACTTTTGCAGCCAAATTACAACATTACTTTTAAAAAAATATTAAATATGCCATGTTTTCAAAAATAAATTAGTCCGGGCATTCATCTCGTAAAAAATATAATAAAATAATCCTTATAACTTATTTTATATATAAAAATAGTCCGTATATTAATATTAAATTTATTTTAACATTATTTATATATTTAAATTTATATAAAATATTTAAATTAATAATATATTTTTTCTCGTAAGTAAATATTATTTTATTTTATGATTGTTGCACCCCAAAATTTGCCCTCACAATACAAGACTTTGTGTTCCAAGAAGTTTCACAAGTTTCACAAAATTCATAATTGGTCAGAAGAGTTGACAATTCCCTCAGACAATGCACCTCCTAAGCAGTGCATCCAAAACTAGGGTTTTGACTTTAATCAGGCTAAATGGACTTCCAAGACTTCAAGTGAGCTTCATAACATCTTATATGTGTATAAGAACCCCCATGTCAAGTTTCAAGACTTTTCTCAAAAGTTTGCTCAGTCAGATGATCAGATAAGTCAAAAGCAGTCAATGTAGTTAAAAGGTCAAACTGAGGTCAACTGTGGTCAAACCAAAGTCAAACTTCATGATTTTTTTTGCCAACATCAAAGAGAGGTTGGGTGAGAAATATTATCATAATAACTGTAATACCTCAAATTTTGCCCTAAGATTTGTCGTCGCATTTCATTGCATTTAATCAATTACTAACAAATTTGTGTAGTCGTTTGACTTTTTGCAGGTAAATATCATATGGCATGCACTTTTTTTTTTAAAAGTAAAAATGGCACAATTGGCAGGAGGACATGTGTAAGGAGTTATGAGTGTGAAATGTTGAGAGTTCGAATCTCACCTTTGGCACTTTTTGTTGTTTTTATTATTTTTACTCTAAATTTTTCTATCTTTCATTAAAAAAAATAACAAAAATAGTTTTTTATTATTATTTAATTATTATTTTCGTATTTTAATTAAATCATTTTTTAAAATATTATTTTTTTTCACTTTTTTCTAAATTATTCATAAAAATATCCAAAAAATCATAAAATAAAAAAATATTGAAAAAAATTTTGTTCTTTTTATAATATTTTTTATTTTAGGAATCAATAGGATTATTAGTTTTTATTTTAAGTTTATTTTAATTATTTTAAATTATTTAAATTTTATTTTTTCTTAACTAATTATTTAGTTTGGGCTTTAAAATGGGCTTTAGGGACATTATTGACAATTTGGTGTTAACCCTAATTTGTTCCCTATATATACATGTGTTGCCTTGTTGGAAAAGAGGAGAATGAAAAAAACCTAAGAGGAGTGAGTGCCGTTGGCCGTTATTTAGTTTTCTTCTTCATCCATTACTATTGTTTCTTTTTCTTCATCGTTTACCGTTATTTCTTTTCCTTCATCTATTACTGTTGTTTCTTTTTCTTCATCTTTTACCGTTATTTCTTTTTCTTCATCTATTACCGTTATTTCTTTTTCTTTATCTATTACTGTTGCGTTTATATATATATATAATTTTTAAATTGTTAGAGTTTATATATATAAGATTTTTGATCGAATTATGTCGATACGATGTTTGCACATTTGTGTGCATGACGCGTGACATTTGTGTTAGTTCGATCTGGTTGCGATGATCGCATTTTTGTGTGAGCAATAATACTGTTTTTTGCTTAATTTCTTTTTCTTTGCGATAAATTTTGTTTCGTCCGATTTAGATCTGGTTGCGATGAGCGCATTTCTGCGTTAGCAACATTGTTGGGTTATTTGGCACATTTAAAATTCATTATTGCTTTATTATTATTATTATTATTATTATTATTATTATTATTATTATTATTATTATTATTATCATTATTTATTATTATTATCATTATTATCATTATTATTATTATTGTTATCATTAATTTATTAAAATTTGTTGTAATATAAAAATCTGTTTTTTTTTAAATAAATGACATTAACATCTTTTTTCCAAATTAATATGAAAACCTAATTTTAATTTTCTATATGATTCTATGTATATATTTATTATAATTCTTGTAAATTTTTGTAAATAAAATTAAACCTTATAAACACTTAATGTAAAATTTTGGTGAATGTGATTATTGATTAGTTAAAATTTGTTTTCATCATAATGTGTAAATATTTTTCTTAATAATTGTTAATATATAATTAGAGATAATTAAATTTTTGTAAATGATTAAGAAATTTATAATTATGTTATATTTAGAACTTTATAGTAATTATTTAATCATTTATGTTTCTAAATAAAAATCAAATCTTATGATATTTAGAACTTTATATTATAGTAATTATTTAATCATTTATGTTTCTAAATAAAAATCAAATCTTATGTTTAATCACGTTATTAATTAATTATTATTGCTAATCATATTTTGTTGCTTATTATTATTTTGAAATTTCTATCTTATTATTTTTTCTAACTTTGTCTATTTTTCTCATTATTATTGTTTCAACTAATTATTTTCACTAACTTTATATTTATACTAACCTTATTTAATTTTTCTTATTATTTACTAACCCTAATATTTTATTTGCTTATTTGTTATTTTTTTTATTTATTATAATTTTGTAATTGTTTCTTGGATGTAAAGTTGTTTAATTATTATTATGGTTAGTAATTAGGGAGTGTAACAACATGTATGTAATATTAAAATAAATTTAGATCACTTTTAAATAAAGATAATTAAAATAAACACGTCACACACGTAAGTCGATTTTAATCGCCGTCTCACTTCCTAAGGATATCCCTCAAGTTGCCTACGAATAATGGTTAAGTGGGGTGTATAAAGCAAGTCCCTCAAATAAAAAAATCATCAAAGTCCCTTATGGTTGCCTTTACGAATCAAGTCCCTTTCGAAAAATGATGATGGTCCCTTATATGTGCTTATTACACCCCACAATGGCCTTCAAAAATCCAATTGTCCCTCACATGTCCCTTAACATCCAAAGTAAGGACTACCTACTCCATTATAGTAGGGATAGTCTTACTAAGGAAAGGATAAAGAATAAGAAAGACCTTAAAACATTAGGGTAGGCTACTCCTAGATACTTGCTCACTTCAAAACTTTTTCACACTTAAACAAATTTTCAACAAGTTTTCAAACAAGTTCTTAACACATCCTTACATGGATTATTTATTAACTATTCTGAAAATTTTCTATTCACACACTACACTTTCAAAACAATTCAAAAGTGAGCTTAAGTACCTAAGAGCCCATGGATAACCATGGATGAAAAGGGTGCTAACACCTTCCCTTTTCATAACCTACCCCCCGGACCCAAAATATTCTCTAAGGTCTTTCCTGTTCTTTTATAACCTTTCCTTATGGATAAAATAAAAGTCGGTGGCGACTCTTGCTATCCGCAACATTGTTTAAAGTCAGTTCTCCCACCGTGTTACAGAACTGGCGACTCTGCTGGGGACCTATTTAAGAGGGGTACCCTTAGGAATTAAAGATCACTTTAAATTGTTTGCCTTGTTTGTTTTATATTACTTGTTGGGGTGCTCTCATGTGTGAAAGGTCCTAACCCGGACCTAGTGTACCTTAGGTAAATGGCAATAGACCAAGGAAACTGTACGACGTATATCGATACGGTTGATCTGGTGGCCATAGTTAGTGCGACTTCGTGGTTGGTGCTTATATTCCTTAAGTCAAGTTGAGGATAATATTGAGGCTGCCATATGTTGTCAATGCACTAACTGACTTTTAGAACCCTAGTTAACTCATCTTGGCCTTTAGAAAGTAGTGAGGTAACCGGCTTTGGTGCAGACTGAAGTTGGTTGACACTCGATACTACGCTCATTGAGATCTTAAACTTGGAGGGTTTTGGTTGGCAAGTAAGTTGCCTTCTGAACAACCACCCTTGTGAAGGATCAATGATATTGAGATCCCTTAGAACCTGGTTACTTTTGTAGGACAAGATGAACCATCTAACTTCAGGGGAGGGTACTTGCCTTTGAACCTCATGCAAGCCTTTAAACCTAGGGCTATGGTGTGACTTGTTTGTGTGTGCCACATGTTTGTGATTGAGCATGACATCATGACATCATCATGCATCATAAGCATATCATTTTCCCTAACCATTTCAAGGACCAAAGGATTTATCTTTGTTCTTTGTTGTAGGTCATGGCTTCTGCTCGTAGAAACACCATCAGGATCAACTTTGTAGGGATACCTGCTAAGCTCAAGGAGTTGGTTTCCCTAGTGCCTGATCATTCCCAGTTCAACAAGAGACATGGTCACTTATTGGATCTAGTTACTTCAGGGTTCAGTGAAGACATGATGAGTGTGCTGTTTCAGTCCTTTGACCCTAAGCACCATTGCTTTACATTTCCTGATTATCAGCTGGTTCCAACCATGGAGGAGTTCTCTAAACTTCTGGGTATACCTGTTCTTGATCAGAAGCCATTCACAGGCTTAGAGAAGGAGCTTAAACCAGAAGTTATTGCTGCAGCTCTACATCTGAAGAAGTCTGACATTGTTCTAGAGACGAGAAGTGGAGTTAAAGGTATTCTTGCCAAGGTATTAGTGGATGAAGCTCAAATGTTCTTGAAGGCTATGAGCTACGATGCTCTTGAGGAGATCTTAGCCTTATTGATTTATGGCTTAGTGTTGTTCCCCAATCCTGATCAGTTCATAGACGTTCATGCCATCAACATATTCCTGAGTCACAATCCAGTGCCTACCTTACTTGGAGACATCCTACATTCTCTTCACACCCGTACTACAAGAGCAAGAGGAACTTTGATGTGCTGCATACCTTTACTTTCTAGGTGGTTTATTTCTCACCTTCCTCGCTCAGTAATGAAGAATGAGCAAGGGTTCAGATGGTCCAAGAGGATCATGTCACTTTCTCACTCAGACATCCATTGGTGCTCCAGATCTACGGAGAATGTCACCATCATTGACCGTTGTGGGGAGTTTCCTAACGTGCCGCTTCTAGGCATAAGAGGAGGCATCACCTACAACCCATCTCTAGCTTTACGACAGTTTGGTTACGCCCGGAGCGATGGTCCACATGACATGTTGATTCAGGGCATTGTGTTTGACTACGACAACGATCTTCAGGGTTACCGTCAGAGATTCATACGAGCTTGGGAAAAGGTAAACAGGATTGACAGCAAGACACTGGAGCCTAAGTACACCATTCCTATGGAGGCTTATCTCAGATGGGTACGATTTCGTGCTCAGACACTCATGATGCCATATCCTGCCATCCTACCAGTTACCATGGAACCTGTTGCTGAAGGAGACACAGCTTATACCATCCTTCACCCAGACATGCCTACTGATGTGGAAGACTTGCAGAGATCATGGATCCAACTGAAAGAGCAAAGGGATACTTTCGAGGCTCATTACAAAGCAAGCCAAGCAAGGATCCTAGAGCTAACAAAGCTACTTCATAAAGCAAGCATGTCTATGGGTGCCAAAGAAAGCTTTAAGGAGTATGCTCAGAAGTGGAGAGACTTAGCTGGAGGAGTTCAACCCCCTTTGACTGATAGGGAATTGGTTGATATGTTCATGTGTACGCTGAATGGTCCGTTTTACAGTCATCTCATTGGAAGCTCATCATCTGGCTTCACTGAGTTGATCATGACAGGAGAGCGAGTAGAGAATGGCATCAAGAGTGGTAAGATCCAAATGGGCACTTCTTCATCAGGTGCCGCAAAGAAGCCTCCCACTGGGAAGAAAGAATCTAATGCTGTGTATGGTCAGCCTGATCGTAACAGAAGGCATCAGTCTGTTAGTGCAGTTCATATTTCAAATCCAACTCTTGCAACAACAGAGCAGCCTCAAGGCAACCAACAGAGGGCTAGAAGACAGTTCACGAAGATCAACATGTCAATGGCTCAGGCATTGCAACACTTGTTGAAAGCTGAACTTATTACCCTGAGGGAGGCCCCTCGGAATCCCAATGTTACCTCTCCCAAGTACAATCCCAGTGCACGATGTGCATATCATTCAAACTGTCCAGGACATGATACTAATAACTGCTGGGTCTTGAAGAACAAAATTCAGGATATGATTGATGCTGGAGAAATTGAGTTTGATCCACCAGGTACTCCAAATGTGATTACAGCTCCAATTCCAAATCACGAGAAGACTGTCAACGCCATTGATAAAGATATTGATGAAGATCTGCATGTCTATTCAGTTATGGAGTTGAGCACACCATTGTCTGTTATCAAAAAGAGGTTAGTACAAGCTGGGATCTTTCCAGGTTGTCATGAAGATTGTCTATATTGTACCTATAAGCCGGATAGTTGCTTCATTTTGAGAGATGGGATTCAACGTCTCATGGATAAATATACTATAGTGTTTGAAAGAAGACCAGCATCTGTAGAAAGTATGGTGGATCATCTGACTCAGGGTAAAAAGATTGAAGAGGTTGACATGGTTGACAAAGTACCACTAAGAATCACTTCAAAGGGTCCCATTAAAATCACTCATCAGGGCCCAATCAAGATTACTGCTGAAGGTCCTGTGAAAGTTGTCACTGAAGCCAGAGTAGCTCCTCTGATCATTACCACTCCTGGTCCTATTCCTTATACATCTGACAAAGCTGTGCCTTGGCACTATGGGTCTGATGTTTACATCCATGGTGTCAAACAGGAGCCTTTACCTGATATGCCTGTTGACATTGATAATATTGCCGGATCTAGCAAGATCACTCGTAGTGGAAGAGTCTTCTCTCCTCCAGTTGCTTCTAAGAGTGCGGTTACTCCTGCTGTTACTTCCACCACTGATGCTCGGGGCAAGGGTCCTGTTATTGAGCCTGTATCTACTGATGTGCCAGCTGCTGATGACCTCTCTAAGCAGATGGAAGAAGTATTGAAAATCATTCGCAAGAGTGATTATGATATTGTTGATCAGCTGGGGCATACTCCCTCAAAGATTTCTATGCTCTCCCTGTTATTATGTTCTGAGGCTCATGCCAAGTCATTGATCAAGTTTCTAAAGATGGCTCATGTACCCAGTGCAATTTCTGTGGACCAGTTTGAGAATTGTGTTGCTCACCTGACCTATGACAACGGGTTAGGATTTTCTGATGCTGACTTGACCCCTGCCAAGAGGGATCATAACAGGGCCTTGCATATTTCAATTGAATGCAGGGGCACTACCCTGTCTCATGTGCTGATAGACAATGGTTCCTCTCTGAATGTGTTGCCTAAGGAAGTCCTGAACAAGCTGAGTCCTGAAGATACGGTATTGAAGCCCAGTAATATTGTGGTAAAGGCTTTTGATGGTTCTAGAAGAGTAGTGCATGGGGAAATTGATCTTCCAATCAAGGTTGGCTCTCAGGTGTTTACTGCTACATTCTATGTGATGGATATTCGTCCTTCGTACTCATGTCTGCTTGGTCGTCCCTGGATCCATGGGGCAGGTGCTGTGACCTCCACATTACATCAAAAGTTGAGATATCCGGTGAATGGAAAAGTTGTTACTGTCTTTGGAAAGGAAGAATACTTTGTCAGCCATGTAAACACTTTCAAGTATCTGGAAGTAGAAGGTGAATACATTGAAACTCCATGTCAGTCATTCGAAGTGGTTCCCTGGGCTGTTAAGGATTGTGTGACTCCTCCTGCTGTGAAGAAGGTTCCTGTGGTCATCAGAAACCCTCCAACAATGGCAATGGCCTCCCTCAATGATGCAAAAGTTGTGGTGGAAGAAGAGTCCCAGAAGGCTGTTCGTCGTGCTCGTGTTGTTCGTATCACCAATCAAGGGGTTATCAATGATGTGGGAGATCAAGATGAAGACTACAACTTGGAGGCATGGATTCTTCCTACTGTGGGTGCTGGACTCAATAATTGGACAGCTGAAGATGTTATCCCTATCTCCTTTAGTCAGGAGTAAATACTATTACTGTGTTATGTTTTTAAATTTATAATTTCTGGAACAATTAAAACTTTCAAGCCATGTGCCTTACCCGGGGCACAATGGTGTGCTTGTTACGGGTTGTCATCTCATTTGCATACTTCATTCGATAAAATCAGTGGACGTTTCGTTTTCGTAAATATTGTGTTCCTTGTCTTTCTTTTTCTTTTATTTTTGCTTTATCAGCTATGTGTTCTTACACACACCCACGTCACTAAAATGCCGATCCTCATCCACTCTGGATCCAATTGATAACAGTTCTACTATTGCCAATTACAATTTCGAGAATCCGATCTATCAAACTGAAGACGGAAACGAGGACGATTGTGAAATATCTGTAGGGCTTGCTAGGTTGTTACAACAAGAAGAGAAAGCTATACAGCCACATGAAGAGCCAGTCGAAGTTGTGAATCTGGGAACTGAAGAAAACAGAAAAGAGGCCCAGATAGGGGCTGATTTAGACAACACTGCTCAGCATAAGAATGCAGGGGCAACATATCAGCGTGCTATGGTGGCTTTGTTTCATGATATGATTCATCATGAGATAGAGGTATATGTGGATGATATGATAGCCAGGTCTCAGAATGAAGAACAACATCTTGATCATCTGCACAAGTTGTTTGAGAGGTTGAAGAAATACAGGTTGAGATTAAATCCAAACAAGTGTACTTTTGGAGTTAGATCTGGAAAGCTCATGGGTTTCATTGTCAGTGGAAAAGGTATTGAAGTGGATCCTGCAAAAGTGAAAGCTATACGAGAGATGCCAGCTCCCCGTACTGAGAAGGAGGTTAGAGGTTTCTTGGGACTACATTGCAAGATTTATTTCCCAATTAACTACCATCTGTGAGCCAATCTTCAAGTTGTTGAAGAAAGATCAGGTGATGGAATGGAATGATGAGTGCCAGACTGCCTTTGATGAAATCAAGAGATATTTGCTAGAACCTCCAATTTTAATGCCACCAGTTGATGGAAGACCCTTGATTATGTATTTAACAGTATTAGACAACTCAATGGGGTGTGTATTGGGGCAACATGACGAGTCTGGTCGAAAAGAGCAGGCAATATACTACCTTAGCAAAAAGTTTACCGACTGTGAAACAAAATACTCACTGCTCGAGAAAACTTGCTGCGCTTTGGCACGGGCTGCTCGCCGACTAAGACAGTATATGTTGACCCATACTACCTTGTTGATTTCAAAGATGAATGGGGCAGTTGAAGCTGCTAATAAGAACATTAAGAAGATTGTACAGAAGATAACTGTTACTTACAAGGATTGGCACGAGATGTTACCATTTGCTCTGCATGGTTATCGTACTACAATACGTACTTCAACCGGGGCAACCCCATTCTCCTTGGTCTATGGTATGGAAGCAGTTCTGCCTATTGAAGTTCAGATCCCCTCCTTGAGAATTATGAAGGATGCAGGCTTGGATGAAGATGAGTGGATTCAGACTCGACTTGACCAGATAAATTTGATTGATGAGAAAAGGTTAGCAGCAGTTTGTCATGGCCAGATGTACCAGAAACGGATGATCAAAGCTTTTAACAAGAAGGTTAAGCCAAAGGTATATCAGGCTGGTGACTTGGTAATCAAGCGTATCATATTACCACGGGGTGATCCTAGGGGCAAGTGGACTCCAACATATGAGGGACCATTTGTAGTCAAGACAGTGTTCTCAGGAGGTGCCATGATATTGACTACAATGGATGGTGAAGACTTCCCACAACCTGTAAACGCAGACATAGTTAAAAAATACTACGCATAAAAAGGGACCCGCTAGGTTGACAGGCCTAGGCAAAAATAAGGGCATCCCGGCAAACCAAAAGGGTTTGGGCAAAAATTAGGGATATATATATAAAAAGATGTACACCCGGCAAGTCGAAAACCTGAAAAGGCGGCTTGGGCAAAAAAGGGTATCCCGGTGGATTGAAAACCTGAAAGGGCAATCCAGGCAAAAGTTAGGGATTAAAGCGTATGACTATGTCTCGTTTGGATCACTCATGAAACTGCAACCAGTTGTACTACTTACTCAAGCTCAAACAGATAAAGCTCAATCCAATCGTTTCCGTCTCAACAGCAAGAAGATGAGATACTTGAGGGGCAATAGTAGAATTGAAACTCAATAGGATTATTTCCCACATAGCTGATTCTTTTTGTAAAACTTCATGACAAAATTCTCTTACTAGGGTTTATGTCTCCTTGTACAAACTTACCCGTGTATGGGTCACTTTTGATATAAATAAATTCCATCTTTTGAATCCAGATTTACTTTTACCCTATTTACATAAGCGAAACGTCCATTGGTTGTGTTTGAATGTATGTATGCCTTTGAATATGATTGATGTTTACCAGAAATGCATGTATGCTTTTAATATGATTGATGTTTACCAGAAATGCATGAAAATGCAGTAATAGTATTTACTAAGGACGAACGAGGGAAGGATTTCAACGAAGCTTCGCCGGTTCATCTTTACAAGGCAGTTACAAACCATCAGTAGGACTAATCCATTTTCACAAAGTCTAATCTCCCCTGGAATTTATATCCATCTCTTTTATCCTCATACGGATATACGGGAAATTACTTCCCAATAAGGGCACGATGAACGAAGACGGGATGTTATACTTATCCTACTATCAAACGAAAACGAAGGTTATCTATACCCTACTGTCCCCAACAACGGGAGGTTATCTATACCTTGTTATCCCCAACAATGGGAGGTTATCTATACCTTGTTATCCCCAGCAGACGGAGGGTTATGTATTCTTCAACAACGAATCGGGATTTATTTTCCTTGGCCAGCAGTTGTTATACAAGGATATCCAGACACTTCCAGCAGTGTCATATCATACATGCATCATTTACATCATACCATAACATATATGTCTATAGTACATTACCTAAGTGCATCATGTCATACATGCATACATAAAGCATAAACTAATGTTGTTATACAGAATGCTACCTTGTTTTCAGGTTAATTATCCAACAAACAAGCTTATGATCTTTGGGACTGCTTTATTGTAACCTCAGGGTTACTTTATCCTCCTGATGAGCTTCTTATTACTTTGGGACTGCTTTATTGTAACCTCAGGGTTATTTTATCCTCCTGATAGCCTCTCATGACTTCAAGACTGCTTTAGAGCTACTGATTGCTCTATCCTCCTGAAATCATCCTATTACTTCAAGACTGCTTTAGAGCTATTCATTGCTCTATCCTCATGAGGTCATATTACTACTTCAAGACTGCTTTAGAGCTATTCATTGCTCTATCCTCCTGAAGCCATCTAATTATTTCAAGACTGCTTTAGAGTTATCCATTGCTCTATCCTCCTGAAATTACATTATTATTTCAAGACTGCTTTAGAGTTATCCATTGCTCTATCCTCCTGAAATTACATTATTATTTCAAGACTGCTTTAGAGCTATCCATTGCTCTATCCTCCTGAAATCATTACTTCAAGACTGCTTTAGAGCTATTGATTGCTCTATCCTCCTGAAGACATATCACATTATTATTTCAAGACTGCTTTAGAGCTATTCATTGCTCTATCCTCCTGAAGCCATCTAATTATTTCAAGACTGCTTTAGAGTTATCCATTGCTCTATCCTCCTGAAATTACATTATTATTTCAAGACTGCTTTAGAGCTATTCATTGCTCTATCCTCCTGAAATTACATTATTATTTCAAGACTGCTTTAGAGCTATCCATTGCTCTATCCTCCTGAAATCATTACTTCAAGACTGCTTTAGAGCTATTGATTGCTCTATCCTCCTGAAGACATATCACATTATTATTTCAAGACTGCTTTAGAGCTATTCATTGCTCTATCCTCCTGAAATTACATTATTATTTCAAGACTGCTTTAGAGCTATCCATTGCTCTATCCTCCTGAAATCATTACTTCAAGACTGCTTTAGAGCTATTGATTGCTCTATCCTCCTGAAGACATATCACATTATTATTTCAAGACTGCTTTAGAGCTATTCATTACTTTATCCTCCTGAAGCCATCTAATTATTTCAAGACTGCTTTAGAGTTATCCATTGCTCTATCCTCCTGAAATTACATTATTATTTCAAGACTGCTTTAGAGTATTCATTGCTCTATCCTCCTGAAATTACATTATTATTTCAAGACTGCTTTAGAGCTATTCATTGCTCTATCCTCCTGAAATCATTACTTCAAGACTGCTTTAGAGCTATTCATTGCTCTATCCTCCTGAAGCCATCTAATTATTTCAAGACTGCTTTAGAGTTATCCATTGCTCTATCCTCCTGAAATTACATTATTATTTCAAGACTGCTTTAGAGCTATTCATTGCTCTATCCTCCTGAAATTACATTATTATTTCAAGACTGCTTTAGAGCTATCCATTGCTCTATCCTCCTGAAATCATTACTTCAAGACTGCTTTAGAGCTATTGATTGCTCTATCCTCCTGAAGACATATCACATTATTATTTCAAGACTGCTTTAGAGCTATTCATTGCTCTATCCTCCTGAAATTACATTATTATTTCAAGACTGCTTTAGAGCTATTCATTGCTCTATCCTCCTGAAATCATTACTTCAAGACTGCTTTAGAGCTATTCATTGCTCTATCCTCCTGAAGCCATCTAATTATTTCAAGACTGCTTTAGAGTTATCCATTGCTCTATCCTCCTGAAATTACATTATTATTTCAAGACTGCTTTAGAGCTATTCATTGCTCTATCCTCCTGAAATTACATTATTATTTCAAGACTGCTTTAGAGCTATCCATTGCTCTATCCTCCTGAAATCATTACTTCAAGACTGCTTTAGAGCTATTGATTGCTCTATCCTCCTGAAGACATATCACATTATTATTTCAAGACTGCTTTAGAGCTATTCATTGCTCTATCCTCCTGAAATTACATTATTATTTCAAGACTGCTTTAGAGCTATCCATTGCTCTATCCTCCTGAAATCATTACTTCAAGACTGCTTTAGAGCTATTGATTGCTCTATCCTCCTGAAGACATATCACATTATTATTTCAAGACTGCTTTAGAGCTATTCATTGCTCTATCCTCCTGAAGCCATCTAATTATTTCAAGACTGCTTTAGAGTTATCCATTGCTCTATCCTCCTGAAATTACATTATTATTTCAAGACTGCTTTAGAGTATTCATTGCTCTATCCTCCTGAAATTACATTATTATTTCAAGACTGCTTTAGAGCTATTCATTGCTCTATCCTCCTGAAATCATTACTTCAAGACTGCTTTAGAGCTATTCATTGCTCTATCCTCCTGAAATCATTACTTCAAGACTGCTTTAGAGTATTCATTGCTCTATCCTCCTGAAATTACATTATTATTTCAAGACTGCTTTAGAGCTATTCATTGCTCTATCCTCCTGAAATCATTACTTCAAGACTGCTTTAGAGCTATTGATTGCTCTATCCTCCTGAAGACATATCACGTTATTATTTCAAGACTGCTTTAGAGCTATTCATTGCTCTATCCTCCTGAAATCATTACTTCAAGACTACTTTAGAGTTGTTGATTGCTCTATCCTCCTGAAGCCATTCTATTACTTCAAGACTGCTTTAGAGCTATTGATTGCTCTATCCTCCTGAAGCCATTATTACTTCAAGACTGCTTTAGAGCTATTGATTGCTCTATCCTCCTGAGGTCCGATTTATCACTTCAAGACTGCTTTAGGGTTATCATTATTGATCGCTCTATCCTCATGAAGACATGCTGTTACATCAGTATTACTCCAGACTCCTGACAGCTCTCATTATACTACTGAAGAACTTTCCCCTAGTGGCATCTTTAAGCCCACTCAATCATGTTCAACCAACCATCAATATCACTCCATGCACTGGTGAGTGCAAATTTTTGGGCTTTTATGTTCAATCCCCTTCAACCTTCCAGGTTACGACTGACAAATATACCAATCTAACCCCTCAGGTTTCAGAAAATTGAACAGGGGCAGCTGTTGCACCCCAAAATTTGCCCTCACAATACAAGACTTTATGTTCCAAGAAGGTTCACAAGGTTCACAAAATTCATAATTGGTCAGAAGAGTTGACAATTCCCTCAGACAATGCACCTCCTAAGCAGTGCATCCAAAACTAGGGTTTTGACTTTAATCAGGCTAAATGGACTTCCAAGACTTCAAGTGAGCTTCATAACATCTTATATGTGTATAAGAACCCCCATGTCAAGTTTCAAGACTTTTCTCAAAAGTTTGCTCAGTCAGATGATCAGATAAGTCAAAAGCAGTCAATGCAGTTAAAAGGTCAAACTGAGGTCAACTGTGGTCAAACCAAAGTCAAACTTCATGATTTTTTTTGCCTCAAGTGAGCTTCATAACATCTTATATGTGTATAAGAACCCCCATGTCATGTTTCAAGACTTTTCTCAAAAGTTTGCTCAGTCAGATGATCAGATAAGTCAAAAGCAGTCAATGCAGTTAAAAGGTCAAACTGAGGTCAACTGTGGTCAAACCAAAGTCAAACTTCATGATTTTTTTTGCCAACATCAAAGAGAGGTTGGGTGAGAAATATTATCATAATAACTGTAATACCCCAAATTTTGCCCTAAGATTTGTCGTCGCATTTCATTGCATTTAATCAATTACTAACAAATTTGTGTAGTCGTTTGACTTTTTGCAGGTAAATATCATATGGCATGCACTTTTTTTTTAAAAAGTAAAAATGGCACAATTGGCAGGAGGACATGTGTAAGGAGTTATGAGTTATGAGTGTGAAAGGTTGAGAGTTCGAATCTCACCTTTGGCACTTTTTGTTGTTTTTATTATTTTTACTCTAAATTTTTCTATCTTTCATTAAAAAAAAATAACAAAAATAGTTTTTTATTATTATTTAATTATTATTTTCGTATTTTAATTAAATCATTTTTTAAAATATTATTTTTTTTCACTTTTTTCTAAATTATTCATAAAAATATCCAAAAAATCATAAAATAAAAAAATATTGAAAAAAATTTTGTTCTTTTTATAATATTTTTTATTTTAGGAATCAATAGGATTATTAGTTTTTATTTTAAGTTTATTTTAATTATTTTAAATTATTTAAATTTTATTTTTTCTTAACTAATTATTTAGTTTGGGCTTTAAAATGGGCTTTAGGGACATTATTGACAATTTGATGTTAACCCTAATTTGTTCCCTATATATACATGTGTTGCCTTGTTGGAAAAGAGGAGAATGAAAAAAACCTAAGAGGAGTGAGTGTCGTTGGCCGTTATTTAGTTTTCTTCTTCATCCATTACTATTGTTTCTTTTTCTTCATCGTTTACCGTTATTTCTTTTCCTTCATCTATTACTGTTGTTTCTTTTTCTTCATCTTTTACCGTTATTTCTTTTTCTTCATCTATTACCGTTATTTCTTTTTCTTTATCTATTACTGTTGCGTTTATATATATATAATTTTTAAATTGTTAGAGTTTATATATATAAGATTTTTGATCGAATTATGTCGATACGATGTTTGCACATTTGTGTGCATGACGCGTGACATTTGTGTTAGTTCGATCTGGTTGCGATGATCGCATTTTTGTGTGAGCAATAATACTGTTTTTTGCTTAATTTCTTTTTCTTTGCGATAAATTTTGTTTCGTCCGATTTAGATCTGGTTGCGATGAGCGCATTTCTGCGTTAGCAACATTGTTGGGTTATTTGGCACATTTAAAATTCATTATTGCTTTATTATTATTATTATTATTATTATTATTATTATTATTATTATTATTATCATTATTTATTATTATTATCATTATTATCATTATTATTATTATTGTTATCATTAATTTATTAAAATTTGTTGTAATATAAAAATCTGTTTTTTTAAAAATAAATGACATTAACATCTTTTTTCCAAATTAATATGAAAACCTAATTTTAATTTTCTATATGATTCTATGTATATATTTATTATAATTCTTGTAAATTTTTGTAAATAAAATTAAACCTTATAAACACTTAATGTAAAATTTTGGTGAATGTGATTATTGATTAGTTAAAATTTGTTTTCATCATAATGTGTAAATATTTTTCTTAATAATTGTTAATATATAATTAGAGATAATTAAATTTTTGTAAATGATTAAGAAATTTATAATTATGTTATATTTAGAACTTTATAGTAATTATTTAATCATTTATGTTTCTAAATAAAAATCAAATCTTATGATATTTAGAACTTTATATTATAGTAATTATTTAATCATTTATGTTTCTAAATAAAAATCAAATCTTATGTTTAATCACGTTATTAATTAATTATTATTGCTAATCATATTTTGTTGCTTATTATTATTTTGAAATTTCTATCTTATTATTTTTTCTAACTTTGTCTATTTTTCTCATTATTATTGTTTCAACTAATTATTTTCACTAACTTTATATTTATACTAACCTTATTTAATTTTTCTTATTATTTACTAACCCTAATATTTTATTTGCTTATTTGTTATTTTTTTTATTTATTATAATTTTGTAATTGTTTCTTGGATGTAAAGTTGTTTAATTATTATTATGGTTAGTAATTAGGGAGTGTAACAACATGTATGTAATATTAAAATAAATTTAGATCACTTTTAAATAAAGATAATTAAAATAAACACGTCACACACGTAAGTCGATTTTAATCGCCGTCTCACTTCCTAAGGATATCCCTCAAGTTGCCTACGAATAATGGTTAAGTGGGGTATATAAAGCAAGTCCCTCAAATAAAAAAATCATCAAAGTCCCTTATGGTTGCCTTTACGAATCAAGTCCCTTTCGAAAAATGATGATGGTCCCTTATATGTGCTTATTACACCCCACAATGGCCTTCAAAAATCCAATTGTCCCTCACATGTCCCTTAACATCCAAAGTAAGGACTACCTACTCCATTATAGTAGGGATAGTCTTACTAAGGAAAGGATAAAGAATAAGAAAGACCTTAAAACATTAGGGTAGGCTACTCCTAGATACTTGCTCACTTCAAAACTTTTTCACACTTAAACAAATTTTCAACAAGTTTTCAAACAAGTTCTTAACACATCCTTACATGGATTATTTATTAACTATTCTGAAAATTTTCTATTCACACACTACACTTTCAAAACAATTCAAAAGTGAGCTTAAGTACCTAAGAGCCCATGGATAACCATGGATGAAAAGGGTGCTAACACCTTCCCTTTTCATAACCTACCCCCGGACCCAAAATATTCTCTAAGGTCTTTCCTGTTCTTTTATAACCTTTCCTTATGGATAAAATAAAAGTCGGTGGCGACTCTTGCTATCCGCAACATTGTTTAAAGTCAGTTCTCCCACCGTGTTACAATGATATACATTTTTATTTATATTATATAATTTATTTTAATTAAAATATTATGATTTCTTTAAATTAAAAATATAATTTGATAGATGTCATGTCACACTTGCATATTAAAAATAAATATTTTATTTTTTTATTTATCCGTAATTTATTTTGGATTTATAATAACTAAATCAGAATTTAATATATTTTTTTATGAAACATTAAACATAAAAAATTAAATCTTAAAAATTAAATTAATATAATTATTAAATATAAGAATTTTAAACAAAGTATACAAAATAATCCGCACGGATTAACAAATACTGATTTTTTAAGCGTATTTGTACACAATAATATTTGAAACAATTAAAATCGTTATATTTATAACAATAATATTTTTTTATATATAAACAATTTAGTCAAAAAATATTTTTTTATATATAAATATTACTTTTATTTTGATAATTAAATTTATATATAAATATTTTAATCAACAATATATTTTTATTTTTAAATAAAAGTTATTTTATTCAATAATTATTACTTTGATTAATATAAAGTTTGATAAAGTAATTAAAATATTTATTTTATTTTCATAACATTTTAAGTACAAACATTATTAGGAGAAAGAAATGAAGATTTGAATTTAAAATAAGTTAGTAAAAGAGAGTATTGAAATGACAGAACAGGAAAAGTTGGCATATTATGAACTGGAAAACATGAAAACAAGTTACTCTTACATCATATAATTTCCTGTCACATTAATTTTTAGTTAGAAATGAACAACACACTTTAAAAGAACGAAATTAAAGTAAGACATTGAAAATGAAAAAAATATTGTACAATCTACTATGACTCTAACTAAGACTGCAAAGTTGTGTTCCCAGTACCTGATGTAAATCTTATTACACAAATGACAAAATCTGATTGCATTTGTTACTATTATAAATTTACAATTTAATACTATTAATTATATTTTAATATGTTTTATTTTTGTCATTGCAATTAATTATTATATTTATAAAAAAAATATCAAATAAACAAATTAAGAGTATTTGTATTTGTATCCCAACCACAACACTGACAAAACGAGTCTTGCAGTCCTTATATATCTAGTAAGTCTAGTATGGTTCAGTTAGTTAACTAAAATCATTTAATTATTTAACTTTCAAAAACATAAAAAGGTTTCATATGGCACCAACAAGCCTAATGTGATATTTTAAATTTTGACCCCTAGATTTCATTATTATTTTAGAAGCATCAAACATTATTTTCTAACCCTAACCTTGTTTTAAGTTTTTGTTGTTGAGATTCATCTAAATTAGGGTTTTGCACCTTTGAAATCAAGAGAACTATTGCTTGATTAGTCAATGTTTTGGATTGATCATCATCAAATCAAGTTTCCCTACATTCAAGGAGCTTATACTCAACAAGAATCAAGTGTTAATTGATCTCACTACAAGTCAATTGAAGTCGAACTTCATCTGGCCCCAAATTAGGGTTTTGTCAAGAAAATTCAATTGTGTCTTTGACTTTTGATCCAAGCATGATATCAAGCCTTGGGACATGATTCAACATGTTCATATACATCCTTGAAGCCTATCTAGAATGCTTGAGAAGTCTCAAGATGCAAATTCATTGAAGATCACACAGTTGAATTCACCCGATACAAAACTCATCTGACAAAGTCAACTCTTTGACTTTTAGGGTTTTTGGTTCAAATTGAAGCTTCCATGCCAAATTTCATCAAAATATATTTAATCAATGAGTTTGATCATGAAGAAATCAAGATTTTAGAGGTTTCTTGCAAAATAAGAAAATTTGGATAACTTGAATTTTTTCAAAGTGTGAGAGGAAACCCTAATTTTGGTACCAACTTTGAGAGACCATAACTTTCAATCCACATATCCATTTTTTGAGTTCCAAAGATCAATTTAAAGATCTCCTTATGTAATACAAAAGTGCCCCAGTGATCTATGAGCAAAAGATGCTTAGAATTTGAGCTATAAAGCTTCAAAAATTGGGAAAATCTTTAAACACTTAGAAATTTTTCAAGACAACTTTGTTACTCTAATTTTCAGCCAACTTCAAGGTCAATTTTCACTATGATCCCTTTGGATTCAAGAATTTTACCAAACATGAAAGTTGTAGAGCATGTTTAGGGATTTTCAAAAAGTACAAAAACTCGTTCATACCATTTTTGAGCTATGAGTTTCGAAGAAGGGAAGTTAGCCTTTCACACTTAGAGTTTTTGTCATTTTCATGCCTAAGACAAGTTGCAAGATCTAGCAAATCTGCAAAATTCTTTGATGGACAATCTTGACACTTGCATATATACCTATAATCAGAAAGTTGAACTACTTTTGAAGTCATTATACAAAGGTTTGAATCATGATTCAAGTTTCATGCCATTTATGGAAGTTTTTGACATAAAGCTTGCAATGCCATTTTTAAAAAGCAATTCTAAGTACAACTGGTTTTTCTTGAGACCACAACTTGTTCCATCTGCATAAGCAATATCTAGAGTATCCAACCACTCAAGATCTCATTGTACCTTTTCCTTAAAACCATGGAAAATCACCAAACCTCAAGTTGGAATTCAACCAAACTTTGAAAACTACCAAGTTATAAATCTGATCTCAATCCTTACCCTATAAATAGAGGTGCAATTTATGCTTCAAGGAGGACAAGAAGAGCTTAGAAAGAAGAGAAAAAAACCAGCAAACACATCTCAAACCACCCTTGCAGCAACATCTTGCAAATCATCTCCACTTGAACCAAAATACCTCAATCTTGCACAAAAATAACCAGCTCCATTTCCAAACACTAAACCATCCAAACACCTATTCCAACACATCACAAAACACATTTTGAAGGTGTCTAAACCTTCATTTCTATCCAAAACCTGCTAGAACAGAAATTCAAACTTCAAAACCAAGTTTTGTTGACTTTCTGCATCTTTCATTCCAAAACCCTATCCATACCACTTCCAATCATTCTAACACTTCTAAAACACCTTATAGAACATCCCTAAGTTGTTCAAGACCTGTTTGTTTAGATGTAACTTCATTTGGTTGAAGTTCCATTTTGGCATTTTCTCACTTTTGCAAGAAGAGAAGTATAACATGTTTCAGTTGATTCCTTTGGGTTCCAAGCATTCAGAAAGCTTCAAGGAGGTTCAAGGAAGCAATCCAAATCATTTAAACATCTTTGTAGCAGCTTGTTAGGATTTTCAAGTTTTGACTTCAAGAGGTAAGTGCTCAAACTTGACACTTTGCAAATCATGTCATATCTTGATGTACATTGAACATAAAACATCTTTGTCATGACATTGTGGATGTGTTCACTCATTTATTTGCTACTTATCATGTATGAATAAGACTGTGCCATAGAAAATGCAAGAATGTGTTCTTTTTTTATCATGCTATCGTGTTTTGAGTTATAAGCATTTTTATACAATTCCAATGGTACCACTGAATTCCTTGGGAAAAATACGCAAGTTTGATCTTTGGATCATCCAATTTAATGGAGTATTGAGACAGATACATGTTGTCTTGCAAACTGAAATTTAAAGAAGATGAAGGTCTGGCCATGGCGGTTTAGGTTGGCTTCATGTCACTTCCAGGCTTTTTTATTTATTTTTGGGGTGATACAATGGATGTATCACCACCCTAGTGGTTTATTATGTGCGCTTTAGTACCTTCTTGCCTTGCCTGACCAGGGTTCGAGTCCTAGCAACCACCCTTTTGTTATTTTTTCTCATTTTTGAAGCTTTTTTCACATGTATTGATTTGCTTTAATTGTTGAATCACAATGAGCGTGTTGGTTGGATGGCTAATGTTTTGAGCCAAGAACCTTGAGGGAGTGGGTTCAAACCCAATTGAGTGCATTTCCATATTTTTAATGTCTTGTTTTTATGTTTTACTTCACAAATTGAATTGATCATAACTCCTTTGATTTTTATTATTTTGATCCCGTTTTATTTTCTAAATGCTCATAAAAATGTCCGTTTTTTATCTATGTCAAGAAAATTACACAAAGCATTATTTATTTAGTATTTGTGCATGTCCAAAGTTTGTGACTTTTTTAGGGGTTTTCTTGGATTTCCTTTTGATCTTTTGATTGATTCCTTTTATTTATCTTGCTCGTATGAACCCAATATACCTTTTATGAACCTCACTCGATATGTGAATTTGAATACCCTTGTTGTTACATGATGGTTATTGTTTTTTTGCAAGTTCATGTTCATATGTGAATTCATGTTTGAATATCATGAAAACCTTGGTTGTTACCTTGCCCTTGACATGTGATTATCTTCTATGATTAATTGATTTGAATGTGCATATTCTTCATGTCTTTCATACCTTGCTTTAAGCATTCTTAAACACTTGTTGGTTTGCTTGCATGAATCACCTTTAAGATGTTTCTCATCTTCCATGGTTGAACTTCTTTTACATGTTGGTTGTTACATGATTCACCATAATTCACAAGTTGTTGTCACACATGTCACACCCTTGTTCAAAGTTATTTTGGTTGTTACCTCTACTTTCTTTGCCATGATAAGTAATGTTTTGACTTATGCATGATTCTCTTGATTTATATCCATGCTTAAGTATTGTTATGATTTATGCATTTTAATCTTGATCTTTAAACTTTGCCATGATAAGTAATGTTTTGACTTATGCATGACTCTCTTGTACTTGTCCCTTAGGATGTTTGGTCTTGTAAGAACCTTATTTCATAGCCATTTAGATGTTGTAACATATATGTTTACCTTTAGTTGTAACCATTTGGTTTAATTCAAAACTTTTATAGATGAATACTTGGTTGTAACCTTGTTATTATCTTTGCTTGATGTTGTCACATGCTTGCTCTTATCTTTCTTGGTTTTTACCATGATTTTATATCTTCATCATGTTTGAATGAATGTATATGTGTGCTTAAGCTTTGATAATTTCCCCAAGTGATGTAGCTGGTTAGCTCTCATCCAAAAGAGTTGTCTTATGTCCCTAATTTCAAAGGAAATTCTCTCTATTGACTCAATGTCATAGATATCTCTTTGTTTTTATTCCAACCTCCTTTTGACCTTGTTAGAGTCATTAGGACTTTCAGCTTAGTCTTAAGTTAGAACCTATCCCTTTGACTTTGTTGAGTCAAGACCTTTAGCATACCTTGTTAGGAATCCTATAACTTAGAGCTTAGGTCTAGAGTTTGTTAACTTTATGTGTGTACCATTGTTATGGGTACTCATTTTTCCCCTTTTGGATTTTGTTAAAGTCAAAACCCCCAGTTAGTCTTTTAACTTAGACTTAGAGAGTTTGTCAACTCTATATAAGTATCATTGTTATGGATGCTTATTCCCCTTAAACCTTGATCATAGTCAAGAGTTATCTCCCTAGTTAGGAGAACTACTATTGCTCTGATTCCATCCTTGTTAGAATACGTAGGCACGAGATGCAACGTCTTGGCGAGCATACTTAATGTATATACCCCTAGGACTTTACCTTAGCATATAACCATTAGAAGACAAACATTAACCAAAACACAAATACCAAACAAGAGACTCCTATAGAATACTACAGATACTTAGGTGCTAATACCTTCCCTTAGTATAACCAACCCCCGAACCCCCCGATCTCTTAGCTTCGTTGTTATGTAGCACACTTAGGGTTTTCTTCAATTTTTACCCTTTCCTTTGGATAAATCAAAGTTCGATGGTGAATATTTAAAGATTTATGGTTCAAGTTAATTAATAGCTTGATATCTGATTCTCACCGCAACACATAATTTCTAATAATTAATATATAGAGTATAAATATTATAATTATGATAACAATTTTAAGGATAGAGTCAGGAAAAGTACAACAAAAACTATTTCCCACTCATGAAATACATGGATACGATATTATTATATTATAAAAGACAAATATACCATTGTTTCTATACATCAGGATAAATACAAAATATAAAGCTCAAATGAAACAATTTTTTTTCTGAGTAGAATAAGTTGTGATGGTAAATACTCTAGAAAAACATATTTAGCCTAATTATGAAAACAGTATACGGACATTGCAGTATAAATTTCTTTAGTAACAGAGAAATTACTATCAAAGTACAGTATCAATTCATTCAGATAGAGCCTCCATATCACATACCTATTGTCAAATTTACCACAGAAGGGCAAAATTTCAAATGAAGCATAAGAACAATATAAGCATTACAAAGAAAAAAAATGCTTGAGCACAAATAGTATTAGGTATGCTCGGTATAGGTTTTTAGAAGTTATTACAATATTAAAAAAGTAATATTACCATGGTAGGAAAACATTTGCCCCCCATAGCTCCTCAGTCCTCTATAAAATACAAAACCATGCCACTATATAAAGGGACTTTTTACTTAGGCAGAGACAAAATGTAGAAATGTTGATTAGGAAACTTTACATACCACAACAACCACCTCAAATCACATTACATAGTATATCTTTCTTTAGACAACCTATTAATGGGTCTTTGAGACATGTACAGAAGTGGAGGATGAATTACTAAACCCTTTAAAATCCAAATCTTAGTTGTGAACCGAGCCTTTTCTTTACATTCAAGTTGCAACATAAGACAAAAACAAACAATCCACAACAGTAGAAATAATAATAATAAGGAATTAAAAACAAACACACCCTTTAAACCAAAGGTTAAAAAAAACACATGCACTTTGTTAGAATTAGGTATCAGATTTTGTAAAGCCTTCATTTTCTCATTAATCCTACTCCTCATTCTCTGCTCAATAAATTCCAGAAAAATTCATTCCATAAGAATACTAAAAATCAACAAACACAAATAAACAAAAAAAACACAAACCTTTTCAGACAAGTTATGAACTTCTGCTGCTCTACTTCTCTTTGAAGAATTCATAGAAACAACAGATTTTGTCGGAGCTTCTTCTATCAATACTTCAACACCCTTCTACAAAGACAAAAAAAAAATAGGTGTTTTCCCATCTGAATATAAAATACAAATCCAAACAAAACCAACACTATCAACTATCATTAAAGTAAAATATATAAATGCATACACAAATATACGCCTTCACTACAACTGATGGAAGCAAATTTTTTAGATTCTTAAGTTGAAAAAGGATTTCACTTCGGTTAGCAACACAGGGATCCACTTGAAGCTTTTCCATATCTAAAACCTTAATATTCTGCATAACAAAAGTTTTGAATATTAGAGGCATGAATGGAAAAAAAATCATTAATACAATATTTACTTTTCACTTGTGACTTCAACTTCAGATTTTCAGTATTTACTTGTCACCATCACAGATCTACTACCACCACAGATCTACCACCACAAAACTGCACACCACCGTAAAACCGTCGAAAACGCCATATCGGCCACCATTTCTCGTATTTTGATTTGTACCTTGTTTCTCTATTAGTATTGTGACATTATTGAATATATATAATGAATGGTAATATTATAGGATTACTAACCTATCTTGAATATATATATATATATATATATATATATATATATATATATATATATATATATATATATATATATATATATATATATATATATATATATATATATATATATATACTCTGGCCTGGGCCCCGGCTTGACCGGGCAGACCCAGTCCAATAATATTTTGCCAAGCCCAATTCAGCTTGGGTCGCAGCCGTCAAGCACAGGGTCCCCGGCGGGCAGGTAATGTCCCTCCGCGGGCAGAACCTTCCTCATCTGTATCGAACACAAGACTCCTCGTCGAGCAGACACTGCCCCCGTCGTGCAGAACCTCCCTCCGCAGGCAGAACATGCTCCCTTATCAGGCAGGACAACGTGTCCTTCACGCGTTCTCCACGTGCTCCCATCCGCGGGGACACGTCACCAACCAACTGCCCACCTCCGAAAGAGCAGGTCAAACCCACCTTCCGGAGATCACGGGACAGTTGAACTAGGGCGAAGACCACGTCCTGGTCTTCATTATGCCACGTAAGCCCTAGCAGTCACCTAGGTTGGGCCTGACAATCCAGCCCAACATAAGTGACCGTTGGCCCAGGGCTAGGGTCTCTCTATAAATACCCTCTTTCACAAGAGGGTCAGGTAATCTCTTCTTACCCCTTGTTATGTACTTGTGATCACTCTGCCCATACGCTTACTTTAGCATCGGAGTGCCTTGCAGGTACACCCCCCTCCTCTTCTTCAACACCGGTGAACAGGCAGTAAATAGAAGACGCGTGACAGCCAGTGATCCCCTTCTGATCAGGTCAGATCAATATATATATATATATATATATATATATATATATATATATATATATATATATATATATATATATATATATATATATATATATATATATATATATATATATATATATATATATATATATATATATATATATATATATATATATATATATATATATATATATATATATATATATATATATATATATATATATATATATATATATATATATATATATATATATATATATAATGAATGATAAGTATTGTGACAGTATGTCTACATCAGTATTCTTATGCAGATTGTACATGATATACTAACAGATCTTGAACCTCCATAGAAAAGTAGGAGATGGCATGACATTTTGAATGGGTGAGATCATATTCTTCATTTTATCAGACAATACTATTTTATAGTATGACTTTGGGTCTTCTTCTGCACACACACAAAAATTGCTCAAAATCAGTAAACAATGTTATTGCTAACAAATTTACATGATAGAAAAAGAAAAGAGAAACCGATACACATAAATTCCTCGCTCGTAAATCTAAACAACTTTCCATATTCATCATCATTCCAAACCCCAACTCCACCTACCTTTATCTAAACCATCATGATGATGAAGATACTATTAATGAAGATGAAGATGGAAGAGAAATAGTAATATGAATTGATTATCGGATTTGGAAAAGATGAAGACGACAAAGAAAAAGAAAGAGTCGGATTGGGAAAGGAAGAAGAGGGAAAAGAAAGAGAAAAAGATTATGGAGCAAGAGAGAGAAGAACATTTTAAAAAAATGGAGGTGAGATGAAGATAGTTTGAACAAAAGCAACATTGTTAGTTGTTCCTAAAAGCCAAAGTCTTGTTACAAGAAAAGTAAAATATCATTTTGTTTGCAATTGAGAAACAAATATTTGGAACAAAAGTGATCTATGGAGTGTAATTAGTATAGCTATGTTGCAATCAGCCCATAATCTGGTTGGATTTAGTTGGAATTAGACATAAATTGCCCTTATAATTGTGACATGGCATGATTAAAACAAAGGTTAAAATGAATTTAAGCAGAATATTCCATCTTCTTATATTATAAATTTTGTTTTTGATACAAAGGTGCCGCCCTTTTAATAGATGGTAGAGTCTATTTTTTTTTTAAAATTCTGCTTTTTTAATGGGCGGCAATGTCTTTTTTTAAATTTTATTTACTTATATAATTAAATAATAAAATAAAAAGTTTTTAAATATAATAATTATGTTTTAATTTAAAAAATAAATAATAATTATAAAATAATAAATTATTTAATTATGTAATTAAAACTATATATAATAAATAAAATAAAATAAAATAATTAATAATTGAAATAAATATTTATTTATTTATGAAAAAAGTACATTAAACCCCCATTTATTCTTGATTTTGACTCGGTCGATGAAAGTGTTGGTGAATTTCACAGATAGGAGCCTGTTCAATTCGGGTAGATCTTCTACGATTTTCATCAACATTTGTATATTGTGTAGAAGGTCCTGCATCATTCCTAGGATTCATAAATCCAGCGACCATATCATCACTAAACTCGTCCACAGCCAGTATCGTCGCTGCACTGACATAACTTAATCTTGTTCCCTCGTTATTCCAATTTGGTAGGGTGGTAAGTGGCACTGTGTTAGTCATGTAGGGGGTGTATCGGTGTTGGTCTTGGGATGAATTAAGGGTGAAAGTTTGTGAGTGGTAAAAAGGGATTTGTGGTTAGGGTGTTTGGTAGTTGTGTTCTTATAGGGTAGGTTGAGAGAATGAGTATTCGTTATATTGGGTGATGGATGGTGTTTGTTGTTGGGTGTATGACGATGAAGGGGTTCAATTTAGGCTTTATTGTTGGGTGTTGATGGGGGTTTGGTTAAATGATGGGTATGGTTGATGGTAGTGTTGGCTTAGGATATAAGGTTGTTGGGTTGGGTTGAAAGATTGTTGGGTGTTAAATGTTTATTGTTGGGTGTTAAATATTTGTTGTTGGGTGTTACATGTTGGTTTGGTGTGTTAGAAGTTTAAAGATGTGGGTTGGTTACAAGGGTCAAATAGGTATCTATTTTGTGATAGATACAAATTGGTCACATATCTATACCAATTCATGTATTTCCTATTAGGTTTACATTCGGTTTCTATGACATCTCCTTGTAAGACAGTGTGGCGACGATTTATCCATTGTTGACGTTCTTGTCTATAATGGTCTTTCTAATTGTCGAATTTCCATTGGTCTGTCGTTTGACTTTTGTGGTACTTCTCTATGCACCTAGATGGACAAGAATTTCTTGTTGAATCCTAAATTGGAGTTTAACCCTATCTGAATGATGCATTTCAACAAAAGTGAAACAAATTATAAATGTTGTAGAACTCCAGATGCCACTTTCAGTCGGATCCTCATCTTCAAGCCCAAGATATGGCCTCCGTAGAAATTGTAGCGTAGTTGAAAAAATGATTAGTTAAAAAAATTATAAATAAAATTTAATGTTAGTAGTATAAGTCTTAGAGATAATACATCATCCGCCTTGAAATGATCGAAAAATGTTCGATATCCAATAGCACAATGATGAGGGTTTTTTTTCGTAATTTATCTCATATGCAGACCACCTAAAAAATAAATAGTTAGTAAAAATTATATATAAAAAATATAAAGAAATAAATTTTTTATACTTGGTCGCATATGGAAATTGATATGGATTGAGGTTTGGTGGTTCCATTCTTGGCATTCTAGATCAACCCCAAGCTTGAAGCAAAACTCCACAACCAGCAAAATTATGCACATTTTTTAGTGCATCTAGACAAATTTATGTATTGATGCGCTAAAGTAGCAGCGCCCTAACTATATCTACCTATTTTATTTATATCTTCTAATAATGGTAAAAATTGAAGATGGATAGTGTTACCATTATGTCGCTACCGCGAAAATAAGGTGCCGGCAAAACAGAAGAGTCGCCACCTTTCGTTATTTATCCCTCAGAACGGGAAAGGAAACGATCGGAAAAACCTGACGAAAAGGTATAAGACAAGGTCATCGCAACCATTGTCTGGGTTCGGGAGTCGGTTACGCAAGGGGAAGGTATTAGCACCCCTCACGTCCATCGTACTCGATGGGATCCAC
The DNA here is from genome assembly GCA_963859935.3 of Lathyrus sativus. NCBI lineage: Eukaryota > Viridiplantae > Streptophyta > Magnoliopsida > Fabales > Fabaceae > Lathyrus > Lathyrus sativus. Next base: position 643,310,015 of record OZ012737.1, read on the forward strand.
GCTTGTTGGTGTTTATCTGACGGGTTGGTTTATCTATCTACCTATCAAGGCTGGCTTTAAAAGAAAAGAAAATGACTCGGCAAAGCGTCGCACTTTATGCCTACGTATTCTCATCAGAGAATGAGAAATCAGAGTCAACGTAGTTCGGCTAACTACGGGTTACGGTGAAGGTGGCTCACCAATACATCAGTATTGTGCCTACGTACTCTCAACAGGTATGAGAGATCAGAGCTTACGTAGTTCGGGATAATACGGATTACGGGAATTCAGATTCATCTGTTTTATCGAGTAGGGTTAACAAACAGTTCCAGCAGTTTGGTGTACGCAGCTCGACCCTTGGAGACTTATGCGTTACCTTTTGCGGTAGAACTGGGAGTTAACGACACTCTTTTCTTCAGAAAAGCTTCCTTTGAATTATGGGCCCACGGGGCAAAAAACGTTTGAAGTTTGTTTTCTGTCTTTTACGGAAGAACTGTTTTTTATGGTTGTTTGCAACCAATATCGCACTAGAGACTATGACCTGAGAGTGAATGCGTCGCATGTCACCCAAAGGGTGTCATACTAAACATCCAGACTGTTGAAAAGAAACTCTCCAACAATCCTTTCTCAGATAGCTTAAGGCTTGTAACGTACGACGTCAGTTAACCTTTATTACTGTATTTTGATTTGTTTTGAGATGAGAAGAGAGAACGAACAGGTTCAACTAAGGGGAGACTATCAAGTCCTAATGTTGTCAGGCCAAGGATTCATCCTATGGTTGAGGTTTGAAACAGGGAACTCCTAGAAGTTATCATGCATAGGTTTCAACCTAAAGTTCTATCATCACTTCCTTATCAAAGGAAGTGGGATTCCTAGGGGATCATGTCAATGATAAACAGAAACAGATAAAGCATCAGCTTAAACAGTAAACAGTAAACGACTGTAAAATGCATGCAATGCAAGTGAGGGAGGAAATGTGCGTGGGACATCAGCCTCCACAAGCTCATCTTAACCTCAAGCCAGATATGAATAGTTGCAATCATACAGAGGAAACAACATGTTATCAAGCAAGATATAAGTAACTGCAATCATACAGAAGAAATAAAATGCTATCAAGCAAAATAAACCACATAGGCAAGGGAGCTGGGCTCTACCGAATACCCGCAAGCAAAGCCATACAGTAAAAATACAAGCAGAGGGAGCAACTCAACCTCTAGTGCAATCATGCTCCTAGCTTAAATCAATCTAAATATGAACTTATTCTAATGCATCAAGCAAATCAAACAAGTCACATCAATACAGTTGCATAGAAAGAAAACAGACAGGAAAGGAAACAGATCAACAGCTCCCATAGCTTCACAGCAAAGCTCTTCTGACAGCAGTTCAGTCCTCAGTCTTCAACTGCTCCTCAAGGCTGTCATCTTCAATAGCAAGTGTCAACTTGCTTCCTCAAGCTTCTAAACTATCACACATAAGTATCAACTTATTCTTTCTTCTCCAGGCCTCAGCTCCAAAGTAAACTCCACCCTCAGGCTTCACTCCTAATATCAAGTATCAACTTGTTCCTTCAGGGACTTAATGCATTAAACTCACAAGTATCAACTTGCTTCTTCCTTAAGCTTCAGCTTCTTCATTCCATCTCCAATGGATTCCTCTCACAAGTATCAACTTGTTCCTCTTGATCTTCAAGCTTCAGCTTCAATGACAGTCTTCAAACATAGAGAAGTATCAACTTCTAGCCTTCAATCTTCTTCAAGCAAGGAACTCCATCCTCTAGCAAGGGAGAAAGATTCATCTAACAAGAGCAAGATTTGGATGACTGACAGCAGAGTGAAGACCAAAGGTCACCACTAAGCATCCTATCATCAGAGAAAGGGACCCTCAAAGGTTCTACTAACTTGTAAAGAGCCACACATCCTACCAAAGGAGGGATGAGGCCTTTACAGGGGACCTTACATCATAGGGAAGAATGGAAGTGATCAACATCTTCCATGTTTATGAAGGAAGAGAATCTATCTAGAAGCTCTGCCTACAAACCCTAACCTTAACACCTAATCAACACTACACCAAGAGAAGGGAAGATCCAAACTTCTTCAAGCATTCCATGGTAGCCCAAGCTTGTCTTCAACATCATCCAAGATCAAGAGAGACAAAACCCTAATATAAGGGAACTAAAGAAGTCATTCTAGTTGAATTAGTGCATTAGAATCATCCAAAGTTAGCACCTAAACTAAAATCAAACAAAAATAGTAAACTACATTGTAAATTCCTACAAATTTTCCTAAGGGAACCTAAGTCAATCATGACTCTATCATGTTAATTCCAGAGATCAAATCATCCAAAAAGTTCTAGATATAGCACCTAAATCATAAGGTACTAACCATAAACCCTAAAAATGGATCTCCTAAAGTTTCAACTTAAAAACACTACCTAATTTCATCACAAGAATGTGAGAAAAATCTAGGGGGAACATGCATATCTATGCTAGCTACACAAAAAAAATCAAGGCAAGAATCATCACCAAATGATCAAACCAAATTCAACAAAACAAAGCATCAACCATGATCATTTTAATATCAATTAAAATTCAACAAATGCTAACAAAATAACAAATGCATGAAATATTAATATTTTTTATCTAAAAAAAACTAGATTCAATCATGAATCAATGGAAAAAAGAATGGAATTAATTGAGTCATTTTTCAATTTTTCATGAATTATTTACTAAACTATATAAAATGAAGCAAATAAATGAAAATAAAAGAAATTGGAAAAACAAGCGTGGCAAATAGCAAGAATTTCCAGTTCATTATCCAGACTGGGCCAGAAGTGGGGTGTTGATAGCAATCCGTGACTTAAGCCCAAAACAACAATTAAATGAAACACATCGTTTCGTATCAACCAAAGTCTTCAGACTTCTCAAGTGCATCGTGGTCGTGGATTGTGTTGCCTGAGTCAAGGTCAACCTAAGATCTGATGGCTATGAGTTTGTCTTCCTCATTTTAAATTTCTGAAACTTCCTCCACCTGCGCGCGCGAAGGTCACCGCCGGTGACTTTTCCGGTCAGCCTCATCCAACCCTAACTCTCTCTACAGGCCTCCATTCCACATGGTTTCTACACGAATCTTGTCCCAAATTCACAAGGAATCCACCTATACTACTCAATCGTTCTAAAAACTCAAGAATCCAAGAATAGCAATCTCAACCGAAAATTGCATAAACCCTAAATTGTCACTAATCTTCAAATTAATGATCCATAAAGCTTCCTACACCAATCTACAATGATTCTAACCTAACAAAACCTATTGATTATGCCTACATCAAGCCATGGAATGAGAATTACATACCTGTCAAAATCATGTGAACAGAGTACTCAAATCTTCAAATCAACCCTCAAGAACTTCCAGATTCCTTCACTAGCATCCAATCAACCTTCTGTATGCAAAGAAAAGAGTTGAAACTTGGTAGATTCTTGAATTCAATTCTGAGTTGCAAGCTTCAAACTCCAATGGCCAACTCACGATTCTTCCACAGTTTTGCCTTGAATTTGATCTAGAATCAACCACCAACACAAATGGAAGCTACTGAGATCAAGAACTTGGATTGAAATGGCCTCAATGGCTGTAACAGATTTTGATTTGCAATGAGCAAATTCAAAATGCAATCTCTCTATTTCCTCTCAATTCTCACCAACCTCTGCTATGAACCAGCTCTAGAGCTTATATAGGACATGAATGAATGATCTAGAAGCTTCTGGATCTATCCAAGGAGAATTTCAATATCTCATTGATCGCGACTTTCTATGTCTAATACAACTAACTGCAAGTGCACAGTCTATCGCGTAGTAATAATAGATATCGATCCCACAGGGACTCGTAATCAAACTAGTGTTCTCGGGAGTTACTATGTTTAGCTAGGTAGAATATGTTTTAAGGGAATAAGATTGTCACTAAAAGAGGGAACTAAGATTACTATTTAGATTTTAATTAATTGAATCGATACGTAGTAATTATGTTCTTCAGGGATTTGATAAATTATTGGTGTATGAAATAGTTTTCACAGTTTATTTAAGCAGAAAATGGAGATTCGAAGACTCTCGTCTCACGATGGTTGTTGACGCTAATCATAATCCTAAGGGCCAAACGTACACTTTCGTATCCCGTTCGGGGTTAAAATTATTTTTTGGAAATCTCTAAGTTCTAATTCATTTTAAAGTGCTTTCGTTGTTATTAAAATAAATGCCTAGTGTTTACTATCTGACCTTACCGCAGCTTTCGCTTGTTGGTTCGTATCTTAATTAATTTCCCACTTTCGTGGCAAAACTACTTTTAAATAAGTTCTCGCTTTCGCGACGAAGTTTATTCAGTGAATCAATTTTAAACACTCAGACCATAGATTACTTTTGTAAAAAGAAAGTTTTCAACCAAGGGTCATCAAATCCCATTCGAATTATTACTACATATCGATTACCTAAGTTTAGCTAGACATGGAATTGGGAAAAACAAAACATAAATAGGAATAATAAATGATAAATTGCATTATAATAAAACAGAAGTCGATCAAAATGAAAACCTGTAAATATGCCAATTGGCCTTTGGGCAGATCCTCCACAGATGTTGGCAGGATTCTGGTCTTTAGTGCCAATTTGATCGTACAGTGCAATAGCAATTACAAAAGAGCGGAAATGGGAATAAGGAAATGTAAAGGGAAATGAATACAAATAAAAACTGGAAAGTAAATTGCTCTGGAAATTAAATTCGGCAGCACTTCGTGGTATGAATGCAGCTCCCTTTTTGAAGTCCCCTGCTCCCCTTTTTATAGAAGTGGAATCCCAACGGTTATCTCTGTGGATGATGGACTTTGAGGCAGATAATTTAGGGAGTAGTGGTCCACTTAATGGGAATTGGAACTGCTTTTTTGACGTGTAATCTGAGTGGGGCGTTTTTGCCTGCATGACGGTCGTCACAAGGTGTGACGGTCGTCACCCGTGTGACGGTCGTCATGAAGCTGTGACGGTCGTCACATCAACAAAAACTGATTGCTGTGCTTTTCATTGTATTTTCTCTCCTTTTTCGTCCATATTTCATCTGAGATTGCTTCTTTTCTTCATGTTGCCTTGTTTAGACGTGATCGTTGAATACCTGCAAAAACATCAGACAAATACACGGAAATAACCCGAAATCGGATCGAAAACGGTTAGCTTTTAGTCGAATTATGCATGAAAATATCTATATGATTTCGTGTTATCAAACTCCCCTAAGCTTGAATCTTTGCTTGTCCTCAAGTAAAACATGGAAAAGTCGGCAAGCACGAGGCAACTTCTTCGTTCGCAGAGTTTGGAAAAACCGGGATTCTTGGTAGGAACAAGACGAGTATCATGACGACACTGGACTACGAGTCTCCGGAGGTCTCCTTTTTATGCAAATCGGTCTCAGTCATGCTACTGTATCTTGGTGTCAAGGTTCTCGTGGCAAGTTCACCCTGTTTGTTCTAGCGCAATCACATTAAGCCCGTTGTCCGCACACTTTCATGGCAAGTCGACCTGTTAGTGAATATGATCTCATTTCTGTTTTTGATCTTCTTCATTGATCATAATTTTATGTCATTGATTTTCAATGAGTTTTTCGTGCCGTTGGGCTAAATGCTCGGGTTAGGAGCACCTAACTTAGAAGGAAACGTATCTTATATTCTTGGGCTTTTTTAGCTCTCTTTTCATGATTTTTCATCTTTTTGGAGATCATACACTTATTTGCATCGGTCGCTCGCTTAGAAGTGTTTTTAGGATGGTGCTGACTGCTAGTATAAACTATTTGGGGTTGAGTTTGCATAGACACTTGAGACTTTGGTACACGTAGGTGGTGAACCTGACTCGCATAAACTAGAGATCTAAGGTGTCTGGACGATACTGGTTTTGTTAGAACTGTTGTTTCCTCGGAGTTTCAAAACTTGGTTTGAACTCAGGTGCATTCTCGTGGTGCTTTTGCTTTTGAGGAACGAACTAAAATTTTTGTTTACGTTGAATAATGTGGGGATTGTTTGCGTAACGTGAAAAATATATAGACGAGCTTTATTTGCTAGAAATAGAAAGTGTAAAAATAGATATTACTAAAATTCAAAGTGCAGTGAAATGGAAATAAAGGAAATAAAGGAAGTTCAGAGTACAGTGGAAATAAGGCTCCGCTCCCACACTATCTCGATCAGTGTCCTCACTGATTCTTGAAGCATGCGAGAGGGAGATACAACTGAAAATGAAAATACAAAGAACTGAAATATAGTAAACAATGAAGGAAAAATAAAGGGGAATCTAGTCTCGGCCTCTGTCACGTCCGCACTGGCGTCCTCTGGCTCTAGCAAGGGCTACTCTATCCTCATAGCTCATGGCTCCGGTGTGGTAGACCGTGTCTCGGAGTCCTTCGACCTGCAGGGTCAGATTCGCTAGGCTCTCAGTGATCGTAGCTTGGCCGGTGTGAAGTTGCTGCATTTGAGTGCGGTGCCAAGCTTCGAACTGGTCAGCTCGCTGGTTCTGCTGCTGCAGCATCGTGAGTATCTGTGTCTGCTGGTCTAGGGAGCGACGGAGGTCCTCTTCTGTGTAGTCTGGCACGGGATGGTGACGGCGGCGGCGGGATGATGTACCTACTGGAGGAGGAGGCTGCGATGCCTCTGGCTGCTCGGACCTGTCCAACTCAGCTTGGATTTCATCGTCGGAATCATGAGTGGGATCCTGAGTGGGAACAGCGGCAGCAGGAGGGGCAGTGAGGTCGAACAACCAGTTGGTACGGTCCTCTGGATGGATGCGGGTGCGGGACGGAAGGATGATGCTTCGGACGGTCTTGCCACGCACAACCGGATGGTATTTCCCGTCAGCTCGGGAGCGGATGAGATGGGAGGCCCTGCAGTGGTCGGTGTCAAGGAACACCGAGGGGATGGAATGGAGGTGCTGGAGGCGATCGCCAAGGTTCAGCCCAAGTGCAATAGCCGTGACAATCCCGCCAAAGTAGAATGGCTTCGAGCCACGGTTGCAGTTGGCCTGAATGTGAGCCAGCAGAAACGGGGCAGCGTTGACGGGTTCATTGTTGAAGACGCAATGAAGAAAGAAGAGCTCCTTGGAGTTCACTTTGTGGTTGCTGTCTCTGGCGAAGATAGTGTTACTCAACGCTCTGTGAAAGTACCTGATGGTGGGGTTATGGATGTGAGTGGCGTGCAGGGAGTCCCAACCATCGGCATTGAGGCCGGTCAACTGATACCACAGCACGAAGGCTTCGTGCTGGAACTGATCGGTGATGCGGCAATGAGCGTTGTCGCCGAGAGGTAGCTGTAGGATGCCGGCAATCTGGTTTTGGTGCATCTGATAGTTGACGCCAAACATCCGGAAGCAAGTGGCACCTGAATGCTGGTTGAGTTCGCCGCTGCCTGTGACGTAAGTGAACGAACTCAAGAATTCCAGAGTGAGTTGTTCGTAGTTTGGCTGTGGGTTGGTGCAGAGGTTCCAGATGCCTGCTCGTTGAAGCATCCAGGTGACACCTTCAAGGAGTCCGAGCTCCGTAAGCGATGGAAGGTGTGGGTAGTGAGCCGGCTGGAGTGACCTCTGATGAAATGCAACGTATTGTGCTCGTTGTCTTTCACCTAACTCGCCCTCAGGGAAGGTAATGTTGCTGACATCTGGATTCCTGGCCATTGTTGGAAGATGGAGAGGTTTATGAGGTTTTGGGGTTTTTCTGCAGAGAGGGAAAAATGACAGAACGGTGGTTTGGAGGTTGAATTTGGAGTTGAAGTTTATAGTTCAATGTGGGGAGGACGAAAATTCGTAGTGGGGTAGGAGTTTGGATGTTTGAAAGTGATAATGGGGGGAGTGGAAGGGAACACGAACCCTGTTTTATCAGATAGCAGTTCTGGACTGCGTGACGGTCGTCACAAAGGTGTGATGCTCGTCACCCGCGTGACGCTCGTCATGGGGCTGTGACGGTCGTCACAGCAGCAAAATCTGCAGAACGCAGAATTTTGCTCTGAGGGCGTACTCGTGGTGATTTTAAAGCTTAGTATTGATACGGTGATGTAATATAACAGCCAACAAACAACAATTAATGCGAAAACAGAATAGTTAAATAAAAACTAGAATTGAAATAACATAAAATTGAAACAAGTGTATGTAGTACATAATGAAAACGAACAATGCGAAAAACCCAAATGATTAAATTAAACTAAACTAGAATAGACTAAACTGAAACTACTACTACGAGCTAATGACTAATCTTTTCGTGCTTTCAACTCATCGAATTTCTGTGAATAGTAGTCGAGTTGGTCGCAGACTAGATCCATGAAGCCTACCAGTTCGCCGTGCATGCTTGCGATATCAGCTTTTACATTAGTCAGAGCTTTATCAACGTCGTCCAATCTGAGTAACACGGCATCCATTTTGTCGGTGGTCTCCTCAGGGATAGGCTCAGGATAAGTATTGTAGTGTGGAGGAGTCATAGGGTCTACTTCAGTTTCAGAGGCAGCGTCCTCATAGTATATATAGTCGTGTGCCTCAGAGATGTGGTCACTGTCATACATATAGTTCTGGGGTGTTGACTGTGGTGAAGGAGGTCCCATAGGCTCATCCAATTCGTAGAGCCAGTTATCCTTGTTGTGGATGATTGTCATCAGATGATCGGGCAGTGTGAATAGCTGTACTGGTTTTTCGTTAATAAGATACGCATACGGTCCAGGTCCCATAGTCCCTAAAATGCGCCTGTTAAAGCAGAATTGTATGTTCATGGGTCTGATGGTACCGAAACGAGTGCTGGCATTTAAATGGAATCTAAGGCCAAGCTCGTGGGCAATCATTGTTACTAGTCCTCCTATAAGAATAGGTGTCTGAGGTTCCAGCGTGAGGCGTTTGAAAGATCTCATCATGAAAGGCACTGCATTTACTGTCTGTCCCTGAGAAGCACAGAACATGATGAATAACTCCTCCTTTGACACTGTGGTAATATTTTCTTCTTTTCCAAACAAGGTGTGAGCTAGTATCTTATGGAAGTATCTGAAGGCTGGGTTATGAATGTCATCATTGTACATTTTGTCTGGTTCAGGGTGATAGTCGCCTGTGATTCTACCTCAGAAGTGATCGAGTTGCAAATCAATATCGTCATCTTCTGCACTGATGAACACATGCGGTCCGCTAGGGAATCCTAGGAGGTTAGCTAGTGACATCCGGCTATGGGTTTGGTCCATTCCAAACAATCAGAAGGTAATCAACTCTGTGCTGGATCCAAAACCATAGTTGGGTGTGTATCTGAAAGAACTAAGGAATTCGTAGGTAAGATCCTTGTAGGTAGCGAAACGTGTTTTTAGAGCAGTGTTCTCCCAACCCAGTTGATTGAACAGGTATTGAATGCTATCTGTGATCCCTAGTTTATCCATAGTAGCCTTGTCATAATACAGCGTTAAGGAGAATTCTCTTTCGGTCAGTGCTGCAAATCTTGCCTTTTGAGCGAGTCCTCGGAAGTGAACCTTTGTGAAGTCGTACTCGGCCATATTCGCAGGTAATTCGGAGAAAACAGAAGGAATGTTTTGAAGACTTTAAAAATCCTGAAAAGTTTGAAACAGGAAATTGAAGTCAGGATTTTTAGAAACGAAAAGTGGTAGAAACAAAAGACAAAAGAGAGAAAAATAAAATAAAAATAAAAGTACGAAAATGAACGAAAGTAGAAAGTAGTAGTAATTTTAGAATTTTTGTTGGATTTTTCAAAATGGAATTTTAAAGAAAAATGAAATGCAATAACGAGGGAAATTTGGGTTGCCTCCCAGTAAGCGCTGTTTTTAACGTCTAAAGCCTGACGATAGCTTGGTGAGAAGCTATTCGGGTGTCTGAGCCGGAAGCTCAAGCAATGTTATATTGCTGACTTGAGGACTGTTGTCGTTCTTATTGTAATGTTTTAGACGTTGCCCGTTTACGATGAATGGTGCATTTGTCTTATCGGTAATTTCAACAGCTCCACTCTGAAGTACTTTAGTCACTTCATAGGGTCCAGACCACCTAGATTTTAGTTTACCTGGGAAGAGTTTTAATCGTGAATTAAAGAGCAATATGATGTCTCCCACACTGAATTGTTTCCTGATTGAACGTTTATCATGCCACTTTTTAGTTTGTTCTTTGTATATACGGGCATTTTCGTAAGCGTCTAATCGAAGTTCTTCCAACTCGTGTAAGTTCAAGATTCGCTTTTCTCCTGCCTCGGTGTAGTTGAAGTTGAGTGTTTTAATGGCCCAAATGGCCTTATGCTCTAACTCTACAGGGAGGTGACAAGATTTACTGTAAACTAATTTATAGGGGGTAGTACCTATTGGTGTCTTAAATGCGGTCCTATAAGCCCATAAAGCTTCTTGTAGCTTCGATGACCAATCTTTTCCAAGATCTGTTTTATTTCTCTGTTCGAGACCTCTACTTGTCCGCTAGTTTGCGGATGATAGGGTGTAGCTACTCGGTGCCTGACTCCATATCTAGAAAGAAGTTTATCGAATATTCGTGATATGAAGTGAGATTCGCCGTCACTAATGACGAGTCTGGGTACACCGAATCTAGGAAAGATTGTGTTTTTGAAGAGTTTGATTACTACTCGTGCGTCGTTTGTTGGAGCAGCTATGACTTCTATCTATTTAGACACGTAATCAACAGCGACGAGTATGTAGTTATTTCCAAAAGAAGGAGGGAAAGGTCCCATGAAATCTATTCCACAGACGTCGAAGACTTCTACCTCTAAGATTCCTTTCTGAGGCATTTCATCGCGTCGTGAGATGTTACCAGTTCGTTGGCATCTATCGCACTTTTGCACAGCGATGTGAACGTCTTTCCAGAGATTAGGCCAGAATAGGCCGGCTTGGAGAATCTTAGCGCACGTCTTGGACGTACTAGCATGACCACCATATGATGCTGAGTGGCATTGGGAAATAATATTTTCTATTTCTTCCTCTGGGACACAGCAACGATATATGTTGTTGGCCCCTCTCTTGAAGAGTAGGGGTTCGTCCCAATAATAGTGTTTCAGATCGTGGAAGAATTTCTTTTTTTGCTGATAAGTAAGATCTGGTGGAAGCACGCCAGCAGCGAGGTAATTAACGATGTCAGCATACCAAGGTAATGTGACTTGGGCATAGACGGCTTCTACGGCTTTTTCGAATTCTGGATCTTCCGAGATTGAGTTGGGTATGTCACTTTCTAATTTGGCTATCAGACGTTCGTACGGGAAATCGTCATTTATCGGTACTGGTTCATGTCTGATGCCCTCTATTCGGGATAAGTGATCCGCAACAACGTTCTCGGTTCCTTTCTTATCTTTGATTTCTAAGTCAAACTCTTGTAATAATAGGATCCATCTCAATAGTCTTGGTTTGGCATCCTTTTTTCTTATTAGGTACCTTATGGCAGCGTGGTCTGTGTATATTATAATTTTTGCTCCTACTAAGTAAGAACGGAATTTGTCAAGCGCAAATATAACTGCTAGAAGTTCCTTTTCTGTGGTAGCGTAGTTCATTTGGGCAGGATCTAAGGTTCTACTAGCATAGTAGATAGCATGGAGTTTCTTGTCCTTCCTTTGTCCTAGAACTGCGCCTACAGCGTAATCACTCGCGTCGCACATGATTTCAAACGGTAGTCTCCAATCGGGTGGTTGCATGATTGGTGCGGTGATAAGGGCTGATTTCAATGTTTCGAATGCTTTTAAACAGTCGTCGTCGAAGACGAATTCGACATCTTTCATCAACAGGCCGGTCAGAGGTTTTGTGATTTTCGAGAAATCTTTTATAAATCTTCTGTAGAAACCGGCATGTCCTAGAAAACTCCGTATTTCTCGTACGAATTTTGGAGGTTGGAGATCTTTTATAATCTCTATTTTAGCTTTGTCTACCCTAGCTGCACCAATCATGGCTGAGGCTTCTTAATCTTACACAATGACCTGTCTAGGCATCAAAGTTATCTTCAACACTTCTCATGAGCTCTCTCAAGACCTCAAGTCTAACTTCATGGCTTCAGAATCATCTGATGACTTCCCACAACTCTCAAGTTAGGAGGTACACCCTCTTGGCTTCAACCACTCTCTCTGAGGATCCTCTAACTTCTCTGACTAGGATATCAACCCTTGAACACTTGAATAACCTTCTTAGCTAGCTTCAAATTCTTGTGTAGCCCTTGGTTGGTAATCATACCTCTTGATCTCCTGCATACATGTCAATGAAATGCAAATGATAATGCTAATGTGAATGAAATGAAACATAAGCTAGGTAAAGAAATGTTGGGCAAATTTTGGGGTGCAACAGCTGTAACACCCCACTTCCCAAATTAAATAAAATATAAACATTATAAATAAACATCAGAGTTTTCCCCAAAATAGTGGGATATCACATCACCAAATTTTTATAAAAATACTTTATTAATTATTCTCAAAAATAATACAGCGAAAAACATTATTCCAACATTCTCGGCCATCCGCCAAATTTCGTAAAATCTTTATTATTATAATTCACAAAAAAAAAGTGATACGTCACAGGATTACAATAAGTTTGACATAAAACAATTAAAACACCCATATCCCGTGTTACGTATCAGAGCATCCTAGACTCGACTGGCACACCACCATCCAAGCTATCTAAGTACCTGGATTATCTGTACTTCCGGAGAAGCACAGACACAACAACAACCAAGGGGTGAGAAAACATGATCAAAAATATATTGGTAACGTAATACATGTAAACAAGGTAGTAAAACACACCAACACACCAATATTCACCCCAACAACTCCATATAACGAACCTACTGTTCAAATTACAATATAACATATTATAATGCAAATATGCAACTCAACACCATGCATGCGGTACCGACTCATTGGTTCATTCAATCGAACCTGGATAGATCACTTACGCTCCTCCTGAGACATGATCTATCCCCCACCATTCTCCATCAAGGAGTACGGATGAATCACTTACGCTCCTCCTGAGACATGATTCATCCCACCAAAACACCATGATATGCACACACCAATGCATAACTATCATATTTAGGCACACTAAGTGCACACGATCCTCCTGATCATATCATCATACATCAATGCATATATGTGTAGATATATTACACCAACACCATATAAATCAATCGGATAGTAAATAAATTCATACTATAACACCATATATAACCACATCCCAACACCCGGGAACACACAATCCTACTGATCACTACATACATATACGTTAACCAATTGTTCACCAACAATATCAAGGAAAATGAGTACCATCACCAAGTAAACAAGTTCATACTTTATCACCAAGATATAAACACGTCCCACCACTCGGGAATACACGATCCTACTGATCACTACACCATGCTCCGCATGATTCATACACCAACTAATTATCCATTTAAATAATTAGTAACGGAAATCACATACTATCACCGAGTACTCACTCTATAACACTCAATCATCTCCCCTATAATCAACAAAGTCCAAGGGCACTACACTCTTAGCGCACACAGTATAACAACATAGAAAAACCCCATTCTGCTACGCTCGCTACACCCTCGCTAGGCGAGCTCCCAGCGAATGCTCGCTACCTGTTCGCTTAGCGAACCTCCTCGCGAAGGCAAACAGAACCTACTAGACTCACTCGCTACCTCACTCGCTAGGCGAGCACCTAGCGAACGCTCGCTGCCTTCTCGCTAAGCGAAGTGCTAGCGAGTTGCCTGCGACTTCTCAAGTTCTCACAGTTCAGAATTCTCACTCTTCTCTGATTCAAGCCTATTCTATAACATCCACTTCCTATACTATCCGTATTACGACCAATGCATATTAGGCTTATCAATCTTCCTATAATTCTACTCCAGATCAACATTACGGCACACTACCGACACTTTAGAGTTACTCTGAACCTTACTCAAACCAAACCAACACCAACAGTCAATCAACAATGGCAACATCAAACATTCGTACATCATCATATACATATTATTCCAAAGTCATCACTTAAACAATCTATCGACACATCAAAAAGGTCACACAGAACTTCCCTAAAACCGTAAACCCAACCTATACGCCAAATTAACCAAAAACAACAATTCACCAACACTCAACATATTTCAATCCATCAACATCAACATAACTCAACAATCAATAGCATGTCAATATAAAACTTCATCAACGATACATTCCTACGGGGTTAAGGAATCCCCACTACCCTATACATGTATATACCATTCTCAATCAAGTTTCTCCCCCCTTACCTTGTTAATCGGTTGATCGATGAAATTCTTCCTGGATTTGGTCTCTTGGCCTCCTCTTTTCTTTCCGTTCTTCGTTCCCTTTTTCCTTCGTTCTTCTCACTTCTCTCGTTCTTTCCTCTTCTCTCTTTCTATCGCTCTTTCTCTCTTCCCTCTTTCTATCGTGTTATTTTCTCTAATACTTCCCCCACCCCTTCATATTCTATTTTCCTTTTTATTTCCTATCCCAATAATAATAATAACTAATAAAAATAACATAATAATAATAATAATAATAATAATAATAATAATAATAATAATAATAATAATAATAATAATAATAATAATAATAATAATAATAATACCACCACCAATATTACTATTATTTCTTATATTATTATAAACTCACCAAATTACCACCAATGATCCTCCCATCTCAGGGACACCCACCAAACATCATCAAATACACCCTACCAAAGGGCACATCAACATATAATATTTAAAATAATAATAAAATGACTAAATAATTAAAATGGGTGTTACAACTCTCCCCCACTTTAATTATTTTCGTCCTCGAAAATTACCTGATGGAAATAATTCCGGATACGCTCCCCGCATCTTTTATTCCAATTCTCAGGTCACACTGCCTTCTGCAGCACCTCCCCATACTACTTTCACCAAAGATATCTCCTCCCTTCGGAGTTGTTCCTCGCTCGCCAAAACGAACTAGCAATGCCTCAACAATCGGAATATTTTTCACTTGTACATCATCCACCTGGTTCAATGTACTTTCTCGACTAAGACACATGAAACATATCATGCCAATTCACAGCGACAACGGAAAAACAGTCTAACATGTTACTCCTCCCATGCCTCCGTTGCGCCACTCTGATACAACTACAGAACACGATGCGAACTTCTGAGATTTCGAAGCTCGACCAACACCAGTCACCGGCGTGACCCTCAAAACACATATTGCCTCGGATCCTCTCGATCTTCTCAGCCATCTCAAGCATAATCTTCAAGTCTGAGTACAACACTCTCACTCGATTTATTTCAACACAGGAGAGTCCTACACTCCCTATCTCACCAAGCCACATATAGTGCCATTCCGACACTAGGATGGTAACCGTTATTATAGGTAACTCAATCAACGATAATTAATCATCCCACGCTCCACCTTGATCCGACACCCAAGCTCTCACCAATTCTCTACAGACTCAATAGTCCTCTCTGACTGACCATCAGTTTGCGGATGATAGGTCGAACTCAGCTTCAACTTAGTACCCGAAGCTTCCTGTAAGCCCCTCCAAAATCTCAATATAAACCTCAAATTTCCATCTGACACAATATTCGTCAGTATCTCATCCAACTTCACCACTTTCTCAATATGCATCTCGTATATCCTCAACACGGAATAGTTAATCCACTCCTAACAATTCAAATTAAAATTATGTCTTTACAAATTCTTTGGAAATCTCAACACCAATTTCGTGAAAATACTACCTGATTTCCACTCTAGAATATTTAACGACTACATCAGACTCAACAGTCTCTGATGTTCACTCTTCGAATTCCGATAATTCTAACTAGCATATTCCACCTCTCCTTATCCATGGTCTCAAAAACAATCTACTCAAGTTCGGTTACTTCTTCATAGCACCGAGATGGATACTCCATCTACCTCAATGTATTTCTTCACGAGTACTCCTACTCCCTTCAACAACATCTGATATACATACTCTATCATAACACCTCGTGGTATTATTTCCACAAACCCGACAATCCACTCTTCGACTCTAATTTATCAATTTCAACTAATTCACTATTCAACCCAGATTTCTGACTTTCTCGATTCTTCTCAAGGATATCACTAGTCAGATCTTAATAATAAAAGCTTAACTCCATAATAAGTATCCTTACTCACAAAACGCATATTATGAAATTTCTCAATCAGTTCTAACTCTTTTCACCATCATCTTTGGTATATGCAAATATTTCTAACTCACTGCATCATCTACCATGTCCGCTTTACCCGAATGGTAATTCAACTCGAAGTCGTACTCTTTTCGAAGTCCCAATTATTTCCTATGCCTCATATTCGTCTTATTCAAATTAAACAAACACCTTAAACTCTTAAGATCACCAAACATCTCCGATCTCAGTCTGAACTTTTGAAGACTCCGACTCCAGTACAATCACAATAGTAACCAACTTTAAATCACTGGTCGGATGATTTCTCTTATACACTTTAAGTTGCCTTTTGCATAATTGAAACTCGCTGAAGTTGTCTTTAGCAAATCCCCTAATTATATCAACAAGCATCACAAACACCACAATTAGTTCTATCGGATTCGGCAGAACTTTCCTTACGGAAGTATATCACCGCTCTTTTTCCAACACTGATAACTCCAGTTCCTTATGCTCAACATAATCCTCTATACGCTTCGAATACCTTAAAATATCATTTATTAACACAACCATTGCCTTATATAAATAATTAAAGAAGATCCCATGCCAAGTGGACAAACAAGTTGTGAGTTATAGCGGGAACACATACCGTACCGCCCGTCCTTACCACAAAATTCAAACACACTTCATCAATAAATAGCTTAAATCTATGTCAATACTTCACCATCTCATAGATAATTTGAATAGCTTTCCAACGCTTCGAACCGCGCGTCATTCCGAGTTACGGTTCTCCCGTTACGGCAAAAACACCAGAATAACATTTTCTGCCCAGGACCCCTTCACCAGGCGAACACCGCAGCGAATATGGACGTTCGCCAGTATGCTCGCCAGGCGAACATGACAGTCCCAAAATCCTCTTTTCGACCGTTACCCGACTTTTGAGTGTCCGATTTCGATTCCGTAAAAAGCTGCGATCTCGGAATTTAACGTACAACAACAATTTTATACTTAGGAAGCCATCCAACACATTTTAAATCCATGAATAATTTAAAACTCAATTACTTCCAATCTCAACAGCAGATCTTTGAGCCTCCTAATACGATAAAACTTTTGACCTTCGTCCCATCCACCACAAGAACTCTACTCGAGATCACATGACCAAGGGACTCACATCCCTCGATCAATTGTTCCATCAAATCATTAACTCTTGGAAGCGAACACCTATCCTTGATAGTCACCCTGTTCACTTATCTATAGTTCACCCAAAGCTTCACAAAACCTTCTATCTGTCTAACCAACAAAATTGGTGCACATTACGGTAGCACACTCAAACAAAAGAACCTCTCTCCTAGAAGGTCTTCAAGTTGACTCTTCAACTTCTCCAATCCCAACGAAAACACACCATATAGAGTCAATAATATCGGACTCGTTCCAACAACAAAGTCAACGTGTGAGCTTTACTTCACACTCCGATAGTAAATCACCTACCTCATCCGGAAACCTCCGGCAATCGCAATTAATTGACAAATCCCAATTTTTCTCACTTTCCTTCTCATTCCAAGTTTCAGTCAAAATAGACACTTCAACACCGTCTTACGCCAAATTCCTCAAAATAATTCCTTAAGCACTTAGCTTAACTCAAGACTATACACTGCTCACGCCACCCAAGCTTGCAAGATACGTCTATCCCATCCAACACAATCCCGTCCACTATTAACAAGAGATTAAGGGTGATCAGTTCCTCAATTTGTTAATAGACAGCCGAAATCATGATGGGGTACAAACCATCTTTACCAAACTATGATATCACTCCTCAACACACTAAGCCACCACACTGTAGCTTTTCGGAGAAATACAACTTCTCCCCCACTGGAATCATTCCACTTCTACCAATGAAGTTAACCAACAACATGTACCGACAGTGTTTTTACACACATGTCGCATACCAGGAAACAATAACACTAGACAACATTGGCCGGACGGACCGACCTGCTCTGATACCAATTGTAACACCCCACTTCCCAAATTAAATAAAATATAAACATTATAAATAAACATCAGAGTTTTCCCCAAAATAGTGGGATATCACATCACCAAATTTTTATAAAAATACTTTATTAATTATTCTCAAAAATAATACAGCGAAAAACATTATTCCAACATTCTCGGCCATCCGCCAAATTTCGTAAAATCTTTATTATTATAATTCACAAAAAAAAAGTGATACGTCACAGGATTACAATAAGTTTGACATAAAACAATTAAAACACCCATATCCCGTGTTACGTATCAGAGCATCCTAGACTCGACTGGCACACCACCATCCAAGCTATCTAAGTACCTGGATTATCTGTACTTCCGGAGAAGCACAGACACAACAACAACCAAGGGGTGAGAAAACATGATCAAAAATATATTGGTAATGTAATACATGTAAACAAGGTAGTAAAACACACCAACACACCAATATTCACCCCAACAACTCCATATAACGAACCTACTGTTCAAATTACAATATAACATATTATAATGCAAATATGCAACTCAACACCATGCATGCGGTACCGACTCATTGGTTCATTCAATCGAACCTGGATAGATCACTTACGCTCCTCCTGAGACATGATCTATCCCCCACCATTCTCCACCAAGGAGTACGGATGAATCACTTACGCTCCTCCTGAGACATGATTCATCCCACCAAAACACCATGATATGCACACACCAATGCATAACTATCATATTTAGGCACACTAAGTGCACACGATCCTCCTGATCATATCATCATACATCAATGCATATATGTGTAGATATATTACACCAACACCATATAAATCAATCGGATAGTAAATAAATTCATACTATAACACCATATATAACCACATCCCAACACCCGGGAACACACAATCCTACTGATCACTACATACATATACATTAACCAATTGTTCACCAACAATATCAAGGAAAACGAGTACCATCACCAAGTAAACAAGTTCATACTTTATCACCAAGATATAAACACGTCCCACCACTCGGGAATACACGATCCTACTGATCACTACACCATGCTCCGCATGATTCATACACCAACTAATTATCCATTTAAATAATTAGTAACGGAAATCACATACTATCACCGAGTACTCACTCTATAACACTCAATCATCTCCCATATAATCAACAAAGTCCAAGGGCACTACACTCTTAGCGCACACAGTATAACAACATAGAAAAACCCCATTCTGCTACGCTCGCTACACCCTCGCTAGGCGAGCTCCCAGCGAATGCTCGCTACCTGTTCGCTTAGCGAACCTCCTCGCGAAGGCAAACAAAACCTACTAGACTCACTCGCTACCTCACTCGCTAGGCGAGCACCTAGCGAACGCTCGCTGCCTTCTCGCTAAGCGAAGTGCTAGCGAGTTGCCTGCGACTTCTCAAGTTCTCACAGTTCAGAATTCTCACTCTTCTCTGATTCAAGCCTATTCTATAACATCCACTTCCTATACTATCCGTATTACGACCAATGCATATTAGGCTTATCAATCTTCCTATAATTCTACTCCAGATCAACATTACGGCACACTACCGACACTTTAGAGTTACTCTGAACCTTACTCAAACCAAACCAACACCAACAGTCAATCAACAATGGCAACATCAAACATTCGTACATCATCATATACATATTATTCCAAAGTCATCACTTAAACAATCTATCGACACATCAAAAAGGTCACACAGAACTTCCCTAAAACCGTAAACCCAACCTATACGCCAAATTAACCAAAAACAACAATTCACCAACACTCAACATATTTCAATCCATCAACATCAACATAACTCAACAATCAATAGCATGTCAATATAAAACTTCATCAACGATACATTCCTACGGGGTTAAGGAATCCCCACTACCCTATACATGTATATACCATTCTCAATCAAGTTTCTCCCCCCTTACCTTGTTAATCGGTTGATCGATGAAATTCTTCCTGGATTTGGTCTCTTGGCCTCCTCTTTTCTTTCCGTTCTTCGTTCCCTTTTTCCTTCGTTCTTCTCACTTCTCTCGTTCTTTCCTCTTCTCTCTTTCTATCGCTCTTTCTCTCTTCCCTCTTTCTATCGTGTTATTTTCTCTAATACTTCCCCCACCCCTTCATATTCTATTTTCCTTTTTATTTCCTATCCCAATAATAATAATAACTAATAAAAATAACATAATAATAATAATAATAATAATAATAATAATAATAATAATAATAATAATACCACCACCAATATTACTATTATTTCTTATATTATTATAAACTCACCAAATTACCACCAATGATCCTCCCATCTCAGGGACACCCACCAAACATCATCAAATACACCCTACCAAAGGGCACATCAACATATAATATTTAAAATAATAATAAAATGACTAAATAATTAAAATGGGTGTTACAACAGCTGCCCCTATTCAAACGACTTGGACCTGACTGGGTGAGAAGCGAACGGCTCTAAAACAATCAAGGTAAAAGACGGTTGAATACCAATAAACCCAGAAATATGACAACTGCATAAGTACACGGTACTCTGATGGGAACAAATCTTCGGAAACTGAAATGATAGTTGCACGGCAACTAGCTGGGGAAATACTGATCTGAGTCTCCGTCAGGAGGATTCTCTGATTTATCTGATATCATTGCATCCTCAAATCATCGAGGGATCACTGGTTACACAGTAGCTGGTGGTTTGCCAACCACACAGGTAAATGATACTTAGATTGGTAGGTACATCTTCAAAACTGAGCATGCCAGTTGCACGGCAACTCTGCTAGGTAGTTGGTCACACGGTAGCCGGTGAAGGGTCTAATCTCCATCAGGATAATCATCTGATTTTGCTGTAGATATTCGTCCTCAAGTCATCAAGGGATCACCAGTTACACGGTAACTGGTAATGGATGGTTGATCACGCCGTCAGGCGGTCTGCGCTACTGCGGCAGAAGGATTCCACGGGACTCATCAGGTCGTTAGGAACTTTTCAACAATCAAGTTAATCATGCCGTCGGGCATTCAAAGGAATTTTCGGGCTTCAGCCAGACTTCATCAGTAAGTCGGAAATAGAATTCTTGGTCAATCATGAACCAAATAGGGATATCTATTCTTCTGCCGTCAGGCACCCCGCGTTAGCTAGGAGAACTACTTTGACCTCGTAGTTGGACTTCATCGGTAAGTCAGGACATGGGATCCTTAGTCATTCACGGATCAACTAAGGATATACAATATTTTGCCGTCAGGCACCCTGCGTCAGCTAGGCAAACTGCTTCGACATCACAGCTGGACTTCATCAGTAAGTCTTCAAATGGAATCCTCCATTAAGGACTAGTAAGGATATACATTCTTTTTCCATCAGGCACTCCGCGTCAGTTGGGAGAACTGCTTTGACATTGCAGTTAGACTTCATTAGTAAGTCTGGGGTTTTGGCACCGCTGCCGGACTTCAATCATCAAGTCTTCAAGGAAATTTCAACTTCTCTTTTTTAAAACCAGTTGGGGATAACACATCTCCGCCGGGGATTCTAGAGAACTGTCGAGTAACTCTGCTTCGGGGATCCAGAAATCATTCTGGGTGAATCAACTCTGCTGAGGACTTCAAGAATCATCTTGGACTAATAACTCCGTGGAAGACTTCAAGAATCATCCTGAACCAATAGCTCTGCTGGAGATTTCAGGAATCATCCTGTGCAAATACTCTGCCGCGGACTCTAAGCATCAACTTGAGCAACCAACTCTGGCGACTTCACTGGGGGTTTTAAGAATCATCTTAAGCAATCAACTTCGCTGAGGAGTTCAAGAATCATCTTGGGCAAACGACTTTGTTGGGGAATTCAAGAATCATCTTGAGCCACATAACTCTTCCGAGATTTCAGGAATCATCCTGAGCAAACACCCTGCCGGGGAACACCTGCAAAACAAGAACGGTAACAACCTAGCTCATGATTCATATGCATATGTTTGACAATGGCGCAATGCTCCACACGGTGGAAATGCTACGCGTTTAGGGTAAATGCTATGCAATCATGCACAATGCTACGACCCCATCAGCAAAATAAATGCTGAAGGGAGAATCCTCCTGTCAAGGAGAAAGAACCACTCTGGTGGAGGAAGGAATCATCCTGCCGAGGAGAAGAAGTCACACCAATCTCAACTGGACTCCTCCTGGGGAAATGAACTTCAGCTGACTGCTGCATGGGAACAAAGTTCTACGAGAACCTGGACCTGCTCATCTAGGTATTCAAACCATAAACTGCTGAGGAAAACGGTGTCAATGGCAGAAAAAGAACTGCACGACCTTCGCGGCTAAAACTTTCTGAGAGATAACGACTCCGATGGGGAAATACAGCATCAACTACTAAACATTCTACTGGGGAAAACCAATCATGGCCCCCACGGCTTCCAAGGACTCGGCTCTCTTGGGGGTTTGCAAACTCGACTGGGGAAGTAGGAATCATCCTGCTTGCAGGGGGAGAGTACAACTCTGTGGGGAATCTCAATTCTCCTGGAGACTTCAGTCTGTACTATCGAGTGCTGTACACTTCAGTATATGACTCAGTTGGGGAGATGACATTCCTTCAGGATGCATCTGATTTGAGGGAGAATCTTCTTTGATTGGGGAGACATATCAATGCTCTCGATCTCATGTTCAGACTCCATGGGGAGGTGCTGCTGAACTTGCTGGAGAGGAAGGAATCATCCTGCTTGGGGATGCATACGGCGTACTGCCTGGTATATGCTACACCTGCAACAGCACAAACAAACAGACAAGATACCCTTCTCAAAGGGACCTATCAAGGTTATCATCTTGTGACAATGTTCAAGTAACTCATTGTTTCAACAATCAGTGGCCTAGGCCAGTAAGTTTATGTATGCGCATTTTATCAAAAACATCGGCGTTCTTTTTCGCAAACAAAACAGATAGATGCTAAATAGGCAAACAGAATTGTTGGATAGTATACATTTTATTGATAACGAACCCTTGAATGGGTGAAAATGTTTTACAACAGATGCAAGCTCCTGGAATGAGGAAGCTGCGCAAATATAAAACATAAATATATATCAGTATATACACAAATGTCGACAATGAGGCGTAGACGAACACCATGAGTTGATCCCTCTATGACCCACTCGACTTCGATACTTCTCCGACGCTTCAGCTTCAGAAGAAATTGATTTAGATAAACGGCCCTCAGGTCCTCCAAACCACTAAACAAATACAGTCCACACGCGGAACGCAGTCATTTGCTTTTTTCAAATCCCTAACTTTTTCCTGAATCGCCCTTTTGGGTTTTCGATTCACCGGGATACCCTTTTTTGCCAAAGTCGCCCTTCCAGGTTTTCGACTTTGCGGGTGTACATTCTTTTCTTTATATCCTTAATTTTTGCCCGAACCTTTTTCCTTTTTTATGGTTCGCCGGGATGCCCCATTTTTGCATGGATATTCTTTTTCTTTCCAGCGGGTCATTTTTTTAAGCAAAGTATTTTTAATTGCGTCCGCGTTCACCGGGGATGCAAAATCTTCGTCATCCATCGTAGATAACAACAAGGCTCCTCCCGAGAAGACCTTGCTGACAACGTACGGACCTTCGTAATTGGGAGTCCACTGGCCCCGATGATCGGAGTGTGGAGGAAGAATCTTCTTCAGGACGAGATCACCCGTCTGAAAGCTTCTAGGACGCACGTTCTTATCATAAGCTTTCTTCATTCGGCTTTGGTACAGACGACCATATGCAATCGATGCTAACCTCTTCTCGTCCATCAGGATGAGTTGGTTTAGTCGGTTCTTAATCCATTCTGCCTCATCGAGTTTCACGTCAACCAAAACTCACAAAGAAGGAATCTCAACTTCCAACGGTAGGACAACTTCCATACCGTACACCAGTGAGAAAGGAGTTGCCCCGGTTGATGTACGTACTGTCGTACAATAACTGTGCAATGCAAATGGCAACATCTCGTGCCAGTCTTTGTAGGTCACAACCATCTTCTGTATAATCTTCTTAATATTCTTATTGGCCGCTTCAACGGCGCCATTCATCTTCGGCCGGTAAGGAGATGAGTTGTGGTGTTCAATCTTGAAACTCTGGCATAGCTCCTTCATCATCTTGTTATTTAGATTCGAACCATTATCAGTAATGATCCGCTCGGGAATTCCGTAATGACAGATGATGTCCCTCTTTATGAATTTAGCCACCACCTGCTTGGTCACATTAGCATACGAGGCTGCCTCCACCCACTTGATGAAGTAGTCGATAGCTACTAGAATGAAGCGATGACCGTTAGATGCAGTGGGCTCGATCTTGCCTATCATGTCGATGCCCCACATGGAGAACGGCCACAGGGAGGACATGACATTTAACGGGCACGGCGGCACATGAATCTTATCAGCATAAATCTGGCATTTATGACATCTCTTCGCGAATTTAAAGCAATCCGACTCCATCGCCAGCCAGTAATATCCTGCTCTCAGGATCTTTCTTGTCATAGCATGCCCGCCGGCGTGCATACCAAATGTGCCTTCATGGACTTCTTCCATGAGCATACTCGCCTCTTTCTCATCTACACATCTGAGTAGCACGAGATCATGGTTTCTTTTATACAAAACTCCATCAGGATTGAGATAAAAATTTCCAGACAGCCTCCTCAGAGTCTTCTTATCCTGGGTTGACGCTCCCGCCGGATACTCCTTAGTCATAAGGAAGGTCTGGATATCATAGAACCATGGCTTGCCATCAGAGGCTTCCTCGATCGCAAAGACGAATGTCGGTCTATCAAGACGAGAAAGGACAATTCTCGGAGCTTCATTCCAAAAATTGACTTTATACATCGAAGCCAACATGGCTAAGGCATCAGCCATCTGGTTTTCAGCTCTGGGTACATGATGGAGTTCCACTCGGTCAAAGAACGGAAGCAGCCTTCTGGCATAGTTCATGTACGGCACCAAATTCGATTGACGAGTCTCCCACTCCCCTTTAATCTGGTTGATCACAAGCGCCGAGTCACCATATACGTCTAGGTTCTTGATTCTCAAATCAATTGCTTCTTCTAGACCCATGATGTATGCCTCGTACTCCGCTTCATTATTGGTGACTGGAAACGTCAGTCTCGCAGTGAACGGGATATGGGATCCGTGGGGAGTCGTGATGATCGCCCCGATACCACTTCCATAAGAATTAACCGCCCCGTCAAATATCAATTTCCACTGGGATTTCCTATCTAGCCCCTCGTCGGGCAACGATTCATCGCAGTCTTTCGCTTTAAGAAACATGATATCCTCATCAGGGAATTCAAATTTCATCGGCTGGTAATCCTTGATCGGCTGTTCGGCCAGGTATTCAGACAATACGCTTCCCTTGATAGCCTTCTGGAAAACGTACTGAATGTCATATTTCGTCAACACCATTTGCCATCTGGCAATCCTGCCCGAAAGCGCTTGCTTCTCGAAGACGTACTTGATCGGATCCATCTTCGAAATTAGCATGGTTGTGTGATTGAGCATGTACTGTCGTAAACGTTTGGCAGCCCAGGCTAATGCACAACATGTTTTCTCCAGCATCGAGTAACGAGATTCACATTCTGTGAACTTTTTACTCAAATAGTAAATGGCATGCTCCTTTCTGCCTGTCTCGTCGTGCTGACCGAGAACACACCCCATACTACCCTCAAGAATTGTCAAGTACATGATTAAGGGCCTTCCGGCCACTAGGGGTATCAAGATCGGAGGTTCCTGCAGGTACTGTTTTATCTTGTCAAATGCCTTCTGGCAATCCTCGTTCCAGATAATCGCCTGATCTTTCTTTAGTAGTTTGAACATCGGTTCACACGTGGCCGTGAGCTGAGAGATAAACCTTGCAATGTAGTTTATTCTGCCCAGGAAACCACGAACTTCTTTTTCGGTTTTTGGCGCTAGCATTTCTTGTATTGCTTTTATTTTCGCAGGATCAACCTCAATGCCTCTTTCACTCACGATAAACCCCAGTAGTTTTCCAGACCGTACTCCGAAAGTACACTTGTTAGGATTCATCCTCAACCTGAACTTCCTAAGCCTCTCAAAAAGCTTCAGCAAATTGACCAGATGTCCCTCCTCCGTTTGGGACTTCGCAATCATGTCATCAACATAGACTTCAATCTCATGATGAATCATATCATGAAACAAAGTGACCATTGCTCGTTGGTAAGTGGCCCCTGCGTTCTTCAGACCAAAAGGCATTACCTTGTAGCAAAATGTTCCCCAAGGTGTAATAAACGTAGTTTTCTCCATGTCCTCCGGCGCCATCTTGATCTGATTGTAGCCGGCGAAGCCATCCATGAACGAAAATACGGAGAACTGAGCTGTATTGTCGACCAACACATCGATATGAGGGAGCGGGAAATCATCTTTAGGGCTCGCCCTATTCAAATCCCGATAATCGACGCACATTCGCACCTTACTGTCTTTCTTCGGTACAGGCACTATGTTGGTGACCCACGGAGGGTAAGTAGTGACCGCTAAGAAGCCAGCATCAAGTTGTTTCTGCACTTCTTCTTTGATCTTAACGGCCATATCTGGTCGCGTCCTTCTAAGCTTCTGCTTAACGGGAAGGCAATCTTCTCGCAGCGGCAAGTGATGGACCACGATGTCAGTATCAAGTCCGGGCATATCTTCGTATGACCAAGCAAAGATGTCACTATACTCTCTCAGCATCTCGACCAATCTCTGCTTGACATCACTCTGCAACGCAGCCCCTATCCTGACGTTCCTGACCAGTTCTTCAGAACCCAGATTCACAATCTCGATCTCTTCTTCGTGAGGCAGAATAACTTTCTCCTCTTGATTCAACAAGCGGGCCAACTCTTCGGGAAGGTCTTCGTCTTCATCAATCTCTTCTTCGGCTTGATAGATCGGGCAATCGAAGTCGAAGTGAGTCGTAGAAGGTCCAGAGTCGATGTCATCTGCTATGTGGATCCTGCAATAACAAGGGTTAAGCTTAAAACAAGGATATGCAGGTTAGCACAAACCTTATTGCCATTTTATTATTTTTTGAAACAAATATAAAACAGGAATAACAGAGATCACAACATTTGAATGCGAAGAAAAACGCCTTTTGATTTATTGGTAACATGCATGTACATAATCAAACAAGGCCCTGGCAATAAAACCACTATGCTCCGGGTAGGACATAGGGTTGTACAATGATTGGAGAAAGTAAATCATTACTCTTTGCCTGTCACTTGGATGTTATCCCTGATGGACCAGTTGTTGAGGCTCCCGCCTGGTTTGCTTGGCTGGATCCAAGAGTCTAGGTCGCAATCACTGTCTTCGTCGTCTTCAGACACTGCGCTGACACTTTCGAATATCACCCCGCCGCTTGTAAACTGGATCGGCCCTTTACCTCGCGACGCACTGCTAGAAGAGGAGGCTTCAGCCGCAGGAGAGTATCCTAACCCAAACTTGTCTTGCTTGTTAGGTATCTCTAGAATTTGCCCCCAGCCTGGGGTAGATCCGGCTTGAACAACGGCCTGGGCTTCCTTGAAGGAAGAGAGAGTCATCTCTGGTTTTTTAGTGATTACAGGAGCCACGTTCTTGACTTTAACAACTTCGAACGCCTGACATAGGGTTTCGTGGATTTCCCCATCCATCTCAACATATTTGAAGGACGACAAATGGCTCACCATTATATCTTCCTCGCCACAAACGGTCACGACACTACCTCCGACAGCATACTTGAGCTTCTGGTGCAACGTGGAGGTCACGGCGCCAGCAGAATGGATCCATGGCCGGCCTAAGAGACAGTTGTAGGCTGGCATGATGTCCATAATTTAGAAGACTGCATCGAATGTTGACCCAACTTGGATTGGCAACGTCACCTCCCCGAAAACATGACGTTTGGTTCCATTGAACGCCTTCACAACCAGATCACTGGGTGTGTAAATGAATCCTCGAGTGTCTAACTTCATCAATGCTTTTTTCGGAAGAACATTGAGTGATGACCCTGTGTCCACCAACACGTGAGACATAATCGTTCCCCTACACTCTATCGAGATGTGCAGGGCACTGTTGTGGTTTCTTCCCTTTGGCGTCAACTCCAGGTCAGTGAACCCTAACCCGTTTCCAGCATTCACGTGGGCTACGACCCCTTCCAACTGGTTGACCGATATTTCCTGCGGTACATACGTGGCATTCAAAACCTTTAGCAGGGCGTTGCGATGTGCCTCAGAACACAGCAACAGATTCAGAATGGAAATTTTCGAGGGTGTTTGATGGAGGTGATCCACGATCTTGTAGTCACTCTTCTTAATCAACCTCATAAACTCTTCAGCGTCCTTAACAAGTAAGTCCTTCTCTACCCCATGAGGGGTTTCCTCAATGACTTTACTCTTTCCCTTATCGGTTACATCAGCTTTGTCCGCTTTGTCCGCCACGACCTCATGTGGAGCAAATACTCTCCCGTTGCGAGTGATTCCGCCAATTCCCACTAGGCTATCCACAGACGACCTAGATGATTCCAGTTCCAACTTTTGTCCGTTGCAGTAGACGTCTGCCCCGTAATGCCATGGGACAACATTAGTGCTTTCAAAAGGTATCAACCCAGCTTTGGTGATGGTAATTGTGGGCGGTCTGGGTGCAGAAATAGTGATCATCCGGCGAGGGATGGTGATGGTAGCAACCTCATCATCTTGCTTCAGCATTACCTCTCCAGATCCGCTTTCGGCCCTCTGACTAAACTGCAAGATTCCTTCGGTCACCAGACTCTGAATCCCCTATATCAACTGTTCGCATCCATCAGGACTAGTCGCACAGCCCATGCATAGTTCTCCACAGCCCGGGAAGAAACCTCTTTTCATCAGCTTGGCTTTAACGAAGCTGAGCGGTGTCTTCAGATCCTTGACGTCAGTCAACAAATCCAAGCTCTCGTCTTCAATAATGGCATTTACTCCACCTCCCCTATGATTCGGCATAGGGTTCTTCGTGACATTTGGCACATTATCTGAGAAGTTTATGATCTTGGCGTCCACCATATCTTGCACCTTGTGCTTGAAGGCTTTGCAGTTTTCTATCGTATGGTCGGGTGCCCCCGAGTGAAACTCACATGTTGCATTTGCGTCGTAGCCTGGCGGAGGTGCCCCTGTCAAGGGAGCCAGGGTTCTCTTCTGGATTAGCTGTAACTGAAGCAGAGTCTGTAACAGCTGAGCATAAGACATGGGCGGCGTCTCGAGGTGGCGACTTGATAGCGGTGCCCTGTTCTGATACTTCCTGTACCCTTGCTGATTCGGCTGCTGCTGCTGCTGCTGTGGCTGTTGGACCGCGGGGATGGTTATGCTAGCCACTTGCTGGTGAGGGCCTTTACCTTTCCTTCGAGCGTTGGACACAACGCTCGTTTCTCCTTCCCGCCTCTTGCCACTATACGGTTTCTTTCCTCCTCCAGCTGAGGACAGATCACCTTGAATTTTCCCCAGCTTGATCCCATTTTCAACGTGCTCGCCGGTGATGATGAGATCCGAGAAACTTCCAGACATACCGCTGACCAATTTCTCATAATAAACCCCTGGGAGGGTGGCTACAAAAATTTCAACAAGCTCCCGTTCAACCATCGGCGGCTGAACTCTAGCTGCCAATTCACGCCACCGCTGGGCGTATTCTTTGAACCCTTCGTTGTTCCTCTACGACAAATTCTGCAGTTGGAATCGGTTTGGGGCCAGATCACTATTATACTGATAGTGGTGCACGAATGCTTCAGCATGTTCCTTCCACGTGCGCACACTAGTAGGTTCCAAACTCATGTACCATTCCAAGGATGACCCAGACAGGCTATCCTGAAAGAAGTGCATTAGCAACTTCTCGTCTTCAGAGTGAGCGGACATTTTCTGGTAGTATGATCTCAGGTGGACGCGAGGGTAAGTAGTGCCCTTGTACTTCTCGAAGTCGGGTACCTTGAACTTGGGAGGCACCTTGAAATCAGCAATTAGTCCCAACTTGGACATGTCGACACCCATAGTGTTCAGGTTCTCGAAATTCCTCATCTTGTCCTCGAGTGCTTTAAACCTCAGACGTGCTTCAGCAGTCAGCTCTCCCTCAGCACCTTTCTGTGAGAACACATCGTCTTGACGGTCTTCTAACCATGGCTGAGGCCCATACAGATTCCCAACACCTGTGTTGCCATTGCCCAGCCCAACATTGACATTAGCTTCGAAATTCCCATTACCGACGCCAATCGTATTACCATTGAGCCCCATGTTAGCGATCACATTGTCGTTGGCACTGCCATTCCCCCGGTCACGGGGATGCCATTCTGAGGAGTTTCAACAGGTGGAGGGGTTGGAACAACCCCACCATGGAGTACACCATTGCTGTCAACCCTTGAAATCAGAGGCTGGACCAATGTTCTGAGCTGGTCTTGGCCGTTGGCAACCACTTGCATGAGCTCCATGAAGCGGTCCATCCTCTCTCGGAGCTCCTGAACGTCAGTCTGCATTTGCTCCATTGCTCTAGCTCGATTTGCTCTGGTCGGATAGCGGTGGACTGGTCTTTGATCAATCCTGGAACAACCTGAAACAACCTGTATGCACAAAAAGGTTAGAAAAAACAACAACGTGCTCGTTATGCAGATGCTTCATGCAAATGCAAACGTGTGTTTGTGCGTTAGGGAGATTTCCCCCCGATCCTAGTGCCTAAGTGCCAGTGCTGATAATAAGAAGTCCGAGTCCAGTCATGGAAATAACATCTCATATATATAAAGAAAGCCCATCAAGGCGGTACACAACGTCACTGGGTACAAGCAGAATCAATAGCATGACCTCGACCAACAAGCCTGGTGATGGTCAGCATACAACAATGATCAGCACAAAAGGATTACAAATAGTCAAGCCCGGCCACGGGCTCGAAACTCTTCTAACAAATTCCTCGTTTCTGGATGATCAGGCCGAGTGAGTAACCCCTCGACGAGTAGCTCCCTCTGCCTAATAGTGTATTGAAGACCTTCGGCTGAGTCTTCCCATGCTCCTTCACCGAAACAATCTTCTAGCTTCCGCTTCTTGGACTCAAACGTCAGTTTGCGCTCCTTCAGGTTAGCAAGAGCCTTGTTGAGCTGGCCTTCAGCGGCATATCTGCGAGCGGTTTCTTCATCAAACCTCTTCTCACTAGCCTTCACCTGGGCTTTCAGCTTGGAGATCTGTTATTCCAGTTTATCCTCCCGTTCCTTGCTGTTGGCTAGGGTGGCCTTCCAATGCTGATTAAACTTGGAGATTCTCCGGTACGCTTCATCCAAGTGCTGCTTCTTGGTGGCCAGTACGTCATTGACAGCTTTGAAATCCCGACCCAAGCGCTCACGCTCAGCCATCTGCTTAGTCAAATCTGTCCCTAGCTGGTTCACCAGCTCTGTCTGCCTCTTGAAGGAATGAACGGCCTCGCTTCTCTCGCTTCTGAGCTGAGCCAATTCTTTCTCCAGTCCTTCATTTGCCTTCTTCAGCCCATCTCTCTCAGCTAACACCTGATTGTGCTGCTGAATAGGCACGGTGGTAGGCTCTTCAATCACTTGAGGGCTTTCTGGCTTGGCAGGAGGAAACGGCATCCCTATAACATCTACTCTGGCTCTGATCCAAGTCACATATGGAGCGTAGGCTTGGTTATTACTTTTCCCCAGCAACGGCTTTCCTCGCTTACAGATACCATTCTAAGCGTGCCGAAGCTTAGATAACATATCCCCCTCTAGAAGACCAGTGAGGTACAGAGATTCCTGCACCTCTTCATCCTTCGGCATAGTTCTCAAAGCATAAGCAAACTGTCGGACCAGCAGAGACGGATTATAGTTGATACAACCCTTCCTGCCTATCAAAGGCACATTCGGAAACCCACTGCAGCTGAAGATGATCTCGGTACCCAACCTATCTCTATCAAACCAGGCAATATCCTCTGCTGACAGACTCATCAAACACTCAGACCACTCAGCTGTGGCTGCAGACGAAGCAAAGGGACCCTTCTTGGGTAGGTGACTATCAAGCCATCCATAGAGCAGGGGCACACAGCATGAGACATTCTTACCCCTTCTGTTCTTGTTTTTGTAGTGGACGGAATGATAGACATCTCCTATCAAGGTAGGGACTGGATTCCCTGATGCAAAGATACGAAAGGCGTCGAAGTCCACAAAGTCGGGCATATTGGGGAACAGAATGATGCCGTATATGCACAGAGCAAGAATGGCGTTGAACACGATCCAACATCCGTCTTTGGCGCACTGCTGGGCCTTTCCCACTAAGAACTGCAAGGAGAAACCGGGAACCCTGTTCCAACTAGACAAAACCAACTCGGAGGCATCTAGATGAAGTGAAGGAGCTAGACTAGCCAGATTAGGCTCAGCATCCATATGAACAAAGGGCATCTAACTCTTGATAGGCACACCTAATAAATCAGCATACTCCTCTAGTGTGGGTGCGAGAGTAAAGTCCTGGAAAGTAAAGCATCTCAAAGGAGGATCGTAGAACTGCAGCAGGGCGTGCAACCCATTCAACTCAAACACAGAGGGTTTACAAACCAAGCTGAGCAGTTTCCCATAAGACTTTCTAAATTCATCTCTCACAGAATCATCTACCAAAGCAATCAAACCAGTCAGCTGAACAACATCAGGAGTAGGGAGCTTGTAAGCCACAGTCTTCCTCAGAGAACCCATAATAGCACAACAGAAGGCAAGAAAACCTGAATCGGGGAAAACGGTACCTGCAACACAGACACACGTTAATGAAATGCAGATGAGTATGCAAAACAATGCAAAATGCAATCATGCAGCAGGAGATCAAGACGACTGTGCTGTTGAGGAGATGAAGGTGAAGATTCTGTATCAACAAAACCACAATACTGCTCTGTCAAGAACAACCCTATCTCTGATAAGAAGAAAACCCTGATATCGGACCATAAATTCGGCTCTGTCAAGAACAAACACACATATGATAATAAGGACCTCTGATACAGGACCACAAATCTACTCTGTCAAGAACAATCACACATCTGAAAATAAGGACCTCTGATACAGGACCATAACTCTGCTCTGTCAAGAACACATATACATCTGATGATGAGAACCTCTGATACCAACAAAACTGATTCACTATCAAGAAAACCAGGTAGTCTGAAGGTTAAGGTTTCCTGCAACAAATCCGACCTTGCTCACAAGTATGAACCTAAACTGACACAAGTTCGGCATCCTATGCGGTCATCAGCGTCACAGACATTCAAGAGGGGTGATACAATACCCAGAAGGTGTGGCATCACCGTCTCTTGAAGCGGCCTCACTCAGCTGAATTCCAAATGATCGGTCCCCAGAGTCGACAATCCTCCAAAGCAACAACCCCTCAGGCCCAAAGGGCCGGAAAAGAAGTCAACCGGGAGAACCTCGTCTGAGCGTGGATTTCATGAGACACTAGTGCCTGCAAAGCAAGCACGCGCCCACTAATTTCCACAACTAATGCTAGGTACACTCAAGCCTGCGTCTGGCTTCTCACTCATCAGAATGCCCCTCCCACAACAGCACAGATAATCGTATCATACTGAAAATAAAGTGCGGGAAATAAAATGCGATAAATAAACACAACCCAACAAGTAATCATACAAGCGCTAGGATTGACTCTCGTAGGGGATGTTGGATCCCCAAACTGACTCGCATAAGGGACGTTGGATCCCAGGAAACTATCAAGTCCCCAGCAGAGTCGCCAGCTGTCGCTACCACGAAAATAAGGTGCCAGCAAAACAGAAGAGTCGCCAACTTTCGTTATTTATCCCTCAGAACGGGAAAGGAAACAATCGGAAAAACCTGACGAAAAGGTATAAGACAAGGTCATCGCAACCATTGTCTGGGTTCGGGAGTCGGTTACGCAAGGGGAAGTGTTGTACCCCAAATTTGACCAACCACTCTGGCATGTGTTTTATTTCATCTGCATCAGCATAAGGCATAAAAACATTACATAGCATACTTTAATTTGCACTTTTACAGGGATATATAAAAAAAAAGAGAAGAAGAAAAGAGATGTGTATTCAAAATATATGGAGAATAGGGAGGTCATTTTCCTAAGTAAAAAAATATAATTGAGACAAGTGCACAAGGTGGGGTTTGAACCCACCACCTCTTGCTCCACACCCCTCACCTTTACCACTCAGCCAGGCGCACATTTGTGAACAATAATGAAAGGGAAAACTATGTATTTTAAGGTATTGAAAATAAAGGCGCATGAATAAAAAGGTGGTGGATTTTGCTCACACCAAGATTCGAACTCGTGACTGTATGGTAAATGGGCGCATGACTTAACCACTGGGGTGGCGATACATCCAGTGATTATCCCACCCCAGAATTATTAAGAAGCTTGTTTTGTTCATAGCTGGGCAAGATTGAAGAACACACTTGTGGCCGTGCGTGAGGGAGGAGGGATTGAGCAAGACTGAACCATTTCCAACAAGACAAAAGTGAATCCTACTTGTTTTTTCGTAAGAATTAATGTAGGATTTTCAGTTTTCGTTTTTGGAGTGTGTATTTCAAATTACAATGGAAATTGCAATGTGGGGTATTTGGGTCTTTCATGAAGAAGTTTGTACTGAACATTACCGTTTCAAGACCAACCACCGAGAGTACTTGTTCTAGGCGTTTTCTGAATCTATCACCAATATGGGCAAGAGCAAGCAGCCCCTACTGTCTGGCAGCAGCCCTAATACCCCTACCATCTCACAACAAGACACGAAAAAGCTCAGCAAGAGACAAATTGGATTGAAAAAATTGGAATATAAAAGGATTAGTTTAGAGCAAACCCTAAGGGCCACCATTTTATGCAAAATCAAAAAGAGAGTCTGGTTTTTTCCTTGAGGGTTTTTCTCCAAAGCTGAGTGTTGCTTCGAGAAGGAAGAGGTGTCAAGCTTTGTTCAAAGAAGGTTTATCTTGCTCAAGGTTGCAAGCTGTTTGCTCCTGTTGAAGGTCTGCAAGAGGTATTTAATCCTGAATCATTTCATCATGTGTATATAAACCATGTTTTGACATTATTTATACTAGAGCTGTGACTTGACTTTCAAAATACATGAGACAAAATAACATGTGCATCAACTGTTGTGTTTTGATTTAAAGTTGTACGGAGCATGTTTCTTTTTTTTTCTAGATTGTGTTTGTTTATATTTCATGAAGGATGATTGGAGTCCTGTCATGATTTGGTTCTGGTTGATATCAGTCATTTTGCTTTGAACCACCTGTTGTTGAGTTTACTGTGTTCAGTTCTGCTGCAAGCATATTTGAGGGTGTTGGGACAAGTTCCTAGACCTTGAGTCCCTTGGTTGAAAAATGCTTTTGGAGTGTCTTATGTTTGTTTCAGTTTAAGATTGTTTGGTTGCATCTAACTTATGTGCTTGCTCACTGTCATGAGTTCATGAACCAGCTTATGTGAATGACATTTGGTCTATTAACTTTTGGACAAAAACACTGTTATGTTGGGATTTGCTAGCTTTGGTCAGGTTTAATTTTTCTTGAAGTTGGAATCTGCTATTTCAGTAGCAATGGTGTAGGTTTGTGTGCATTGGTGTTTGTCTTAAGGTTTTGTTGTGAGCTGGTTATGTATTCTGCTAATTAACCCATGCTTGTGGTTTGGTATGCTGGTTGTCAATTGATGTTTGAACTGTAATTTATGCCAAACCTGCTAAAACCTTATCATGTTCATGTTTACATTTCTTGTTTTCTCTCAAAAGCTGCTGGTACGTGTTCAATAACTTATGTGGATGACAATCCTGCTCTTCATGTTTTCTTTTTACCTATGCAAATTGAGGCTTATCTTTGGTTTTAATTTAAGACTAGTAAAGCATTGTTATGCCCTTTGAATTTTTTAAACATGTGCTTTCTTATGAGTTGAACATGAACTTGCTTATATTGACTATGAGGTGTAAGAGATTAGATAAGCATGCTGCCAAAACAGTTTGTGGAAGTTATTGAATTTACTGTCATGGCTTGGTTTGTTTTGAACTTGATGCTGTTTTGCTTTGGCTCACTTTGCTTGAAATTCTTGATCTTTTACAATGATCATTTGATGCTTGATGTGTATTGTCTTGTTCACACTTTGTTCATTTTATTTAAAACCAACTTTCTTCTTAATGTATTAATGTTGTCCTGCACCAAATCAACTTGATAATAAAATCATGTCAAAACCTGCTGCAAATGAGTTGTCTTGCTGGCTACATGTTGACACAGAATGTATGAATGTTATCCATATTTGTAATGCCAAGGTCTTGTGTTTGCTTAGTGACAGTTCAGTACCTTTAATTTGTGACATTAGGCTGTTGGTTCTTAATTGTAAATTTAGGATGTGCTCATCTTGAGATTCCAGTTGTCTTTGGGGGCAATACACCAATAAGTGTTGTTATTGTAATGCTAATTTTTTTTTTTGTTTGTACTGTTTTAATTGAAACTGTTTTCAATCTGTGAAGAGGAATGTTGTTTGTGGCTTTGGCATTTCAATGTGTAAATTGTGAACTCAATTAGTTTGTGCCTGGCCTGTTTGCTTACTTCTTTTTAAAGAAAGATTGTTTGTCTGATTTCTGTGCTTACTTTGTCTGCAATGTTGTTAAACCATTGGGTTTGTTTTAGTGCATTAAACTGGCTACTAGTCCCTCCCTTGGGGGTGATTAATCATGATGCCATCAAGCATGATCTCAAGCTGTTTGCATTTCATGTACAACAAGTTTCTTTGGTCTGTTGCAGCTTTGAACTGTTAAGCATTACATTATCACTGAGCCATTTAAGTTTTATCCATATGCTAGGCTTTGTTCCTAAAAAACTTTGCACCATTTACAACTCACTTGATGATTTTTGTTTTCCATTTTCTTTTTTTTGAATAAAATCTTTCTGTTGGAACATGTGGTGTTTCGTTTGGCCAATCAGTTTTTTTGAAGTGCATATTCATATTGTCTTGTCAAATTTAAAAAAGCACCAGTATGTTTGGGTTTTGATTTTGGTCCTGTTAAAGAATGATTGTTGGTCTAGGTATGAAGGACTTGTTAGCATGGTGATATTCAAAGTATGTTGCCTCAGCCTTAGGAACACATCACTGTTGGTCTCATTTTTGTTTTAAGATGTTGTTTATCTTTATGAAATTTATTTGTCAAAATCTGGATGGTTGAGTTTGCTTGTGTTAAGGTCCAAACATTGATTTGCTTTTTTTGACACCATAGGCCTGTGACTCTGTTGCTTGGGTTAACATTATATTTGTAAATTAATTGTCATTGTTTGGTGATTGCTTTGTTGAGGTTATATTTATTGCTTGGTCTTCATGCTTATTTGGATGTGTTTTTTTGCTATCATAGAAGTTTTTGCTTTCATTGGAATCACTGTCTTGAACCTAGTTGGAATACAAAGCTCAAGTTTTGATTCAAAGACCTTGTGTTTGGACTTCTCATTCAATACTGCCCAGTTTCTTGTGAAGAGGGAAACCAACTCATTTTGCCTTTAGGACTTTGTTTAGGTTTCTTTGTTTTAATTGATGTTTGGTGGAAAACAAACTTTGCTTGAGTTATGTGGACAGGGCAGGAGTTTGTCTATAGTCAAGTTTAAATTGCAGCAGTTGGTTTTCCTTTTCATTTATTGCACTTCTTTTTTAGGTGTATTGTGTGAAGCAAGCATGTGTAGTGTGTGTTGTAGTCTGTAAGTGTACTGTGTGTGTTAGTGTGCTTTTCATGTGTCTATAACTAAGCTGTTGTGTGCAATTGTATGCAAATGTGTGTATTTTTTGTGTAGTATGTCGTTGTTGTATGTCGGATATGTACACATGTGTGCTGTTATGTGTAACATAATATATGATGTAAGATGAATTTTATAATACATTATGTAAGTGTTTTATATACCTATATTGTTATGTAATATTATGTGGCTTTACTATTGTAGCGTTTGTAGTGTGTGTAATATTAAATAATGTGTATGTAATTGTAGTGTTAGTTAATAATGTGTATGTTGTTTATGTTCTTGTATGTGTGTTAATGTGTTGTGGACTGTTTCGTTGTTGTGTGTGTGTGTCTTGTGTCAATTTATTAAAGTGTGTGGTGTGCATGCATACTAAATGTTGTACTGTGAAAGTATCATGTGTGTAATCAAGTAATGTATAGGCTATCTAGCGTGGTTGTGAGTTGTGTAGTTTTGGCAACTGCTGCATATTCTTGTGCTAAGTGTATTAGTTGTGTACATATGTCGAGCGTATTTTGTAATGTGTTGCCTAGTGTGTATATGCTGTTTGATGATGTTATAATCTGCATATTTGTATGAGTAATCAGTTTATATGTTGCAGCCAATGTATATGTGAAGTTCATAAGCATATGTTGTCATTTGTCTTAGCATTGTTTTTTTTTTTTTACAAAGTTGATTTCTTTAACCCACTTCAATAACTAACAACATGTTGATTATACTTTATTGCAATGAGAAATTGAGATTTATCTCAGGATGTAATCCATAAGCATTGTGTTTGTAACCTGCTCAAACTTTTTCCCTGCATTCATTCATCTGTATTCAACTTTGAAGTTTCAAGTTGCACTTCAAAGGTGTCCATTTGCATATTCATTCGTGTTTTAAATTACAAGCATCATTTGGAATTTTGGGTAGCACCATTGTGTTCCTCTTTGAAAAACATGCAGGATAGACTCAAATTTCGTCCAATTCCATGGAGTTTTGACCTGTTTTCATTTGCTTTTGCTTTGTTCTCTTGTTGTTTTATTTTTGCCCAGCAAATATTAAATGTATACTATGTATAATATTATTTTCATTTTGAATATTGGATGTAACGGCCGCCCCAGCGGTAAAACCATGCGCCTTGTATCACCATGTTCCTGTGTTCGAGTCCTGCTGTGGACAAAACTTTTTTTATCTTTCTTTTCTTTTCTTTCTTTATATCCTTATTTCTTTTCTTTTATGTTTCCCTTCCCTTCCCATATCAGCACGCGCGTGTGTGCCCCAGTGGTTAAGAGTGCTGACTTTGAACCAAAGGGAGTGGGTTCAATCCCCACTCCTTGTCTTTTATTTATTTTTGTTAGTTCATCTCTTTGTTATTTTGTTTTTAATTCTTAAAAATCATAACTTTTGCATACTTCAATATTTTTGATTCATTCTTTTTTTAATTTGTTCACAATAATGACTATTTTTATTTAGTGAAATAACATTTCAATTATTAATATTCTCAAGACCCTTGGTTTACTTGAATTTTGGTCCTCCGTTGGGTTCGTTATTTTGCATCCGAAAACTTTTTTCAAATCATCTTTAAAATCAATTTCTTTGTATTGAATTAAAAATAGAGGATTGGGTGTAGACCCCTTCTTCTTCGAGTGTTGGGATGCCCACTGTAGTGAGGGTGATCTTGACGCTCGTCTTTCAATACGAAGACGCTTCTAAACTTTTCTCTCCTAAAAACCTCGGTCTCGTACCGAGTCCATTTTCAAGCCATCTTTCAATAAATTAATTTCTCTTTGTATTGAATTAAAGAGAGGGGATTAAGTGTAGTCTTCTTCCTCTCCGAGTGTTGGGGTGCCCACTGTAGTGAGGGTGATCTCGACACTCGTCGTTCAATACGAAGACGCGACTTTTTTCATCACCCCCCCCCCCTTTTTCACAACTTCATTCCGTAATCTTTCACGCCTAAAAACCTCGGTGTCGCACCGAGCGCATTTTCAAATCATTTTCACAACAAAACTTGAATGGTCGTGGAGTGGTTAGGCGTAGGCCTTCTCCTATCCCAAGTGTTGACGTTTACCGTAGGGTTCTCTGTCGCAAAACACTTACCATTCAAAGCCAAAAACACCTTTAATAAGAGAATGAAGTTCTCTTTGTGTTGAACTAAAGAGAGAGGATTGAGTGTAGTCTTCTTCCTCTCCGAGTGTCAGGATACTCACTGTAGTGTGTGTGGTCTTGACGCCCGTCTTTCAATACGAAGACGCCTCGTTCGCCGCACCTTTTTATAACAAAAACTTTGAGACAAGGAATTGGGTACTACCCGTAGGGATTACTATCTGAGGACCTGTCTCGCCCCCCTAAAAAACAATCCAATCAATCAAACGTGACTTCTTGCCCCGCGTGGCGAAAACTAATCAATCTTTCGAAAGAATATGTTACGTCCGTTCTACCGCAAACAGGTAACGCCTAAGTCTCCAACGAGCGAGCAGCGAAACACCTAACTGCTAGAATGCGCACGATAGCATCATCCATAAAAAACATCAACACACCGTAGGCCGAACTACGGCTGCTCTGATTTCTCATACCAGATGAGAATACGTAGGCACAAGGGCCACAATCCTTGGCGAGCACATCCCCCCTATATCCGTAGCCCCGAACTACGTCGACTCTGACTTTCTCATATCTGTTGAGAATACGTAGGCCTAGGACCGCGAAGTCCTACCGAGTCCGTTCTCTCCTTTCTTCCCCCCGTTATCTCTCTTTTCCCCGTTTCTAAACCTTTCCCTTAACCCTTTTGAAACACACTTCTTATAGCATAATGTTTAAGCAAATATAATCACACATCGACAAACAAAAGGTTCCCATCGAGTACGATGGATGCGAGGGGTGCTAATACCTTCCCCTCGCATAACCGGCTTCCGAACCCGTTCTTGGTCGCGAGACCATCTTATCCATTCATTTTCTTAAGGTTTTCTCGATATTTTCCTTTCCCCTCATGGGATAAATAAAGTTCGGTGGCGACTCTTCTGTCCTTTCTTTTTCGCCTCCCCGTCGTTGCGCGATGCATTTTTCGAGTAGCGACAGCTGGCGACTCTGCTGGGGACTAACTCTAGCAAGCCACGCCTATTTTGTTTATCGCATTGGTGTTTTATTGTGTTTTGTTATTCATTTTGTGATTGTGTTTCTTTCTGACCAGTTGGGTTTTATTTGGGTTGATTTGTGAGATAAAGCTTTCTACCCGGGCTTTCGAGTATACATTAAGATAGGAGGTGGGTTCTTTCTGATTTGCGAGACTTAGGACTCGTTGAGTTGGATCGAATTCCGCCGCTCGGATGAGACCTTGGTGGAATAATGATGTCTTATGTGTAGTCGTAATGACATTCTTATTTTCCACTTGGGAGTCTGCGATTCTGAGGACCTTTGTAGAACCTTATTCCAAGGGTTACTAAAACATGACTCTGTGTTCATCCTTTTTGAAAAAGAGTACCGTCTTACGAGTAGTCGTTATGATGGGAAAATTTTGATGGGTTAGTGCATGGGACTTTGTTTGAAAAGCCTTGTGGAACACCCTCTTGAACCAATAGATTGCTCACCCGATGGGAAGGATACCTCGTACTGTTGTTTTGCTGAATTGATGACGTTGATCTTGTTGATTGTTCTATTGTCATATGCATTCATCCAGCATTGCATTACATGTCATCTTTTGCATATCAAGAGACTTAAGAAGCTATGATTATCTCAGGTATTAGTGAATTCAATGGCTGATCAAAGGAAGAGAAGCACAAATGCCATAAAGTTTAGGGAACCCAAGTTGGAATCAATTCAAGATCTTTTGGTTGGAGTGCCAAAAGCTATCAAGATTAGCATTCAAGGGAAACATGGAAAACTGCTTGATCTCCTCTACTCTAGGGTTGATACTTGGGCCTTGTATGCAATGGCTCAGTTTTATGATGCACCTCTCCGATGTTTTACTTTTCAAGACTACCAGTTGGCTCCTACCTTAGAGGAGTATTCTCACATCTTGAACATTAAGATTAA
The DNA here is from genome assembly GCA_963859935.3 of Lathyrus sativus. Taxonomy (NCBI): domain Eukaryota; kingdom Viridiplantae; phylum Streptophyta; class Magnoliopsida; order Fabales; family Fabaceae; genus Lathyrus; species Lathyrus sativus. The sequence goes on from OZ012737.1 coordinate 643,351,845, forward strand.
GGACCAACTTGTATACACCGGTTTGGAGGAAGAACCAAAACCTGCTGTAATTGCTCTCGCTCTCCATATGACCGAAGAAGAAGTCAAGGAAGGATTAATCAGTAAAGGAGGTGTCCAAGGCTTCCCTCTGAAATTTCTGCTAGAAAAAGCTGCTCAATACAAGGCTGATGAAGATTGGGAAAAGTTTGGTTCTAGTGTGGCTCTGATAATTTACGGGATTGTCCTCTTCCCGAATGTGGACAATTTGGTAGACATTGCTGCTATCCTTCTCTTCATACAAAATAATCCTATCCCCACACTCCTCGCCGATGTTTATCACTCCATTCATTGGAGGAGTGAAAAGAGAGGGGGAATGATCCAATGCTGCTCTCACCTGCTATACCAATGGTATGTTTCTCATTTGCCTAAAAAGGGACCGTTCGTGGATAACCAGAAGAAGTTAAAATGGTCCCAACGTATCATGTCTCTACAAGCTAGTGATATTGCTTGGTACTCCCACGAATATTATGACGTGGAAATCATTTTCAGTTGTGGAGGGTTCGGTAATGTACCTTTGATCAGTAGGGCCGGTTGTATTAACTACAACCCAGTCATGGCACTACGCCAGTTGGGTTACGCTATGGAGGACGAGCCCGAAGCCGAAAAGGTCCAAAGTTTCTTTCTGTTAGCTTCATCAGAAGACCCTGCCTTCGTCAGGAAAATTGCCAAGGCTTGGGATAAGATTCATACCAAAGGAAGGAGGGAGTTAAAAGCAAAGAATTGTGTGGCAAAAGAGCCATACAACCAGTGGTTACTAGCTCGAGTGGCTGAAAGGTCACTACCATTCCCTCCCGAGCCGTCTATGCGTGAAGCACCTCCTGCTCCCACTTATGTGTCCATCGAAGAGTATGAAAAGCTGAAGCTAGTGGTGGAGAGATTGACTAAAGAGAATCAGGACCTTCAAAACGAAGTCCACCAAGCAAATGTAGAGAAAGGTCAGTATAAAAGAAAGGTGGAATTTGAGCAAGATCTAGCGGCTGAGAGTAGCAAGAAGCTAAAACTAGAAACAGATCTGAGAGTCAGATACCAGCAGGGTTACGAAGGGGCTGACGCATCGTTAACAACTCTTCGACAGCGCCTAAAGGACACCAAAGCTTCTTGTGATAGGGCATGGCACTTCTTTGAGATTGCCTCTGCCGAGAAAAAGGAAGTACGAGAGAACCTTGAAGCGGATATTGGGAATCTTGAGGAACAACTAAGAAGTGCCTTGACCCTGGCGGAAAGTGAACGAAGACTCAAAGAGGAGGCCTTGAGGGGTTCATATGTCACGTCTGACAGGTGGAATAACAAGTGTCAAGAATTGAAGACTGCCCAAGAGACAGCCCTTCTGTGGAGGAATCGTTTTGAGGCCTTGCAAAGAGACGGTGCGCAGTGGCTCGAGAAAGAGGCTCAGCTCAATGAGTTGCTGGACACCCACGTGGATTCTATTTGTTATTACCAGTCGACTCTAGATACATGCCGTGCTAGGTACAACAATTTGGTGGAGCATTGCAACCTTATGATCCGTGATATCCCATGGAGGTTAGAGAGCGCCATTCAAGATTTGGAAGGAAATGATATTCCCCCTTCTGTTCACCACTTTATCCAGCTCTGCGACCAAATGGTTAGAAGGTTCATGTTTGAGACGAAGAAGCTTGAAGAGCGTCTCCAAAAAGAGAAATTCTAGTTTTAGTACTTTTTAGTCATTTGGTGATTTCCTTGTAATGAGAATTGTTATTTGGCACAGTCAGCAAGTGTTTGTACTGAATCTCCCCGAATTAATGAGAATTTGCTTTTGGTTTAATTGTGTTTTCTTTATTATTTGCTCATTCGCAATTCTATAATACCGGTTATAATCATAAGTTTTGAAAGTCTCTTGAACATTCGCATAGACTTGTGCATCATTCTGCATCCCCTGAACTCGACCTCACACCGCTTGCCATTACAGAAAGAGATAAAGAGGAAGAGCAAGCTGACTTCTCGACACTCTTACAACACGCGAGGAAATCAACAGAGGATTATGGAACAGGTTCAGGCTGAGCTTACGGAGTTTCGTGAGAAGATGGCGCAATTCATGGAGATGATGCAGGGGGTGGCCAATGGACAAGACCAGTTAAGGACATTGGTTCAACCTTTAATAGCTCAAGTGGATGGAAGCGGCGTTTTACACGGTGGGGCAACTGCTGTTCCCCCTCCTGTTAATGGTGGAACCTCGCAAGTCAATGGTGGCCCAACTGTAGTTAACCTTCCGGGCGGAAGAGAACAAACCGGAATTCCTATCCCAGTTGTGGCGGGCGCCATACCCACTAGCGTTGATCCTCAGTGGGACCAAGATGAACAAGATGACATCTTCTCCATGAGAGACCTTGGGGGGGGGCTACGATCCGACACCAATAGAAGGTTTGATGAAATAGAAGAAAAGATGAAAAGCATTCTGGAGAATCAAAATACTATGGGGCTTGACATGTCCAATCTGGGATTGATTCCGGGACTTAAGATTCCTCCAAAGTTCAAAGTACCGGACTTCGATAAGTACAAGGGAACAACATGTCCAAAGGTGCATATCCGCTCCTATTTTCGAAGAATGTCTGCATACTCTGATGATGAGAAATTGCTTATGCATTTTTTCCAAGACAGTCTGTCCGGGCCTTCCTTGGAATGGTACATGGGTTTGGAACCTGTCAATATCCGAAGCTGGAAAAATTTGGCTGAAGCTTTTGTCCAACACTACCAATACAACAGTGACTTGGCACCTAATCGAGTGCAGCTGCAGAATTTATCCCAAAGGAGTAATGAGTGTTTTAAAGAATACGCTCAAAGGTGGCGGGAGCTTGCCGCTAGGGTTCAACCTCCCATGGTGGAAAGAGAACTAATTGATCTATTCGTGGGAACATTGCCTGGAATCTACTACGAGAAGTTGGTGAGTAACATGTCGGGAAGCTTCTCAGATTTGATCATCACCGGTGAAAGAGTCGAGAACGGTATAAAGTTGGGGAAAATTCAAGCAGGAGAAGGAACTTCTTTGGGAGGTGGAAGAAAGAACTTTGGAGCTAAGAAAAGAGAAAATGAGGCAAACGCGGTGTCAAGTTTCAGGAATCGGAATCGGAATCAGAATCAATATCAGCAACAACCCTACTATCATCAACCATCACAGGTAGCTAGTATTGCCATCCCGGCAACGTTACCACCTCAACAACAACCACTTCAGCAACAATTACCTCAACAGCAACAGCCACGCCTGCAGCAGCAGCAGCAACCTCAACAGCGAAATTTTGCTCCAAGACAATACCCAGATCGAAGAAGGGTGGTGGATAGGCACTTTGACACCCCAACCATGCCTTACTCTCAGTTACTACAACACTTACTGCAATTAGAGTTGGTCCAGAAAAGGACGTTGGCACCTCTAATTGGCCAGCCCCCTCCCGGGTATGACGCCAACGCTAGGTGCGACTTTCACTATGGCGCTCCTGGTCACCATATTGACAATTGCAAAGCTTTTAAGCACAAGGTGCAAGACCTTGTGGACAACAAGATTATCAACTTTAACCACGATGCGCCCAACGTCGTTCAAAATCCTATGCCGAAACATGGGGCAGGTGGAGTGAATGCTGTGGTTGAAGGAGAAAATTTAAACTTGGTATATGATGTCGAAGAGCTAAAGACCCCTTTGAGTTTTGTGAAAAGCAAGCTGCTAGAAAGTGGGGTGTTTCCTGGGTGTGAAAAGGACTGTGAAGAATGTGCTGCCCATCCTGAAGGATGTAAGAATTTGAAGAATCACATACAACGCATGATGAATGAAGGTGTTCTACAATTTGATAAGATCTGTGAGAAGAATGAAAAATTAAACGATGAAGAAGAGGATGAGGTGGCCACCATCTCTATCCCTTTCAAGTCAATTACTATTTCTGCGCCTCCGGTGCGACCTACCATTATATTCACCAAGGCGGGACCTGTGCCTTATGAGAACTCCAAAGCCATTCCTTGGAACTATGGAGCAGAATGCTATTATAACGGACAGAAACAGGAGTTGGAGAATTCGCCTTTTGATTCGGTCGACAATTTGGTAGGGGCTGGAGGAATGACTCGGAGTGGGAGAATATTTGCGCCTCCCGAAGTAAGCGCAGAAAGGGCTGATAAAGGTAAAGGGAAATCTGTAGTGGAAGAAAGCTCTCATGCTAGAGAAAAGGAGGCTGCGCTGAAGGACACCGAGGAGTTCATGCGCATGATAAGGAAGAGTGACTATAAGATTGTGGATCATCTCCAACAGACACCCTCAAAGATTTCCATCTTATCGTTGCTGTTATGTTCTGAGGCTCACAGAAGTGCTTTACTCAAGGTTCTTGATAACGCTTATGTACCACAAGAAATATCTGTGAACCAGTTGGAGGGAGTAATGGCCCATGTTAATGCAGGAAATGGGTTGGGATTTACGGATTTTGATTTAACGCCAAAGGGGAGGAATCACAATTCGGCACTGCACATTTCCGTCGAGTGTAAAGGAGTTGTTTTGTCTCATGTATTGGTAGACACTGGGTCATCATTAAATGTGTTACCCAAGAAAGCCCTCATGAAACTGGATATTCAAGGAGTAGTGTGCACCCCAAGCAGCTTAGTGGTTAGAGCTTTTGATGGGACAAGGAGGTCAGTACTCGGGGAACTGACTCTGCCAATTCAAGTGGGTCCGGAGGTTTTTGATGCAGTGTTTTATGTAATGGATATCAGCCCGGCTTATAGTTGTCTTTTGGGGCGACCATGGATACACTCAGCAGGAGCTGTGACATCAACCTTGCACCAGAAATTGAAGTACATGGTGGATGGTAGCATTGTGACTGTCTGCGGTGAGGAGGATATCATGGTAAGCCATCTATCTTCATTCAAATATGTGGAGGTTGATGGTGAAATTCACGAAACCTTGTGCCAAGCTTTCGAAACAATTCAAATCAAGGAGAAGGCACCTGTGGAAGAAAAGGCGCCAGAAGTTTCTATGACGTCTTACAAGGATGCTCAAGCCATAGTGAAGTCTGGATCAGCACCAGGATGGGGGCAGGTGGTAAACGTCCCAAACAAGCAGGATAAGTTTGGACTAGGGTACAGCCCGTATGCTTCATCTTCACAAAGCGCTCCTCGCTACAAAGGTCCTGTTCAGTTTACTAGCAGTGGGGTCATCTTCGATCGTATCAACGCCATATCAGATGGGGAAGGAGATAGCGACTGTGATATGGATACATGGATCCAGCCATGTGTCCCCGGCCAAGGATTGAAGAATTGGAGCATGGAGAAAGTTGTCACAGTGACCTATGAAGAGTAATTGTTTTGTTTTGATTAATGTATTTCCATATGCTCTGCCCAAGGCATAATGGACTTTATTTGTAGGGCCCTATCTTTTATGCATATGAACAATCTTTTATTATCAATTGAAAGTCGTCTTTTTCATTCAAAATTTTGTGATCCTTGTTTTTCTTGTTTTCATTTTTAACAATAAAATGGCAGTGTGGTTTGTGTTCGTTTTGTTTGCATATCATTTAAAAGCATAAAATCATCATCATCGCAGGTTATATATTTCAGATGCCACCGACTCAGACTCGTCTATGACTCGGTATGACTTTGACAATCCGATCTTTCAAGCTGAAGAAGAGATTGAGGAGGATGAAAACCTGCCTGAGGAGCTTGCCAGATTACTCAGACAAGAGGAGAAGGTCATCTTGCCTCATCAGGAGGAAGTTGAAGTTATCAACTTGGGAACCAAAGAGGATAAGAAGGAGGTCAGAATAGGGGCTACGTTGCAAGGTGAGGTCAAACAACGATTGATTGAGTTACTCCAGGAGTACAAAGACGTGTTCGCCTGGTCGTATGAGGATATGCCAGGACTCGACACGGACATCGTGGTTCATCGTCTGCCTCTTCGTGAGGAATGTCCTCCTGTCAAACAGAAATTGAGAAGAACCAGGCCAGACATGGCAGTGAAGATCAAGGAAGAAGTTCAGAAACAGTTAGATGCTGGATTTCTTGCCGTAGCCAACTACCCTCCTTGGGTCGCTAACATCGTGCCCGTGCCTAAAAAGGACGGTAAAGTTAGGATGTGTGTTGACTATAGAGACTTGAATAGAGCGAGCCCAAAGGATGATTTCCCGCTTCCCCATATTGACGTGCTTGTCGATAACACCGCGCAATACTCGGTGTTTTCTTTCATGGATGGCTTCTCCGGATATAATCAAATCAAGATGGCGCCCGAGGATATGGAGAAAACAACTTTCATTACACCTTGGGGGACCTTTTGCTATAAGGTGATGCCTTTCGGGTTGAAAAACGCAGGGGCAACCTATCAAAGAGCAATGGTCACGCTTTTTCATGACATGATGCATCACGAGATCGAAGTTTATGTCGACGATATGATTGCGAAGTCTCAAACGGAAGAAGGGCACTTGGTGAACCTTCTAAAGTTGTTTGAGAGGTTGAGGAAGTTCAAATTAAGGCTGAATCCGAGTAAATGCACCTTCGGCGTGCGGTCAGGAAAGCTTTTGGGTTTCATTGTTAGTGAAAAAGGTATTGAGGTTGATCCCGCGAAGATCAAGGCAATTCAAGAAATGCCAGCACCAAAGACTGAGAAACAGGTTCGTGGCTTCCTAGGTAGATTGAACTATATTGCAAGGTTCATATCTCACCTCACCGCCACTTGTGAGCCGTTATTTAAACTTTTGAAAAAGGATCAGGCGGTCGTTTGGAACGAGAGTTGCCAAAGGGCGTTTGAGAAAATAAAGGAGTACCTACAAGAACCTCCAATACTGATGCCCCCAGTGGCTGGAAGACCGTTGATAATGTACTTAACAGTTCTTGAGAATTCCATGGGTTGTGTTCTCGGTCAGCACGACGAGACTGGAAGAAAGGAGCACGCAATTTACTACTTGAGTAAAAAATTCACGGACTGTGAATCCAGATATTCAATGTTAGAAAAGACTTGTTGCGCACTTGCTTGGGCCGCCAAACGCCTAAGGCAGTATATGCTAAACCACACAACCATGTTGATTTCAAAGATGGACCCAATTAAGTACGTGTTCGAAAAGCAGGCACTATCAGGAAGGATCGCTAGGTGGCAGATGATTCTGACAGAATATGATATTCAATATGTATCTCAAAAAGCTATTAAAGGTAGTGTTCTGTCAGAATACCTTGCAGAGCAGCCAGTCGATGATTATCAGCCAATGAAGTTTGACTTCCCTGACGAAGACATTATGTACTTGAAAATGAAAGATTGCGACGAGCCGTTGCCGGGCGAGGGACCGGAATTGGGTTCCCAGTGGAAATTAATCTTTGACGGCGCTGTTAACTCATACGGTAGTGGGATTGGGGCAATCATTACAACTCCCCACGGGTCCCATATACCATTCACCGCAAGGTTAACGTTCCCATGCACCAATAACGAGGCCGAGTACGAAGCGTGTATCATGGGTATTGAAGAAGCAATCGACTTAAGAATCAAGAACCTTGACATCTATGGAGATTCAGCCTTAGTGGTCAACCAAATCAAGGGGGAGTGGGAGACGCGCCAGCCTAATCTGATCCCATATATGAACTACGCAAGAAGGTTGCTGCCTTTCTTCGATCGAGTAGAGCTTCACCATGTGCCAAGAGCCGAGAATCAGATGGCCGATGCCTTGGCTACTTTGTCCTCAATGTACAAAGTAAACTTTTGGAATGATGCTCCGATAATCGTCATTTCACGGCTCGACAGACCGGCATTTGTGTTCGCAGTAGAGGAAGCTCCTGATGGTAAACCGTGGTTTTATGACATTCAGAACTTTCTTAAAAAACAAGAGTACCCGCCTGGGGCATCTACCCAAGACAAGAAGACTTTGAGGAGATTGTCCAGCAATTTTTATCTGAATCCAGACGGTGCGCTCTATCGGAGAAACCATGACTTAGTGCTACTAAGATGTGTGGACGAAAAAGAAGCAAATTTGCTTATGGAAGAAGTTCACGAAGGTGCTTTCGGAACACATGCAGGTGGGCATGCCATGTCGCGGAAGTTATTAAGGGCAGGATATTATTGGTTAACTATGGAGTCAGATTGCTTCAAGTACGCCAAGAAATGCCACAAGTGCCAAATTTATGCCGATAAGATTCATGTGCCGCCATGTCCTTTGAATGTCATGTCATCACCATGGCCTTTTTCCATGTGGGGCATTGATATGATTGGAAAGATTGAGCCAACCGCATCAAACGGGCACCGTTTTATCTTAGTAGCAATCGACTATTTCACCAAATGGGTCGAAGCAGCTTCTTACGCTAATGTCACGAAGCAGGTCGTAGCCCGATTCATCAAAAAGGACATCATCTGCCGATATGGAATACCCGAAAAGATCATTACTGACAATGGTTCTAATTTGAATAACAAGATGATGAAGGAACTGTGCCAGGACTTCAAAATCGAGCATCATAATTCTTCTCCCTATCGCCCGAAGATGAATGGCGCGGTGGAAGCGGCTAACAAAAACATTAAGAAGATAGTGCAGAAAATGGTGGTGACCTATAAAGATTGGCACGAGAAGTTGCCTTTCGCTTTACATGGATATCGTACTTCGGTACGCACTTCAACTGGGGCAACTCCTTTTTCGTTAGTATATGGCATGGAAGCTGTTCTGCCATTGGAGGTTGAGATCCCTTCTCTGAGAATACTGGCTGATGTCAAACTAGATGAAGCAGAATGGGTAAAGAACAGGTTGAATCAGCTCAGTTTGATGGATGAGAAAAGACTGGCGTCTCTCGCGTATGGTCGTTTGTATCAGAAGAGGATGAAGAGCGCCTATGATAAAAAGATACGTCCTCGGAGCTTTCAGACAGGCGACTTGGTGTTAAAGCGAATTCTCCCACCGCAGAATGATCACAGAGGCAAATGGACTCCTAACTATGAGGGTCCTTATGTGGTACGAAAGGTTTTCTCAGGAGGAGCCTTGCTACTTTCGACTATGGATGGTGAAGATTTTACCTCCTCGGTGAACACAGACGCAGTCAAAAAATATTTTGCTTAAGAAAACTCGCTGGAAAGAAAAGAGTATCCAGGCAAGAATGAGGCATCCCGGCGAACTATAAAAAAGATAGGTTCGGGCAAAAATTAGGGATATAAGAAAAATGTGAGCCCGCAAAGTTGAAAACCTGAAAGGGCAACTTTGGCAAAAATGGGTATCCTGGTGAATCGAAAACCCGCAAGGGCGGTTCAGGCAAAAATTAGGGATTTTAAAGCAAACGACTGCGGCCTGCGCATTGATTACCACAAGCATAGCGGATTCTAGGGAGAACTCGAAGATCGACCATTCGAATCAATCTCTTCGGAAGTTAAAGTATCGGAGAGCGTCGAAGTCACGCCAGTCATGAATGAGTCGTTACATGGTGTTTGTCTGTACCACATTGCCGACATTTTGTATTTCTTTTCCTGCAAATTAGCTTTTTCGCGCAGCTTTCTCTTTTCGGGAGTTGCATCCGATGTAAATTTGCCAATTTTTTAGGCCTTCCATCAATAAAACGTACTATTCAGAAAAAGCTTTCTATTCCGTTTTTTACTTTTACCATTTTGATTACGAAAGACGTCTAACATTTTTGATGAGAAAAGAAATTGCATACATAAAACGTGTGGGCTTTCCTAAATCGTTAATCAAGACATTTGATTTTTAATTAAGGTCACAATTGACAATTTGGCGTTGGCCGTACAACACTTTTGTCTATTTATTGTTGTCCCCAAGCAGAGATCGTTAATCTCCATCCCCCAGCAGAGAGAGTGTGGGATAATCTCCCAGTAAATCTTGTTCAATATCCCTAGCAGATAGTGGATTCAATCTCCAACAGAAGAGAGTAATTCACAGCGCTCAGCTGTTGTTTCCCCAGTAAAGTTATTCTGTTTAATCATTCACATTCGATTTCCCCAGCAGGGTGGACTATGTGCTTATCAGAGCAGTTTTACCCAGTTGTTCCTCGGAGGCTATCCAGAGCTTGTTTTCCCAGCATGAGTTTACTCGCGCTAGGCGTATCAGACATTGCCCCAACGGAGTTGGCCCTTTCTTTTTAGCATTTATTTTGCTAAAGAGGTCCATTTGCATCTACATTCATGCATAACATCTACCCAAATGCGAAGCATTTCCATTTCGTATGGAGCATTTCGCCATATTCAAACATACGCATGTGAAACATATGCCAGGGTGTTGTTCTTTTTATTCCCAAGCGCATCTCCAGCAATTATCAGTATATTTATCAAGCCTGTATGGAATACAGATCTCCAGCAAAGATCATTGACAGTTGTGTTCATCTAATCACTCTCCCTAACAGAGGCAGCTTGTTTTCCCGACTTTTGGTCGATATTCTTTCTAAGCGATTCTAACTTTTGGTTAGTAGCTTTTCCCGACTTTTGGTCGATGATCTTTCTAAGCGATCCTAACTTTTGGTTAGTAGCTTTTCCCGACTTTTGGTCGATGATATTCTTTCTAAGTGATTCTAACTTTTGGTTAGTAGCTTTTCCCGACTTTTGGTCGATGATCTTTCTAAGCGATTCTAACTTTTGGTTAGTAGCTTTTCCCGACTTTTGGTCGATGATCTTTCTAAGCGATTCTAACTTTTGGTTAGTAGCTTTTCCCGACTTTTGGTCGATGATCTTTCTAAGCGATTCTAACTTTTGGTTAGTAGCTTTTCTCGACTTTTGGTTGATGACATTCTCTCTAAGCGATTCTAACTCTTGGTTAGTAGCTTGTTTCCCGACTTTTGGTCGATGATCTTTCTAAGCGATCCTAACTCTTGGTTAGTAGCTTGTTTTCCGACTTTTGGTCGATGTTTTCTTTCTAAGTGATTCTAACTCTTGGTTAGTAGCTTGTTTCCCGACTTTTGGTCGATGATCTTTCTAAGCGATCCTAACTTTTGGTTAGTAGCTTGTTATTCCGACTTTTGGTCGATGTTTTGAATGTTGTCCTTTGATGGGTGCTCATTCCCCACAGAGTTGTCTGGTTAAGCTTTCCCCAACAAATCAGCCGTTGCAATCAGTGCATGTTATCTCCGGACTTTTGTTCGCATTTCCTCTTTCTCCTACGGTTGGCAAATTTCTGGTTCTTCGGTATTCAAACCGTCTTTTACCCTGAATGTTCGAAAGCCGTTCGCGTTCATCCCTTCAGGCCCAAGCCGTTTGAATAGGGGCAGCTGTTGTACCCCAAATTTGACCAACCACTCTGGCATGTGTTTTATTTCATCTGCATCAGCATAAGGCATAAAAACATTACATAGCATACTTTAATTTGCACTTTTACAGGGATATATAAAAAAAAAGAGAAGAAGAAAAGAGATGTGTATTCAAAATATATGGAGAATAGGGAGGTCATTTTCCTAAGTAAAAAAATATAATTGAGACAAGTGCACAAGGTGGGGTTTGAACCCACCACCTCTTGCTCCACACCCCTCACCTTTACCACTCAGCCAGGCGCACATTTGTGAACAATAATGAAAGGGAAAACTATGTATTTTAAGGTATTGAAAATAAAGGCGCATGAATAAAAAGGTGGTGGATTTTGCTCACACCAAGATTCGAACTCGTGACTGTATGGTAAATGGGCGCATGACTTAACCACTGGGGTGGCGATACATCCAGTGATTATCCCACCCCAGAATTATTAAGAAGCTTGTTTTGTTCATAGCTGGGCAAGATTGAAGAACACACTTGTGGCCGTGCGTGAGGGAGGAGGGATTGAGCAAGACTGAACCATTTCCAACAAGACAAAAGTGAATCCTACTTGTTTTTTCGTAAGAATTAATGTAGGATTTTCAGTTTTCGTTTTTGGAGTGTGTATTTCAAATTACAATGGAAATTGCAATGTGGGGTATTTGGGTCTTTCATGAAGAAGTTTGTACTGAACATTACCGTTTCAAGACCAACCACCGAGAGTACTTGTTCTAGGCGTTTTCTGAATCTATCACCAATATGGGCAAGAGCAAGCAGCCCCTACTGTCTGGCAGCAGCCCTAATACCCCTACCATCTCACAACAAGACACGAAAAAGCTCAGCAAGAGACAAATTGGATTGAAAAAATTGGAATATAAAAGGATTAGTTTAGAGCAAACCCTAAGGGCCACCATTTTATGCAAAATCAAAAAGAGAGTCTGGTTTTTTCCTTGAGGGTTTTTCTCCAAAGCTGAGTGTTGCTTCGAGAAGGAAGAGGTGTCAAGCTTTGTTCAAAGAAGGTTTATCTTGCTCAAGGTTGCAAGCTGTTTGCTCCTGTTGAAGGTCTGCAAGAGGTATTTAATCCTGAATCATTTCATCATGTGTATATAAACCATGTTTTGACATTATTTATACTAGAGCTGTGACTTGACTTTCAAAATACATGAGACAAAATAACATGTGCATCAACTGTTGTGTTTTGATTTAAAGTTGTACGGAGCATGTTTCTTTTTTTTTCTAGATTGTGTTTGTTTATATTTCATGAAGGATGATTGGAGTCCTGTCATGATTTGGTTCTGGTTGATATCAGTCATTTTGCTTTGAACCACCTGTTGTTGAGTTTACTGTGTTCAGTTCTGCTGCAAGCATATTTGAGGGTGTTGGGACAAGTTCCTAGACCTTGAGTCCCTTGGTTGAAAAATGCTTTTGGAGTGTCTTATGTTTGTTTCAGTTTAAGATTGTTTGGTTGCATCTAACTTATGTGCTTGCTCACTGTCATGAGTTCATGAACCAGCTTATGTGAATGACATTTGGTCTATTAACTTTTGGACAAAAACACTGTTATGTTGGGATTTGCTAGCTTTGGTCAGGTTTAATTTTTCTTGAAGTTGGAATCTGCTATTTCAGTAGCAATGGTGTAGGTTTGTGTGCATTGGTGTTTGTCTTAAGGTTTTGTTGTGAGCTGGTTATGTATTCTGCTAATTAACCCATGCTTGTGGTTTGGTATGCTGGTTGTCAATTGATGTTTGAACTGTAATTTATGCCAAACCTGCTAAAACCTTATCATGTTCATGTTTACATTTCTTGTTTTCTCTCAAAAGCTGCTGGTACGTGTTCAATAACTTATGTGGATGACAATCCTGCTCTTCATGTTTTCTTTTTACCTATGCAAATTGAGGCTTATCTTTGGTTTTAATTTAAGACTAGTAAAGCATTGTTATGCCCTTTGAATTTTTTAAACATGTGCTTTCTTATGAGTTGAACATGAACTTGCTTATATTGACTATGAGGTGTAAGAGATTAGATAAGCATGCTGCCAAAACAGTTTGTGGAAGTTATTGAATTTACTGTCATGGCTTGGTTTGTTTTGAACTTGATGCTGTTTTGCTTTGGCTCACTTTGCTTGAAATTCTTGATCTTTTACAATGATCATTTGATGCTTGATGTGTATTGTCTTGTTCACACTTTGTTCATTTTATTTAAAACCAACTTTCTTCTTAATGTATTAATGTTGTCCTGCACCAAATCAACTTGATAATAAAATCATGTCAAAACCTGCTGCAAATGAGTTGTCTTGCTGGCTACATGTTGACACAGAATGTATGAATGTTATCCATATTTGTAATGCCAAGGTCTTGTGTTTGCTTAGTGACAGTTCAGTACCTTTAATTTGTGACATTAGGCTGTTGGTTCTTAATTGTAAATTTAGGATGTGCTCATCTTGAGATTCCAGTTGTCTTTGGGGGCAATACACCAATAAGTGTTGTTATTGTAATGCTAATTTTTTTTTTTGTTTGTACTGTTTTAATTGAAACTGTTTTCAATCTGTGAAGAGGAATGTTGTTTGTGGCTTTGGCATTTCAATGTGTAAATTGTGAACTCAATTAGTTTGTGCCTGGCCTGTTTGCTTACTTCTTTTTAAAGAAAGATTGTTTGTCTGATTTCTGTGCTTACTTTGTCTGCAATGTTGTTAAACCATTGGGTTTGTTTTAGTGCATTAAACTGGCTACTAGTCCCTCCCTTGGGGGTGATTAATCATGATGCCATCAAGCATGATCTCAAGCTGTTTGCATTTCATGTACAACAAGTTTCTTTGGTCTGTTGCAGCTTTGAACTGTTAAGCATTACATTATCACTGAGCCATTTAAGTTTTATCCATATGCTAGGCTTTGTTCCTAAAAAACTTTGCACCATTTACAACTCACTTGATGATTTTTGTTTTCCATTTTCTTTTTTTTGAATAAAATCTTTCTGTTGGAACATGTGGTGTTTCGTTTGGCCAATCAGTTTTTTTGAAGTGCATATTCATATTGTCTTGTCAAATTTAAAAAAGCACCAGTATGTTTGGGTTTTGATTTTGGTCCTGTTAAAGAATGATTGTTGGTCTAGGTATGAAGGACTTGTTAGCATGGTGATATTCAAAGTATGTTGCCTCAGCCTTAGGAACACATCACTGTTGGTCTCATTTTTGTTTTAAGATGTTGTTTATCTTTATGAAATTTATTTGTCAAAATCTGGATGGTTGAGTTTGCTTGTGTTAAGGTCCAAACATTGATTTGCTTTTTTTGACACCATAGGCCTGTGACTCTGTTGCTTGGGTTAACATTATATTTGTAAATTAATTGTCATTGTTTGGTGATTGCTTTGTTGAGGTTATATTTATTGCTTGGTCTTCATGCTTATTTGGATGTGTTTTTTTGCTATCATAGAAGTTTTTGCTTTCATTGGAATCACTGTCTTGAACCTAGTTGGAATACAAAGCTCAAGTTTTGATTCAAAGACCTTGTGTTTGGACTTCTCATTCAATACTGCCCAGTTTCTTGTGAAGAGGGAAACCAACTCATTTTGCCTTTAGGACTTTGTTTAGGTTTCTTTGTTTTAATTGATGTTTGGTGGAAAACAAACTTTGCTTGAGTTATGTGGACAGGGCAGGAGTTTGTCTATAGTCAAGTTTAAATTGCAGCAGTTGGTTTTCCTTTTCATTTATTGCACTTCTTTTTTAGGTGTATTGTGTGAAGCAAGCATGTGTAGTGTGTGTTGTAGTCTGTAAGTGTACTGTGTGTGTTAGTGTGCTTTTCATGTGTCTATAACTAAGCTGTTGTGTGCAATTGTATGCAAATGTGTGTATTTTTTGTGTAGTATGTCGTTGTTGTATGTCGGATATGTACACATGTGTGCTGTTATGTGTAACATAATATATGATGTAAGATGAATTTTATAATACATTATGTAAGTGTTTTATATACCTATATTGTTATGTAATATTATGTGGCTTTACTATTGTAGCGTTTGTAGTGTGTGTAATATTAAATAATGTGTATGTAATTGTAGTGTTAGTTAATAATGTGTATGTTGTTTATGTTCTTGTATGTGTGTTAATGTGTTGTGGACTGTTTCGTTGTTGTGTGTGTGTGTCTTGTGTCAATTTATTAAAGTGTGTGGTGTGCATGCATACTAAATGTTGTACTGTGAAAGTATCATGTGTGTAATCAAGTAATGTATAGGCTATCTAGCGTGGTTGTGAGTTGTGTAGTTTTGGCAACTGCTGCATATTCTTGTGCTAAGTGTATTAGTTGTGTACATATGTCGAGCGTATTTTGTAATGTGTTGCCTAGTGTGTATATGCTGTTTGATGATGTTATAATCTGCATATTTGTATGAGTAATCAGTTTATATGTTGCAGCCAATGTATATGTGAAGTTCATAAGCATATGTTGTCATTTGTCTTAGCATTGTTTTTTTTTTTTTACAAAGTTGATTTCTTTAACCCACTTCAATAACTAACAACATGTTGATTATACTTTATTGCAATGAGAAATTGAGATTTATCTCAGGATGTAATCCATAAGCATTGTGTTTGTAACCTGCTCAAACTTTTTCCCTGCATTCATTCATCTGTATTCAACTTTGAAGTTTCAAGTTGCACTTCAAAGGTGTCCATTTGCATATTCATTCGTGTTTTAAATTACAAGCATCATTTGGAATTTTGGGTAGCACCATTGTGTTCCTCTTTGAAAAACATGCAGGATAGACTCAAATTTCGTCCAATTCCATGGAGTTTTGACCTGTTTTCATTTGCTTTTGCTTTGTTCTCTTGTTGTTTTATTTTTGCCCAGCAAATATTAAATGTATACTATGTATAATATTATTTTCATTTTGAATATTGGATGTAACGGCCGCCCCAGCGGTAAAACCATGCGCCTTGTATCACCATGTTCCTGTGTTCGAGTCCTGCTGTGGACAAAACTTTTTTTATCTTTCTTTTCTTTTCTTTCTTTATATCCTTATTTCTTTTCTTTTATGTTTCCCTTCCCTTCCCATATCAGCACGCGCGTGTGTGCCCCAGTGGTTAAGAGTGCTGACTTTGAACCAAAGGGAGTGGGTTCAATCCCCACTCCTTGTCTTTTATTTATTTTTGTTAGTTCATCTCTTTGTTATTTTGTTTTTAATTCTTAAAAATCATAACTTTTGCATACTTCAATATTTTTGATTCATTCTTTTTTTAATTTGTTCACAATAATGACTATTTTTATTTAGTGAAATAACATTTCAATTATTAATATTCTCAAGACCCTTGGTTTACTTGAATTTTGGTCCTCCGTTGGGTTCGTTATTTTGCATCCGAAAACTTTTTTCAAATCATCTTTAAAATCAATTTCTTTGTATTGAATTAAAAATAGAGGATTGGGTGTAGACCCCTTCTTCTTCGAGTGTTGGGATGCCCACTGTAGTGAGGGTGATCTTGACGCTCGTCTTTCAATACGAAGACGCTTCTAAACTTTTCTCTCCTAAAAACCTCGGTCTCGTACCGAGTCCATTTTCAAGCCATCTTTCAATAAATTAATTTCTCTTTGTATTGAATTAAAGAGAGGGGATTAAGTGTAGTCTTCTTCCTCTCCGAGTGTTGGGGTGCCCACTGTAGTGAGGGTGATCTCGACACTCGTCGTTCAATACGAAGACGCGACTTTTTTCATCACCCCCCCCCCCTTTTTCACAACTTCATTCCGTAATCTTTCACGCCTAAAAACCTCGGTGTCGCACCGAGCGCATTTTCAAATCATTTTCACAACAAAACTTGAATGGTCGTGGAGTGGTTAGGCGTAGGCCTTCTCCTATCCCAAGTGTTGACGTTTACCGTAGGGTTCTCTGTCGCAAAACACTTACCATTCAAAGCCAAAAACACCTTTAATAAGAGAATGAAGTTCTCTTTGTGTTGAACTAAAGAGAGAGGATTGAGTGTAGTCTTCTTCCTCTCCGAGTGTCAGGATACTCACTGTAGTGTGTGTGGTCTTGACGCCCGTCTTTCAATACGAAGACGCCTCGTTCGCCGCACCTTTTTATAACAAAAACTTTGAGACAAGGAATTGGGTACTACCCGTAGGGATTACTATCTGAGGACCTGTCTCGCCCCCCTAAAAAACAATCCAATCAATCAAACGTGACTTCTTGCCCCGCGTGGCGAAAACTAATCAATCTTTCGAAAGAATATGTTACGTCCGTTCTACCGCAAACAGGTAACGCCTAAGTCTCCAACGAGCGAGCAGCGAAACACCTAACTGCTAGAATGCGCACGATAGCATCATCCATAAAAAACATCAACACACCGTAGGCCGAACTACGGCTGCTCTGATTTCTCATACCAGATGAGAATACGTAGGCACAAGGGCCACAATCCTTGGCGAGCACATCCCCCCTATATCCGTAGCCCCGAACTACGTCGACTCTGACTTTCTCATATCTGTTGAGAATACGTAGGCCTAGGACCGCGAAGTCCTACCGAGTCCGTTCTCTCCTTTCTTCCCCCCGTTATCTCTCTTTTCCCCGTTTCTAAACCTTTCCCTTAACCCTTTTGAAACACACTTCTTATAGCATAATGTTTAAGCAAATATAATCACACATCGACAAACAAAAGGTTCCCATCGAGTACGATGGATGCGAGGGGTGCTAATACCTTCCCCTCGCATAACCGGCTTCCGAACCCGTTCTTGGTCGCGAGACCATCTTATCCATTCATTTTCTTAAGGTTTTCTCGATATTTTCCTTTCCCCTCATGGGATAAATAAAGTTCGGTGGCGACTCTTCTGTCCTTTCTTTTTCGCCTCCCCGTCGTTGCGCGATGCATTTTTCGAGTAGCGACAGGAAGGTATTAGCACCCCTCACGTCCATCGTACTCGATGGGATCCACGCTTGTTGGTGTTTATCTGACGGGTTGGTTTATCTATCTACCTATCAAAGCTGGCTTAAAAATAAAAGAAAATGACTCGGCAAAGCGTCGCACTTTATGCCTACGTATTCTCATCAGAGAATGAGAAATCAGAGTCAACGTAGTTTGGCTAACTACGGGTTACGGGTAAGGTGGCTCGCCAATACATCAGTATTGTGCCTACGTACTCTCATCAGGTATGAGAGATCAGAGCTTACGTAGTTCGGGATAATACGGATTACGGGAATTCAGATTCATCTGTTTTATCGAGTAGGATTAACAAACAGTTCCAGCAGTTTGGTGTACGCAGCTCGACCCTTGGAGACTTATGCGTTACCTTTTGCAGTAGAACTGGGAGTTAACGACACTCTTTTCTTCAGAAAAGCTTCCTTTGAATTATGGGCCCACGGGGAAAAAAGGTTTGAAGTTTGTTTTCTGTCTTTTACGGAAGAACTGTTTTTTATGGTTGTTTGCAACCAATATTGCACTAGAGACTATGACCTGAGAGTGAATGCGTCGCATGTCACCCAAAGGGTGCCATACTAAACATCCAGACTGTTGAAAAGAAACTCTCCAACAATCCTTTCTCAGATAGCTTAAGGCTCGTAACGTACGACGTCAGTTAACCTTTATTACTGTATTTTGATTTGTTTTGAGATGAGAAGAGAGAACGAACAAGTTCAACTAAGGGGAGACTATCAAGTCCTAATGTTGTCAGGCCAAGGATTCATCCTATGGTTGAGGTTTGAAACAGGGAACTCCTAGAAGTTATCATGCATAGGTTTCAACCTAAAGTTCTATCATCACTTCCTTATCAAAGGAAGTGGGATTCCTAGGGGATCATGTCAATGATAAACAGAAACAGATAATGCATCAGCTTAAACAGTAAACAGTAAACGACTGTAAAATGCATGCAATGCAAGTGAGGGAGGAAATGTGCATGGGACATCAGCCTCCACAAGCTCATCTCAACCTCAAGCCAGATATGAATAGCTGCAATCATACAGAGGAAACAACATGCTATCAAGCAAGATATAAGTAACTGCAATCATACAGAAGAAATAAAATGCTATCAAGCAAAATAAACCACATAGGCAAGGGAGCTGGGCTCTACCGAATACCCGCAAGCAAAGCCATACAGTAAAAATACAA
Organism: Lathyrus sativus; assembly: GCA_963859935.3. Taxonomy (NCBI): domain Eukaryota; kingdom Viridiplantae; phylum Streptophyta; class Magnoliopsida; order Fabales; family Fabaceae; genus Lathyrus; species Lathyrus sativus. The sequence goes on from OZ012737.1 coordinate 643,371,125, forward strand.
GCAGAGGGAACAACTCAACCTCTAGTGCAATCATGCTCCTAGCTTAAATCAATCTAAATATGAACTTATTCTAATGCATCAAGCAAATCAAACAAGTCACATTAATACAGTTGCACAGAAAGAAAACAGACAGGAAAGGAAACAGATCAACAGCTCCCACAGCTTCACAACAAAGCTCTTCTGACAGCAGTTCAGTCCTCAGCCTTCAACTGCTCCTCAAGGCTGTCATCTTCAATAGCAAGTGTCAACTTGCTTCCTCAAGCTTCTAAACTATCACACATAAGTATCAACTTATTCTTTCTTCTCCAGGCCTCAGCTCCAAAGTAAACTCCACCCTCAGGCTTCACTCCTAATATCAAGTATCAACTTGTTCCTTCAGGGACTTAATGCATTAAACTCACAAGTATCAACTTGCTTCTTCCTTAAGCTTCAGCTTCTTCATTCCATCTCCAATGGATTCCTCTCACAAGTATCAACTTGTTCCTTTTGATCTTCAAGCTTCAACTTCAATGGCAGTCTTCAAACACAGAGAAGTATCAACTTCTAGCCTTCAATCTTCTTCAAGCAAGGAACTCCATCCTCTAGCAAGGGAGAAAGATTCATCTAACAAGAGCAAGATTTGGATGACTGACAGCAGAGTGAAGACCAAAGGTCACCACTAAGCATCCTATCATCAGAGAAAGGGACCCTCAAAGGTTCTACCAACTTGTAAAGAGCCACACATCCTACCAAAGGAGGGATGAGGCCTTTATAGGGGACCTTACATCATAGGGAAGAATGGAAGTGATCAACATCTTCCATGTTTATGAAGGAAGAGAATCTATCTAGAAGCTCTGCCTACAAACCCTAACCTTAACACCTAATCAACACTACACCAAGAGAAGGGAAGATCCAAACTTCTTCAAGCATTCCATGGTAGCCCAAGCTTGTCTTCAACATCATCCAAGAGCAAGAGAGACAAAACCCTAATCTAAGGGAACTAAAGAAGTCATTCTAGTTGAATTAGTGCATTAGAATCATCCAAAGTTAGCACCTAAACTAAAATCAAACAAAAATAGTAAACTACATTGTAAATTTCTACAAAAATTCCTAAGGGAACCTAAGTCAATCATGACTCTATCATGTTAATTCCAGAGATCAAATCATCCAAAAAGTCCTAGATATAGCACCTAAATCATAAGGTACTAACCATAAACCCTAAAAATGGATCTCCTAAAGTTTCAACTTAAAAACACTACCTAATTTCATAACAAGAATGTGAGAAAAATCTAGGGGGAACATGCATATCTATGCTAGCTACACACAAAAAATCAAGGCATGAATCATCACCAAGTGATCAAACCAAATTCAACAAAACAAAGCATCAACCATGATCATTTTAATATCAATTAAAATTCAACAAATGCTAACAAAATCACAAATGCATGAAATATTAATATTTTTTATCTAAAAAAAACTATATTCAATCATGAATCAATGGAAAAAAGAATGGAATTAATTGAGTAATTTTTCAATTTTTCATGAATTATTTACTAAACTATATAAAATGAAGCAAATAAATGAAAATAAAAGAAATTGGAAAAACAAGCGTGGCAAATAGCAAGAATTTCCAGTTCATTATCCAGACTGGGCCAGAAGTGGGGTGTTGATAGCAATCCGTGACTTAAGCCCAAAACAACAATTAAATGAAACGCATTGTTTCGTATCAACCAAAGTCTTCAGACTTCTCAAGTGCATCGTGGCCGTGGATTGCGTTGCCTGAGTCAAGGTCAACCTAAGATCTGATGGCTATGAGTTTGTCTTCCTCATTTTAAATTTCTGAAACTTCCTCCACCTGCGCGCGCGAAGGTCACCGCCGGTGACTTTTCCGGTCAGCCTCATCCAACCCTAACTCTCTCTACAGGCCTCCATTCCACATGGTTTCTACACGAATCTTGTCCCAAATTCACAAGGAATCCACCTATACTACTCAATCGTTCTAAAAACTCAAGAATCCAAGAATAGCAATCTCAACCGAAAATTGCATAAACCCTAAATTGTCACTAATCTTCAAATTAATGATCCAGAAAGCTTCCTACACCAATCTACAATGATTCTAACCTAACAAAACCTATTGATTATGCCTACATCAAGCCATGGAATGAGAATTACATACCTGTCAAAATCGTGTGAACAGAGTACTCAAATCTTCAAATCAACCCTCAAGAACTTCCAGATTCCTTCACTAGCATCCAATCAACCTTCTGTATGCAAAGAAAAGAGTTGAAACTTGGTAGATTCTTGAATTCAATTCTGAGTTGCAAGCTTCAAACTCCAATGGCCAACTCACGATTCTTCCACAGTTTTGCCTTGAATTTGATCTGGAATCAACCACCAACACAAATGGAAGCTACTGAGATCAAGAACTTGGATTGAAATGGCCTCACTGGCTGTAACAGATTTTGATTTGCAATGAGCAAATTCAAAATGCAATCTCTCTATTTCCTCTCAATTCTCACCAACCTCTGCTATGAACCAGCTCTAGAGCTTATATAGGACATGAATGAATGATCTAGAAGCTTCTGGATCTATCCAAGGAGAATTTCAATATCTCATGTCATGGAAATCTCATGATATGCCATCCTCATACCAGTTCAGGTTATAGCTTTCATTTTCCCTTCATCCTTGTTCAATTTCTCTCCACATGAGATTCTGAGTGTGTTTGAATGTGTTAGCACCTTGGTTTTGCACTTGTGTGTAGTTTGGCAAATGTAACTTATGTCTTAAGCAAGCAAATACAACTCTTGGATTTTGACCTCAAATGAGAAAAGTGCTATTTCCATTGTCTTTAAAATATCATTTCTGATCAAAATGACATATTACATGTCTTATTTTGGCCTTGGAATGAAAAATCACTAATTTGGTCCTTTTAATGAACTTTAATTCTTCCTTTTTAAGTCAATTTTTCAATTTTGAGTTACAAGAAATTCCAACCTCTCATGACCACTTGGTTAGACTCAAAACATCATTTTGAACAAGTTTGATGTTGAACATTTTCCCATTTGAAGCTTGCAAATAGGAGTTATGGACATATGATTGAAATGACCTGTAATCTCCAAATGTCCAAAATACCCTTGACTTGTCAAAGCCCTAACTTGAGTTCTACAAATCCTATGAAGGACTTCTAGTACTCTCTAGAAATCTAAGAGGATAAGGAACAACATTCATGTTGACCAAAAGTTCATAGGAATCATCCTTCTTGGGCAAAAGTTTCATGCAAGTTGGGTAACTTTCAAGCTCCAAATTCACATACCTCAGATGACTTGTAACTTGTCAAAGTCATAACTTGAGTTCTACAAACCCTATCAAGGACTTCTAGCACTCAAATTAAATCTAAGACCATGCTATACAACAATCATGTTAGGGGCAAGATGAGATGACAATCACATCTTGAGCTAAATTCCCTTGAAGATAGGGGTCAAACTAGGGGATTTTACACTGTCAAGCCTTAGAAACCCTAGCTTGAAACTTCTCAAACTCTTCAATCATGATGAGTTAACCTTGGAATCATCCTTATCACATCTCAATGTATCAATCCATGATCACATGGCTCTTGAATTAGGTCTCAACCTTCTTCAAATCATCAATTGATCTAGGGCTGACCTAGTCAAACCCTAGCTGCACCAATCATGGCTGAGGCTTCTTAATCTTACATAATAACCTGTCTAGGCATCAAAGTGATCTTCAACACTTCTCATGGGCTCTCTCAAGACCTCAAGTATAACTTCATGGCTTCAGAATCATCTGATGACTTCCCACAACTCTCAAGTTAGGAGGTACACCCTCTTGGCTTCAACCACTCTCTCTGAGGATCCTCTAACTTCTCTGACAAGGATATCAACCCTTGAACACTTGAATAACCTTCTTAGCTAGCTTCAAAGTCTTGTGTAGCCCTTGATTGTTAATCATACCTCTTGATCTCCTGCATACATGTCAATGAAATGCAAATGATAATGCTAATGTGAATGAAATGAAACATAAGCTAGGTAAAGAAATGTTGGGCAAATTTTGGGGTGCAACAGCTGCCCCTATTCAAACGACTTGGACCTGACTGGGTGAGAAGCGAACGACTCTCAAACAATCAAGGTAAAAGACGGTTGAATACCAATAAACCCGGAAATTTGCCAACTGCATAAGTACACGGTACTCTGATGGGAACAAATCTTCGGAAACTGAAATGATAGTTGCACGACAACTAGCTGAGGAAATACTGATCTGAGTCTCCGTCAGGAGGATTCTCTAATTTATCTGATATCATTGCATCCTCAAATCATCGAGGGATCACTGGTTACACGGTAGCTGGTGGTTTGCCAACCGCACAGGTAAACGATACTTAGATTGGTAGGTACATCTTCAAAACTGAGCATGCCAGTTGCACGGCAACTCTGCTAGGTAGTTGGTCACACGGGAGCCGGTGAAGGGTCTAATCTCTGTCAGGATAATCATCTGATTTTGCTGTAGATATTCGTCCTCAAGTCATCAAGGGATCACCAGTTACACGGTAACTGGTAATGGATGGTTGATCACGCCGTCAGGCGGTCTGCGCTACTGCGGCAGAAGGATTCCACGGGACTCATCAGGTCGTTAGGAACTTTTCAACAATCAAGTTAATCATGCCGTCGGGCATTCAAAGGAATTTTCGGGCTTCAGCCAGACTTCATCAGTAAGTCAGAAATAGAATTCTTGGTCAATCATGAACCAAATAGGGATATCTATTCTTCTGCCGTCAGGCACCCCACGTCAGCTAGGAGAACTACTTTGACCTCGTAGTTGGACTTCATCGGTAAGTCAGGACATGGGATCCTTAGTCATTCACGGATCAACTAAGGATATACAATATTTTGCCGTCAGGCACCCTGCGTCAGCTAGGCAAACTGCTTCGACATCGCAACTGGACTTCATCAGTAAGTCTTCAAATGGAATCCTCCATCAAGGACTAGTAAGGATATACATTCTTTTTCCATCAGGCACTCCGCGTCAGCTGGGAGAACTGCTTTGACATCGCAGTTAGACTTCATCAGTAAGTCTGGGGTTTTGGCACCGCTGCCGGACTTCAATCATCAAGTCTTCAAGGAAATTTCAACTTCTCTTTTTTAAAACCAGCTGGGGATGACACATCTCCGCTAGGGATTCTAGAGAACTGTCGAGTAACTCTGCTTCGGGGATCCATAAATCATTCTGGGTGAATCAACTCTGCTAGGGACTTCAAGAATCATCTTGGACAAATAACTCTGTGGGAGACTTCAAGAATCATCCTGAACCAATAGCTCTGCTGGAGATTTCAGGAATCATCCTGTGCAAATACTCTGCCGCGGACTCTAAGCATCAACTTGAGCAACCAACTCTGGCGACTTCACTGGGGGTTTTAAGAATCATCTTAAGCAATCAACTTCGCTGAGGAGTTCAAGAATCATCTTGGGCAAACGACTTTGCTGGGGAATTCAAGAATCATCTTGAGCCACATAACTCTTCCGAGATTTCAGGAATCATCCTGAGCAAACACCCTGCCGGGGAACACCTACAAAACAAGAACGGTAACAACCTAGCTCATGATTCATATGCATATGTTTGACAATGGCGCAATGCTCCACACGGTGGAAATGCTAGGCGTTTAGGGTAAATGCTATGCAATCATGCATAATGCTACGACCCCATCAGCAAAATAAATGCTGAAGGGAGAATCCTCCTGTCAAGGAGAAAGAACCACTCTGGTGGAGGAAGGAATCATCCTGCCGAGGAGAAGAAGTCACACCAATCTCAACTGGACTCCGCCTGGGGAAATGAACTTCAGCTGACTGCTGCATGGGAACAAAGTTCTACGAGAACCTGGACCTGCTCATCTAGGTATTCAAACCATAAACTGCTGAGGAAAACGATGTCAATGGCAGAAAAAGTACTGCACGACCTTCGCGGCTAAAACTTTCCGGGAGATAACGACTCCGATGGGGAAATACAGCATCAGCTACTAAACATTCTACTAGGGAAAACCAATCATGGCCCCCACGACTTCCAAGGACTCGACTCTCTTGGGGGTTTGCAAACTCGGCTGGGGAAGTAGGAATCATCCTGCTTGCAGGGGGAGAGTACAACTCTGTGGGGAATCTCAATTCTCCTGGAGACTTCAGTCTGTACTATCGAGTGCTGTACACTTCAGTATATGACTCAGCTGGGGAGATGACATTCCTTTAGGATGCATCTGATTTGAGGGAGAATCTTCTCTGCTTGGGGAGACATATCAATGCTCTCGATCTCATGTTCAGACTCCATGGGGAGGTGCTGCTGAACTTGCTGAAGAGGAAGGAATCATCCTGCTTGGGGATGTATACGGCGTACTGCCTGGTATATGCTACACCTGCAACAACACAAACAAACAAACAAGATACCCTTCTCAAAGGGACCTATCAAAGTTATCATCTTGTGACAATGTTCAAGTAACTCATTGTTTCAACAATCAGTGGCCTAGGCCAGTAAGTTTATGTATGCGCATTTTATCAAAAACACCGGCGTTCTTTTTCGCAAACAAAACAGATAGATGCTAAACAGGCAAACAAAATTGCTGGATAGTATACATTTTATTGATAACGAACCCTTGAATGGAAACACATCTTCCACCGGCTAGAAATGGAAACACTACCCATGTATACAGATGACAATACCATTTTTTTTAATTTTAAACAATATTATAAAGTTTTAAAATTTTTAGGCTTAAGTAGTCTATTGATCCCTGTAAGTTAGCGAGTTTTTTTATTGGTATGAATTAGTTTTGAATACCCATGGTTTTTATTGGGCTGGTTTGGTTTTGAGTACCCATAGTTTTGACAAGGTTCTGCTTGACAGGTAATTTTGTATTATGGAAAAGGAAGGGTGTTATGATGCCCTGCTCTTGTAGTCAAGGGTTCTTCATTTTCTATTTATTCCACCAAAGATTGCAAGGCTATCAAAATTTCACCCACTTTATCTTTCAATTTGTGGACATCGTGTTTTAGAGTTTCTTGACTTAGCGTAAATTTTTCATGATTTGAGAATGAGTTCAATACAATGAAGGATGGAAACTAGGCATTTTATTTATCTATAGATGATAAATCAGTATGCGTTAAGTACGAAGGCAATTGAATTTATGACGTGTAGTAAAAACAAAAGGTTTTTTAATATAAAAAAATGAATGCTACGAAATGAATGCAATATGCTAAGATATGCATTACAATGTCAAATATGTATTTTAGAGGTTATGAAGGTATGGGTGAGAAAGTCTCAAATAACCTACATGGGAGCTTCTTATGATGGAAAGGGTTCTAAAGGCTTTATAACTAATGAAGCTCACAAGGCAGGACTCTAGATTTTTATTAAGGTTCCTAGAGTCACGAACTCTATTTGAGAACATTTCCATCAATAATGAGGTAACAATTAGATGATAATATCCTCAAGAAGATCTACTCTAGGTGAGGTTTTCATGCTATTCGAGCGAGATGTACATCTCGAAGGCCAATACCATGCAACCTCTAAACTTAATAACGTCTCTACAATTCTAAAAAAGGTTCATAAAATCACAAACCTTATTTGGGAACTTTTCCATCAATAACAGATTAACCATTAGATAACAATACCCTTAAAATATCTTAATCTAAATGAGGTCTTCATGCCAATCAAGCAAGATATACGTCTCGAAAGCCAACACTACACAACCTCTAACTAAACTTAAGCTTTTTCAGACTCGGGTATAGAGCCCCACTCAAAAGTGTGTGTAATGTGATGAAAAATAGAAAATACAAATGTCAAGATATCTCAAACACATAACAAATGTAAACAAACACCTCGTTAATCAGCAACACAATAAAATAAGAAAACAAACATTAAAACAAAAAGACATTAAGATAAAAGATAGACAAGGTTAACATTATTGGAAAATTAACTATACTAGGCTTTACTCTCAAAGGTCCCCAGTGAAATTGCCAACTGCTGCGGTGCAAAAAATGCTTGACACCAATGAAGTATCCATCAATTATTTGAAAAGAGAAAACATTAATAAAACCCTCAGAGAATAAAAATTGGTCATCACAATCAAATTTAGGTCCAGGAGTCGATTATGCATATGGGAAAAAGATTCTTTTATTATTATTGTGCTTGACAAGATTGAATTCTTACTCCTACGTATCTTCCGGTGCAATGGAGAATTCAAAGCTACATAATCCTTGGTAGAAAAATCTTGTATGTTGTTTGATATTTTTATTATAAAAAAAATGTTTGATCTCGTTAAAGCGGAAAAACATTGTTTGATATTTGATTATGATTGCTTTTGGGAGAAAGAAAAATATTAGAACAAATAAGATGTACGACTTATGTATGAAATATTAGTTTTTTATCATCTTTTTCATAATTTAGATTTTATAATTTTATCATATATGATCAAAATTTGCACATATTTTAAATTTGATCACAAAGTGATAAAATATTATTGATATAAATTAAAAGTATATCTAATTGATCTTAATTTGATTAGAGAATAAAGATATAAATTAATATGAACCTGTTGCGGTGGAAATAGGATATCAAACTATTAATTAGTTTGAATCACAATTCTTGATTCACAACCGCTCTTTGATTTATCCGAAGGAAAAGGTCAAAAGAGGGAAAACCTATTTTTGCATCGTAAACACAATGCGGGGAGAGACCTAGGTAAGGGGTTGGTTAAGCTTAGGGAAGGTACTAGCACCATAAACTTCTGTAGTACTCTACAGGAACCTTTTGTTTATTGTATGCTTTTTTATTTTATTATCTGTTTGATGTATATATTGAGCTAAGGGATAAAGTGACCTAAAAGACCTAAGGGGTTAGTCCTAAGTTTACTTGGCAAGACGTCGCATCTTGTGCCTACATATCCTGACGGGAATGGAATCAGAGTAATTGTAGTTGCCCTCGAAACGGAGGTTAGAAACTTCTTGACTCTGGTCAAGGTTTCAATGGGGAATAAACATATCTTAAGGACATGCTTATGTGGAGTCTTAAACTCATATTTCTACGTTGAATTTATTAATTAAATTAGGGTTAAATTAGGGATTCCACGGCGGGAAAGCCTAAATAGAGCACGACGGCTCTTTGACCTAAAAGCTAGGGTAAATGGTGTTTTCGTCCACGGCGGGATACCTAGGCTATTAGGGTTTTAAAATGGTTGAAACTAGGGTTATTGACTCGGCGGTCAAACTGTTAATCCTAATTCCTTCGGAGGGTGATTAACGGTAAAAAACATGCAAACACAGCAAAATATTACATGGCAGAAAGTAAAGAAAGCTGTAAAATAAATAAATAAATGCAAGGCGACGATAGCCTCGCGTCAATTACAAACTTCAAAAAATGCAAAAATAATAAACAAATAAAAACCGCGACCATGGCCTCGCGTAAAATACATCCATGGAACAAAATGAACTGAATATATTAATCGTAATTTAAGTATTATCTGAGGAGAAGACAGAAAATGTTAGTGCACGGGTTTGACAGAAATATGACAGATAATGAAACGGTCAATATTGAAAGAAAAATGAAATGCAATCTGGAATTATTGTTTTATTACTTGGAAAAAGAAATTTGGTTTAAATTTTGGAAAAAAAAGAAATTCCCCGTTAGTTAAAAAAATCTAGTTTTAATTCTTGAAAAAATGTTGAATTTTAATATTTAAAAAATGAATTTAAATTTAAAAAAAAGGTTTAGTTTAAGTTTAAAAAAGGTTTTAGTTTAATTAAAAAAAAAGTTTTAGTTTAATTTTAAAAAGAGTTTTCTAATTTTAATAAAGAAAGTTTTAACTTTTAACAACTTAGTCCTAATTTAAAAAAGTAGTTTAGTTTAATTTTGAAGATGTTTTTTAGTTTTAATTAAAAAGTTCTAACTTTTAAATGAACAGAACTTGGTTTTAAATTTTTTTTATGGTAAATAAATAAACAAAATCTTCATCTAAAGGCTAAAAAAAAGAAAAAAGAAAAGTTTAATTATGGTTATCTTTAAAATGTGGAAGATGATTAGATTCTTCTTCCTCGGGTTATACGACTACCGGCTAATTAAGCCACCACCACATAAATCATTATTTTTGCTACACAAAAAATTAAATTAATTAATCACCTACTTAGAATTATGCTAATGTTATTATTACTACACAGTGAAGTAAACAATTAAACAAATCCACCACGTAAACCAAAAGCCACAAAATAAGGCATAAACATGAAAAGGCTATTATCTCAGATCTCCTCTGGTTTTTCCTTGCATATTATCCTCCCTTTTCCAAAAAACACATCGGCGGCCATGGACGACTTTATGTTGCCTGAAAAAGAAAAACAAACACAACTATAATCTTTGATATTTCACGATTTCATTACCTCCAGGTCTATCACGCTTAGTTGCGGTAGAGACGATAACGATGGCTCTTTTATGGCTTTCACAACTGGATCTGGTCACATGCAATGAGCTTCACAGTCGGTGATGAAGCTTTCTAAGGCTATGAAGATTGTCCGTCGTTTGGAAACGGCGAAGGCGGTCTTTGATCAAGTTCGCGGTTCCGGTTTCGAAAGACGATGATTCTCGCCAGCGAGGATGACTTCGCAGAAGTTCTGAGCCTTGATGGTGCTTCGTTTCTGGTGAGTTCGTTCTACGTTTGTTGTGGTTCCGCCATTATGCCCCTTTTTGTGTTCTCCCTCCTTAGATGGCCGCTGTTTCTCGTTTTCGTTAGGGTTCCTTTTGTTGATCCCCTTTATGACGATTTTATATGTGGGTTTTGTTGATGGTGAGGGCTTGGATTTACCCGTTAGATACGCGAGCTCTATGGTTTCCCTTTTTTTTGCTTGACCGAGTTTCATGCTTTGATATTTATTTTGCAGATTGGCAGTTTGATTCCTCGTTGCGGAAAAATCTAGAAATTAGTCGTTAAGACTTATTATTCTTTGTTCTGGAAGCGGTTTGTTGGTTATTGATGATCTGGTAACTTAAGTTGTTATTCTTTAACAGGTCTTTCGCGTTTTTCTCTGATGATTGTCGTTGGGTTTATTGAGCTTCACGCTATTATTTGCTTTGAGGTTGGATTTGTTTCAACAAATTTGGATTTTTGTCTGATACTAACTTGTGATTGGTTTGCTGCAGTTATTCCAGATTTGGATTTGGGCCTTTCCTAGTTGGATATCCACGAATTTGCTTTTGGATTATCCAAATATTTACCTGATATAATAGACTCTTTCTTGATTGGATCCTTCTGATGTGGATTCGGATATCCGTTTTATTTACCTGATATATGGATATGAATTTTGGATTCATGTTGGTAATCTGTTCGGCTTCGAAGCAACTTTTTTGCAAAAATCATTTTCGGCCCGAACTTCTTTTCCTCTTCTTCTCGGCTGTCCCGAAAAGGACAGATACTACCGGTTCGACGCCAAGGTAGAGGATTGGAATGGGAGTCGGTCGCGGCTTTTGTCGTTCCCTCCCGACACCTGGTGATGACACTGTTCAGAGGGTGTCAATATATTTTTTTACTCATTTTTCTGCTGCTCTGTTGTGTCGGTTTTGCAGGTATCGGAAGAACAATGGAGAACGTCGACTAACCGGAAAGTGTCGGAGAAAATCGGAAGACTTAGGAATTTTTAGAAAATTATTATTTTATGTAAAACAAAATGTAATCTAATTTTTTTTTTTGTAAATTTGTGTACTTATTATTTATTATTTTCTTTGTAAAGAACTCACTTTAATAAATTCTTTACTAGTTTTCTTATACTTTTATTAATTTATGATATGCAATGTATTAAATGAAAAACAATATTTAAAATTGCAACTAGAAACGAAAAATGAAATTATTTTAAAAACAATGCACTTAATAACAGATGAAAAAAATGGAAAATATGAAATATGATTAATAAGAATGTAATGCAATTAATCAAAATAGAAAATATGATAAGAAATGCACTTAATGAAATTTAATACGCACAGCAAAATGATTACTAATATAAAAATGCGATTGACGTTAACTGAAATATGAGACATGCATCGAAACGGATCCTGTTTCATTGATGCCTAATCCTTCCAATTTGCCTGACTAATCCCGTTTCCGACACAAATTCCGATTAAACTTCAACAACCAGATCAAATGGTCCAAATTTCCTGCCAAAATTAAGTGGTGGCTGGTGATAGGAGCGGTACCGGCCTTGAACGAAGTAAAACAGCAGAAAGCAGAGAAATCCAATTAATAGTGAACAGAACTAAACTCCGCACTAAAAAATCAATTTATGTTTTCGACTAATAAATCTAGTGTCATGAACCAGCTCGGCCAAAAATTTCAGTTAAATAAATGTAACAAATCCCGACTTGAGCCAATTTTGTACCGCTTTCCTTTTGAGAAATTTAAATGGCAGGTAGCAGAAGAAGCAAAAAATAATTGTCTGTTGAAACCAAATTCCACAGAACGGACTCTTGCACCGACTTGAACCAAACCAAAATGGATATTTCAACTTAACCAACCCATATGATAAAATAAATGTCTCAGAAATTCACTGGCGACAGAGACTCGGCCCATTGACATAATTACCGTATCTCGAACATCCTGATGCGAAAATACCGTGAATTTCTGTTTATCTTCAAAGAAAATAAAGAACTCGGAGACGGAGGTTCTGATTACTCAACAAAAACTTTGGCGAAGGCTCATCATCAAAAATAGTCAGCAAACAACGTGAAAATGACCATTTTGCCCTTTAACAACTAAAGTGTACCAGATGTGATTCCTGCAATACGAAACAAGCTACGTAACCTGTTAATAGTTAGCTGATGCGAAAATGAGATGACGTGTGACAGGAATCGACTAATCTAAGGGTAAAATTTGGGGTATTACAGTTGCCCCTATTTAAATAGCTTCACCAGATGATTTGAGCGACGAAGGCTCGAGAAATCATGGGGGAGGGATTTAAATATAAATAACCGAAAATTTTGCCCTTAGATGCAGTGATATGCAATGCTATGGACAAAACGGAAATAAACTATAATGCTGACAATGCCATGAATTTAGTATGGTGCGTATGATGGAATGGTAAATGCAGAGATGCAGACAACACGACGACACCGGGGAAAGACGCGACGAACCACACTGGGGAATACGACGCACTGGGTGACAGCACAACCTTGGGGGAATTCTAACAATGATGGTCAACTGGTGCTAGCATGACCAATTTTCACCTTTAGAAAGGAAAGGTAAGAACGAGATCCTCAATGGAGATGGCACCGATGAGACGGCCTCCACTGGGGAAAATCTAGGAGTAATTATTCAACAGGTTCAGGCGTGACCGGCTGATATTCTAGAGTAAAAAATAAAACTGGATCTGTACGACTGTAGGATCGATTAACAAGATGCTGGATCATTGAGCAAAGAATAACATCTGAGCTTCTGGAAACTCTCCCTCGTGACAGGATCAGACGGAATTTAGGAATCCGTAGAAAATATACAGGGTAAAACTGACTGTATGCCAAAATAAATGGACTTTAATGGGAAATGCCCTGATAAGTCTCTCGAGAGAGAATAGCCACTTATCGTTGGAAGGGACTTATATGCCAAACTGGATAAGCTCTCAAATAAAGAGGTTGTTGCTTATCTAATTAATAAACCTATTCATATCTAAGGTCGATGCCTTGGACATATGATTCTGATTCTTCTTTTGCTAAAAGGGTAAACTGAACTTCCTCATACTTCAAGATTCACACTCTCCTGAATATGATTCTGCTCCTTCTTTTACTAAAGGGTAAACTGAACTTCCTCATACCTCAAGATTCACACTCTCCTGAATATGATTCTGCTCCTTCTTTAGCTAAAGGGTAAACTGAACTTCCTCATACCTCAAGATTCACACTCTCCTGAATATGATTCCGCTCAAACCTCCCCTTTATTCAAAATGATACGGGAAATGGAAACCAAACTGCTCGCTGGAGATGGCCATTTGCTGCAAGTCATAACGAAGATAGGATAAGCTTCTCGGGCGAGAAATGCCGCTTATTTGCAAGAGTGGCAATAATAAGCTTCTCGGGTGAGAACTGCTTGTAGAGGTGGTAACAGGTAATGTAAATTGTAAAGAAAGTTGTGATGATGGCAAACATCTAGATCACTGAGTGATAGCAGGTAACATAAATTGTAAAGAAGGTCGTGATGATGGCAAACATCTAGATCACTGTACTGTAAATTGTCAAGAATGTTGTGATGATGGCAAACATCTAGATCACTGTAATGTAATAATAAGCTCCTTGTATGAGAAGATCAATTGTAGAGTGTATTGTAAAGTGTAAGGTAGGTGATAAGCTCCTCGGCTGGGAACTGTTGCTTGTCTATTGTGCAATGTAGTGATAAGCTTCTCAGGCGAGAACTGTCGCATATCTGCAAAGGATTGTAAATGCTTTTCTTGAAAGATAGCACAAAATAAATGCGCGCCCGGGTAGGTTCAGTGACCGACGGGACCGAAGTTTGATCTAGAATTGGGATAGAAAGAACTGTCAAACAAGATTCCATTGAGGAAACAAACTCGAATGTGGATTATCTTATCCTAGCACGGAAAGATAACGGAAATAACCGTCATCCACGAGGGTTGAACTCTGTGGGGAAACTGAGAATAAATGAGTATTTTATGCTTAAAGCTGACGATCTACTTGGAGAGAACAGACAAACCCAGACAAAGAATGACAAGGATAGCAAAACATGCAAATGCTAACGCGTATGTTAAAGTGTATACGAATGTGTATGTTAAAGTGTATGAAAATGTCATGCAATGAGTATGCAATGTTGATGCTGACAAAACAAACGAGAGAGGAACCATGAGATGAAATAAACATCTGGACGAGAACACTCGAGGACCTCTACAACAGTACATCTATCAGGGAATAGGAAGAGTTAATGGTAGAACCCAATCTTGCTTCAATTGCTTCAAAATTCTAACTTCCCTGGGGAGAAAATCTCATGGATTCCACCTAGGGATACATCTTCACTGGAGAGTACGATATCATGACTTCAACTGGGGATCCATGACCTCCGCCTGAGGATAAGATGTCATGACTTCACGTGAGGGATTGCTATCAGGAATCATAATCATCCGAAGAACATCTGAGGATCAGAGACTTCTGGGGATAAAATAAATATCCGCGGTATGGGGAAGATACGGAGCTAGGCAGCCTCATGGAGATAGTGTAGCAATCTTCCGGGAATAATACCTCGGCTTCCTGAGGAACATGTACGTCTGACTGGGGATAAATCATATCAAATTTCCTTGCGGAGAGTTCATCGGACTTACTGGGGAGAAATCAACAGACATTCCTGAGGACAATATCTTGACTTCTTGGGAAGAACATGGCAATCTCCTGGGGAACATCCCTGAGGAAGGCAGGGCAACTTCGCTGAGGAACAGATGATTTCACTGAGAATGGGTCTCAAGAACATATATCACTTGGAGGATACCAGGGATATCTCTGCAGTCTTGAGAGTCACTAGGGATTTATCGGATGGATCCCAAAAGTGTTGTCAGCTTAAAGTCTTGCTGGGGACTGTTACTGGGAAGATGCTGGTATGATCTCTGTTGTCTTGGAGATTACCAGCTCAGCCTAAAGTGTTGTCAGCTTATAGTCTCGCTGGGGACTGTGTCGAGGCAATGGTTAAGATGTAGATTCTGCAACGACGAGATTTACTAGGGAATGAAGACCGCCGGGAGTAAAATCCATCGGGTGCATGAAGAATGTCGTGAAACGAAGCTAACTTTGATCTTAATGGACTTTTTCGTAGTCGCCATTTTGAAAAATACAATGCCCCAGAGCACTTGCCTCGTGAGGAAGAGTAATATCAAGAGGATTTTACAGAGAAACATGGAGTCTGATTGCCCCACTGTTTTCAAACTCTTGGAGAGATTCGTCAGATCTCGACGTAACTGGCTCAGATCGACGGTGACATGAATGAGTATTCAAAAATAGCTCTTAAGAATGTCAGGCTCGCATTGATGAGAAAAGTGGAAACCATCTGCCCCTGTTTAGCAGGATCTGTGACATCTATATGTAGGTTTCTAAAATATCAGGCAAAACCGACACGCGTGAAATGCTATCCTGAAACTATCAATGCAACAATATATTTGTCTTGAAATTTTTGTCTTTAAAAAAGATATCGCTGTAACTCGTGACCAAAATCACTAGTTAGGATATAAGTTTAATTTGTAATGCCAACATGAATTTTTGAGCATAACTCGTAGGAGTCAGGAAACGCTATCTCGTCGAGTATGTTTTCAAGAGAATTCCTAATTCAATTAGGTCTTTTAATGGTTGTATCGTGGCTTGGTGCACGATTTAGGAAACAAAAGATAAAGGCTCAAAGTTATTTGTACCCACCCCTTTCTTCGTGATGTTCTCCAATCCTAATTCAGTTAACCGGATATGGGCACTCATTCCTCAATCGGATTTGATATGGTCGAGAACTCATTAAGGCTTTGGACATGGCAGTCACTCACCTAGTTTCTTTGTGATTGGTCACACAACTTTGTTCTTTATTAGGGATTCTTTATTGTAATCCCTTGTTTTTGTTATATTTTTCATTCCCTAACTTTTGCCTGGACGACGTCTTTTGGATTTTTTGACTTTGGAGTCCAGCGGGATGCCCCAGTTTTGCCTAAGTCTCCTTCATAGGTTTGACTTAGCGGGCTATATATATTTTTATTTTTTCTGAATAAGTCGTGTGACTCCTTTGAAAGGCTTGTGACTGCCCCACTCTTTAGGAGTAGAGGGATAATCATTGACTTCTAACTTCCTAAGATGTTAAGGATGGATTCTCGAAGGTTCGCTCCTTCTTTTGAGAGTCTGAGCGCTTAATCAATTTAACTGAAAAACTACCCTGCCCCAGGTTAAAATGAGGGTTCTTATTGTGAAAAGAAAACTCCTACTTCAAGGCTCAAAGGGGTTAAAGAGGGATTATCATCCTTATATCTCCAGTGTTTGGGATTTGAAACAATGCCTTACATCATCAACAGGTTTCAACCGAAAGCATATGACAAGAGATCTGATGTTTTTGGTTCATCATCCTCCTCCCAATCAAAGCAAGAGATCGGGTAAAGTTGGCATTATAAGTTTATGAAAAAATATTTTTGTGAGTGAAACGAATGGATTTATTCAAAACAAACATTATGCATTAACTATTCCAAAATAAACAAGTTTGTACATGATAATTATGCTTAATCAAAGAAAATAAACATATCACAATGTAATGTCTCAAAGTCCTTCAAGATGTGTTTATGAAGTCTTCGCGTCTGAGACCGGCATGGTAGTGGTTTCCTCTGGCGGAGCCTCACTAGAAGGAGTCGTCTTGCTTGCCCCAGCTACGTCTGTCATTACTTCATTATCGGTCTTCAAATCTTCACTCAGAATAACTCTCCCAGATTCTCTGTTGATCGGGGTTGCATCATCTTGAGAATTGCTGAAATGAAAAAGACTAGGCATCTGAAGAACTACCGGCTTCGGCTGATTCACCATAGGCGTCACTGGCTGAGATATGTTGAAAACGGGCTTTGTAGAGCTTGATCCTGTCCCATGGGACGCCCTGAGAGGAGTCTTGACTTTCGGCTGAGGATCATCGAAAGACAGGACCTTCTTTTCTAGCAAATCTTTGACAATATTCTTAAGCGCGTAACAACCTTCCAAATCGTGACCAGGCGCACCCTTATAAAATAAACAATGAGAGGTGGCGTTGTAATTGATAGGTACCGGATTGGGAGGTGAACCCAAAGTTTGGGTAACAACCAGACCTTGTTGCACCAAGAAAGGATACAACTCAGTGAACGTCATTGGGATCAGAGGACAAGGCTTGTATGGTCTCCTATTTTGACGAGGTATCGTCTCCTCTGATGGTTGGCACACGGGAGCGTTGGGCACTCGTTGAAAGTTGACAGGAGCTTGTGCAGGCTGATAAATAGGAGGTTGTTGATAAACCGGATGCTGATAGACCAGAGCCGGTTGCACAGGCTGATATGTAGGAAATTGCTGAATAAAAGGAGGTGCAACAGTAACTACATATGGTTGTGGAGCATACTGAACTAGATAACCTTGAACATAATTCTGCTGAGGTTTCCAAGGTTGATGAGTAGCCATCGAGCGATTCCTCGGACATGTAGGTCCTTTATGGTAGCCAACGCTTGGAGTTTTGCACTTCGGAGGAGTAACTCGTCGAACTGGTTGAGCAATGGTAGGATGCACCAAACTGGATTGACGACCTTGAGGCGGTATGTTCTCAACAGTAACAGCTGGTTGAGGATCCACAATAGTGTGGGTGATCTCAGAAACAACAGTAGGTTGATTATCCATCTTCACCTTAAGGGCTTGCAATATCTCCATAATCTGCCCCACACTTCCTCGAAGATCTTTGAGTTCATGGCTGACACGGTCGATCTCTTGAGCTTGTTCTTCCATCCTTTTTCGAGCTTGGGCTCCATTATTGTACTGATGTGGAGGACCCAGGATGATGAAACTAGAAGGCGAGAGAACCGAGTATAAGAAACCGGGAGACACATGGAATGCAAAATATGATGCTAAAATGCAAAATGATTTCATAGAATTCAAATATTTACGAATATTGCAGAATACCAAAACTTTATTTATTATTTTTGAATAATGGATTACAAACAATATTCTTAGTAAAGTCTTGGCATAATAGCTAATAATGACCCTAAGGAAGCTTTATGTTCTGCCCCTTGCTCTGCTCTTCGGGCTAGGCCTTTTTGAGGATGAGCCTATCTTCAAAAGGTAAATCGAGAGTTAGAGGAAAATAAATCCTTCATCAAAACCAAGCAAGGGTACGTTGGAAAAGTCTTTACAATTGTTGGTGATTAGTGTCCTTGATGTCGGATAAATTCGAGCATATGGCTTTAGAAACGGTCTTGTCCTTTAGGGTCTTTCTCCGAGAAAGGGAAAGGAAGACTCCTTCAGAATAGGTAACCCCATCAATTGAGAGTACTCTTCTAGGGTAGGCAAGAGCTGGTACTCGAGGGATGTAAGGAAAAGATAATCTGGATCCTAGAACTGTAACAAAGTCGAAAGGAAACCTTCGTCTACTTGAGGTTTCAACAAAGATAACGGCCTTCCATACTTGTTTCTGGATCCTTTATTGATCTTGAACCAAAGCTCCTAGCTTCCTTAGGTCATCTAACTTAAGTCCTTTAAAATAATATCTCAAAGTTTTTTTTTTGTTTTTTTTTGTAATCCATGGTATCCTGCAATATTCATAAATAAAATTTGAATTCCATGACATGTGATGCAATGTGATGTCTTATGGATGCAATGCATATATACAAAGTCCTAGGTTAAAGGTATATGCAAGGAGTTAGGGTCTACCCACCCTAATAAGGTATGTACTAAGGTTAGTTGTACCTGCAGAACAAGGTTCTAAGAAGTGCCCAAAGTCATTAGTCCATCCTTCGGATATTATAAACTTTCCAACTAACTCGGAGGTCGATAATATTCTCAAGAGAACCTCTTTTGAGTGTAGCATCGCGTAGCAACCATTGTAGGACTACTCCCACATAGTTCCCGCACTACGTCCTATATAAGGCCAAAGTGGTGTTAAGGTACTACGGTCCCCAGTATCACAGACTCCAATTGAAAATAGTAAAAGTTTTCACGACTGCACTCGATCAACCGAACCATTTTCGAAAGGGTCTCAACTGAGCGGTGATTCTCGAGTCAACTTGGTCGGGACTCACTCCCGGCAAGCCTCGTCGAATATCTCACCTTCCTATAATAAGGTCACTCAAGTCCGGGTTAGAACTTATCTCACAATAACAGGGTACCCCCCAAGCAAGGCACAATAATAATATATACAAGAGAATAAATAATGAAAAATATCATACAATAAACAAAATAGGGATAACCCTTAAAAGTTATAGGTACTTTCCCCAGTGAAGTCGCCATTTTTTGTTGCGGTGGAAATAGGATATCAAACTATTAATTAGTTTGAATCACAATTCTTAATTCACAACCGCTCTTTGATTTATCCGAAGGAAAAGGTCAAAAGAGGGAAAACCTATTTTTGCATCATAAACACAATGCGGGGAGAGACCTAGGTAAGGGGTTGGTTAAGCTTAGGAAAGGTACTAGCACCCTAAACTTCTGTAGTACTCTACAGGAACCTTTTGTTTATTGTATGCTTTTTTATTTTATTATCTGTTTGATGTATATATTGAGCTAAGGGATAAAGTGACCTAAAAGACCTAAGGGGTTAGTCCTAAGTTTACTCGGCAAGACGTCGCATCTTGTGCCTACATATCCTGACGGGAATGGAATCAGAGTAATTGTAGTTCCCCTCGAAAGGGAGGTTAGAAACTTCTTGACTCTGGTCAAGGTTTCAATGGGGAATAAACATATCTTAAGGACATGCTTATGTGGAGTCTTAAACTCCTATTTCTACGTTGAATTTGTTAATTAAATTAGGGTTAAATTAGGGATTCCACGACGGGAAACCTTAAACAGAGCACGACGACTCTTTGACCTAAAAGCTAGGGTAAAGGGCGTTTTCGTCCACGGCGGGATACCTAGGCTATTAGGGTTTTAAAATGGTTGAAACTAGGGTTATTGACTCGGCGGTCAAACTGTTAATCCTAATTCCTTCGGAGGGTGATTAACGGTAAAAAAAACATGCAAACACGACAAAATATTACATGGCAGAAAGTAAAGAAAGCTGTAAAATAAATAAATAAATGCAAGGCGACGATAGCCTCGCGTCAATTACAAACTTCAAAAAATGCAAAAATAATAAACAAATAAAAATCGCGACCATGGCCTCGCGTAAAATACATCCATGGAACAAAATGAACTGAATATATTAATCGTAATTTAAGTATTATCTGAGGAGAAGACAAAAAATGTTAGTGCACGGGTTTGACAAAAATATGACAGATAATGAAACAGTCAATATTGAAAGAAAAATGAAATGCAATCTGGAATTATTGTTTTATTACTTTGGAAAAAGAAATTTGGTTTAAATTTTGGAAAAAAAAAAGAAATTCCCCGTTAGTTAAAAATATCTAGTTTTAATTCTTGAAAAAATGTTGAATTTTAATATTTAAAAAATGAATTTAAATTTAAAAAAAAGGTTTAGTTTAAATTTAAAATAGGTTTTAGTTTAATTAAAAAAAAGTTTTAGTTTAATTTTAAAAAGAGTTTTCTAATTTTAATAAAGAAAGTTTTAACTTTTAACAACTTAGTCCTAATTTAAAAAAGTAGTTTAGTTTAATTTTGAAGATGTTTTTTAGTTTTAATTAAAAAGTTCTAACTTTTAAATGAACAGAACTTGGTTTTAAATTTTTTTATGGTAAATAAATAAACAAAATCTTCATCTAAAGGCTAAAAAAAAGAAAAAAGAAAAGTTTAATTATGGTTATTTTTAAAAGGTGGAAGATGATTAGATTCTTCTTCCTCGGGTTATACGACTACCGGCTAATTAAGCCACCACCACATAAATCATTATTATTGCTACACAAAAAATTAAATTAATTAATCACCTACCTAGAATTATGCTAATGTTATTATTACTACACAGTGAAGTAAACAATTAAACAAATCCACCACGTAAACCAAAAGCCACAAAATAAGGCATAAACATGAAAAGGCTATTATCTCAGATCTCCTCTGGTTTTTCCTTGCATCTTATCCTCCCTTTTCCAAAAAACACATCGGCGGCCATGGACGACTTTATGTTGCCTGAAAAAGAAAAACAAACACAACTGTAATCTTTGATATTTCACGATTTCATTACCTCCAGGTCTATCACGCTTAGTTGCGGTAGAGACGATAACGGTGGCTCGTTTGCAATGAGCTTCACGACCGGTGATGAAGCTTTCTGAGGCTATGAAGATTGCCCGCCGTTTGGAAACGGCGAAGGCGGTCTTCGATCAAGTTCGCGGTTCCGGTTTTGAAAGACGATGATTCTCACCGACGAGGATGACTTCGCAGAAGTTCTGAGCCTTGATGGTGCTTCGTTTCCGGTGAGTTCGTTCTACGTTTGTTGTGGTTCCGCCGTTATGCCCCTTTTTGTGTTCTCCCTCCTTAGATGGCCGCCGTTTCTCGTTTTCGTTAGGGTTCCTTTTGTTGATCCCCTTTATGACGATTTTATATGTGGGTTTTGTTGATGGTGAGGGCTTGGATTTACCCGTTAGATCCGCGAGCTCTATGGTTTCCTTTTTTTTTTTGCTTGACCGAGTTTCATGCGTTGATATTTATTTTGCAAATTGGCTGTTTGATTCCTCGTTGCGGAAAAATCTAGAAATTAGTCGTTAAGACTTATTATTCTTTGTTCTAGAAGCGGTTTGTTGGTTATTGATGATCTGGTAACTTAAGCTGTTATTCTTTAATAGGACTTTCGCGTTTTTCTCTGATGATTGCCGTTGGGTTTATTGAG
Source organism: Lathyrus sativus (assembly GCA_963859935.3). Taxonomy (NCBI): domain Eukaryota; kingdom Viridiplantae; phylum Streptophyta; class Magnoliopsida; order Fabales; family Fabaceae; genus Lathyrus; species Lathyrus sativus. Next base: position 643,393,575 of record OZ012737.1, read on the forward strand.
CTTCACGCTATTATTTTCTTTGAGGTTGGATTTGTTTCAACAAATTTGGATTTTTGTCTGATACTAACTTGTGATTGGTTTGCTGCAGTTAATCCAGATTTGGATTTGGGCCTTTCCTAGTTGGATATCCATGAATTTGCTTTTGGATTATCCAAATATTTACCTGATAGAATGGACTCTTTCTTGATTGGATCCTTCTGATGTGGATTCAGATATCCGTTTTATTTACCTGATATATGGATATGAATTTTGGATTCATGTTGGTAATCTGTTCGGCTTCGAAGCAACTTTTTTGCAAAAATCATTTTCGGCCCCGACCTTCTTTTCCTCTTCTTCTCGGCTGTCCCGAAAAGGACAGATACTACCGGTTCGACGCCGAGGTAGAGGATTGGAATGGGAGTCGGTCGCGGCTTTTGTCGTGCCCTCCCGACACCCGGTGATGACACTGTTCTGAGGGTGTCAATATATTTTTTTTACTCATTTTTCTGCTGCTCTAATGTGTCGGTTTTGCAGCTATCAGAAGAACAATGGAGAACGTCGGCTAATCGGAAAGTGTCGGAGAAAATCGGAAGACTTAGGAATTTTTAGAAAATTATTATTTTATGTAAAACAAAATGTAATCTAATATTTTTTTTTTGTAAATTTGTGTACTTATTATTTATTATTTTCTTTGTAAAGAACTCGCTTTAATAAATTCTTTACTAGTTTTCTTATACTTTTATTAATTTATGATATGCAATGTATTAAATGAAAAACAATATTTAAAATTACAACTAGAAACGAAAAATGAAATTATTTTAAAAACAATGCACTTAATAACAGATGAAAAAAATGGAAAATATGAAATATGATTAATAAGAATGTAATGCAATTAATCAAAATAGAAAATATGATAAGAAATGCACTTAATGAAATTTAATACGCACAGCAAAATGATTACTAATATAAAAATGCAATTGACGTTAACTGAAATATGAGACATGCATCGAAACGGATCATGTTTCATTGATGCCTAATCCTTCCAATTTGTCTGACTAATCCCGTTTCCGACACAAATTCCGATTAAACTTCAACAACCAGATCAAATGGTCCAAATTTCCTGCCAAAATTAAGTGGTGGCTGGTGATAGGAGTGGTACCGGCGTTGAACGAAGTAAAACAGCAGAAAGCAGAGAAATCCAATTAATAGTGAACAGAACTAAACTCCGCACTAAAAAATCAATTTATGTTTCCGACTAATAAACCCAGTGCCATGAACCAGCTCGGCCAAAAATTTCAGTTAAAAAAATGTAACAAATCCCGACTTGAGCCAATTTTGTACCGCTTTCCTTTTGAGAAATTTAAATGGCAGGGTGCAGAAGAAGCAAAAAAATAATTGTCTGTTGAAACCAAATTCCACAGAACCGACTCTTGCACCGACTTGAACCAAACCAAAATGGATATTTCAACTTAACCAACCCATATGATAAAATAAATGTCTCAGAAATCCACTGGCGACAGAGACTCGACCCATTGACATAATTACCGTATCTCGAACATCCTGATGCGAAAATACTGTGAATTTCTGTTTATCTTCAAAGAAAATAAAGAACTCGGAGACGAAGGTTCTGATTACTCAACAAAAACTTCGGCGACGGCTCATCATCAAAAATAGTCAGCAAACAACGTGAAAATGACCATTTTGCCCTTTAACAACTAAAGTGTACCAGACGCGATTCCTGCAATACGAAACAAGCTACGTAACCTGTTAATAGTTAGCTGATGCGAAAATGAGATGACATGTGACAGGAATCGACTAATCTAAGAGTAAAATTTTGGGTATTACAAAACCTATTAAAAGAAAATATATAAATATTACCTAATTTTTTTTATTGAAATAATTATAGCTTAGTATTTAAAAAATAACTTAATTTAATTGATTGACAACTATCAAAAAAAAATGATTGACAAATATAATTATGACTTTTTCACTATTTTGAAAAAGATTGCCAATGATATATTGGTCATCATAATATCCACTGTTGCTTCATAATTTGCATTTAGCACTAGAGATAGATTGTTGAGTCCTCGTTGTTTTAGGCTTCATGAGGATACCTTTAGAAGCACTTATGTGTACAAAATGTTAGCTGAAACATGACAATGAAAGTAAGAAATATTGTACTAGTATATTTATATAGTTAATTTATTTTTATAAATTTTAATTTTAATTATTATTTTCTTATTTATATTATAGTTTCTATTGGTATTATTGGAGCAAAGCAGTATATAGATTTTAAAGATCAGCGATTGTAATTTTTTGGAGAATCTGATTCTGATGATGAGGTAAAATAATATATTTATATTTTGTTTTGTTTTGTTAAAGTTTTATATTATATTGACTTTGGAAGACATGACATAACTTATTAATTTTAACAGGTCTTAGAGAGAAGCAGCACAATCCATATAAGTTAGATGTATTTGAGGACGCTTTTAGTTTATTTATTAAGTTATATCTTGTTATAATATGAGACCAAGTTGTTGAGTTTCTACCTAATTAAATAATTGTATTTGTTAAGTATTTAATGGTCTTTTGTACTTTTAACTCGTATGTTTTCATTTTATAATAGCAATCATATTTTGATTTTCTATTGAAAAATACAAATAGTAAAAATTATATTTTGCTTAACTAAATTGATGGTAATGAGTACGAATATAAGCATATAGGTACTCCGAGGATATAGGGATGGACATTCAAGTTGCTACTCACGAGGGTATAGAAACATGTATGAGTACTTTTTAAAAATGTGGGTATGAGGATGCATATTTTAGTATCCTACCCATACTCTACTAATTGACATCACTACTTTGAGAGATGACCTGAACGATCCAGACACAATATGTTTTTCCATAAGAGATGACATAAGAACAAATTAATGGACAATGGGAGGAGATTGAGAAAAATTGCAGAAGTGAAAGAATAGATTTCAAAGAGTCACAAATGGAGAAAAGAAGAATACAATAACTCCAGAAATCCTTATATATTCCATAGGGAAGGTGAATCGTGCGATCCTAGGTATTGAAAGTGAGAACCGTATCACCAATGATCAAGATTTCAACATACACTATTCAAGAACACTCAATAGCTCTACTACTAGAAAGGATCATTAATGCTAGATGTAAGGACATATAAGTGTTGAGACATACCCATAAAATAATGCTAATCACGAGGAAGTAGTTTAATGCACCTTTTCCCAAGAACATCAATGCTCATCAAAATTATTTTACTCCCTTGCACTAAAGTCCGGACTAAAGACAAATAAGATAAAGCCCTCGTTCCACAACTAGGAACAAGGGCTTTAAGTCACTTATATGATAGGAAAAATATGACATTTAACTCATAAATAAATTAATTGTGTGACCTTTGTTGATGTTGAACATTTTTATTCAATCTTATTCCATTTTTATTGAGGTGAATGTGTGGCCACTTATTTTCATCTCATAAATATTTTAGAAGGAACTGATAGATATTTGGACATTAAAAGTATGTTACTGACTTAATCCACATCACTGATGTTCCCCTTCGAACCTGGTTCCTCTTCGAACCATAAATGCCACGGATCCCCCAACTGAATCAATAACTCGTCACTGGTCCTTGTAACATCCTAATTTCCCGACTCAATATTTAGTAAAATAATTCAATTTTAACTCAACACTTAGAGTGTCACACATGTTTCACCAAACATAAAAAATATAATCTTATGAATTAAGCAGCGAAAACAATAAATTTGGACATATAACATCTCAATAACAAGCAAATAACAAAGTGGTTAAACAAATTCAAAATGAATAAGACATGTAACAACGAAATATAGAACAACTTGTCCCTAGTGCTATATATCGTAGCGAGTCCACAAAAGACTCAAACGATAAATAAATAAATAAAGAGACATCAACATCGTCCTCTAGCTCAAGCAGCCACTCCTCCACCTGATCGTTTGTACTCTAAATAAGCATAAACACCACAACAAACACACATGGGTGAGAATACACTCATATATATTAATGGTGCAAAACATAGCAAAGGTTACATATTCATCACAATCATCAATCACACACTTATTCACAGTAATAAAAAAATCACAATGATTACTCAATCACACGTGCAGGTATGTATGCAAACGTACCCACTACTCAACTCTACATGAATGTGGTACAGATTTGGACATCAGAGATATGTTACTGATTTTCATCCATACTCGCTCCCAGTCCCATCTTCTGAACCAAAGCCCACCATAATCGTCATTGATCTCCACTACTAAATCAATAACACTTCACTTATCCCATTACTGAAATTAGCTACTCGCTCCCTATCCCTACTTCTGAACCAAAGCTCACCACAGAACTGAAGTCCATACACTATGATGTATGAACTCAACAAAAAGATACAAATATGACCATTCACAATGGGCCCCACTTATGACCGTGTACATCGTCGATAACTATATCACCTCAACATAAAAAGTATGATATGCAAATATATTCAATAATAAATAATCATACAATTATGTCCACATTACATGTTTTATTCGATTCCTTATAATATTTTATCACAATGATTAAACTCGTCAAACACATCAAAACGACAACAAAACATTATCCTCACACGAAAACAACATTGAAAACTGCTTGACCACTCAAAACCGACCATTGAAGCTCGTGACAGGATGCCAGTCACCAGTGTGACAATCGTCACCCAACCGTCATCTCGTTCCTTACAAATTTGTCGTCAGAGTGAAGATTGACATGAATTTTGGGTATGGGGCCATGACACTCTCCCCGTCACCTAGCTGACGACCGTCATCTTGCCCAGATGCATGATAGTCAGCCCGTCACACCGGTAACGTCTATCACAATATTGCAGAAAATCCATAATGCAATATATGCCATGGGAGCTCATCCTAAGCTCCGATTTAACCCCCTAATCACCCAAATCAACTAGAAAACTACAAATACATGTTATACTACAATTTAAACATCACTGATGCACTGATTAATATCCAATTTCATCAATTAATCATGAATCTAAGATTATGTTCATGTGAACAAAAATACATCAATGGAAATAACAACATTCAGATCCATATCAATATAATATGCATAGTTTCCAACAACACACCGAGCGCAAAATTACACATCAATTGCAGCAATTATCATATAAATTCATACTTTTTTGTCAAAACTCATAAACATCATCAATGCTGAAAAGGGATGAAAAACCTAGAGGAGGGTGAGGATCCCTCTCTACCCTTCATGTAATTGACAATAATATTAGAGTAAATCCCCTACCTTAATTTTACAAAAAGAAAGTGATGAAATGTGTGTGCTTTGTGATTCCTAGAGCTTGTCTCTTTCCTTCCAACTCCACTCTTTTTTTCTTTTTTCTGTTTTCAGTTTTACACTCTTACTGCCAAACCTATTTTTCTCTTCCTGTTTTTCTATTAAAAAACCATATTTTTCAATTATTTTAAATAAATCTCTTTTGCTTCTCCACACTTTTGTCTACCCTCTCCTTGTTCCACCATTTTACTCTTAATTATATTTTTACCCCCAAAACGCTCTATTATTTCTTATTTCTTTTATGATCTTATTTTAATTTAATTTCTCCTCATTTAAATTGCATAAACTTATTACTAAAGTGATAATTCTACCCATCCACCAAAAATCCCACAAAAGCATATATTTTACATAATTACTCACATAATCAAATATAGACTCGAATGATTAAAATAAAATAATTTAAATAAACCGGGGCATTATAGTCCCCCCTTCTAAACCAGCGACACGCTAATGACCCCCCGTTCAGACCATAAATGTCACTAATCCCACCTTCTCAATCAGCGACCCGCGTCACTGGTCTCTCTTCTGAACCAACAACACACCATCAGACCGAAGTCTGTACAACATGATGCATAAAATGCAACAACACATACAGATGCAATAATCATCATCGGTTCCCCTTCGTACCACATACATCACCAATTAGGCCACCAACTCAACATAATAAACATGCTATGTAATTATGACTCGCCAATACATAATCATACAAGCATTTAACAATAATATACTCATATCTCAAAAAATCAAAACTCACAAAACTCAAGAAAACAACAACAAACAGTCACTGGAATTGGAAATAACTCGAAAAATCGAACCGACAATCCAAAATTGGTTAACCGAAGGGCTGACGGGAAGCCACCCATCATGAGAACACGTCACCCTCCCCCCATCCAACCCATCGTCCTATTGACGCCAGGGCAAGAAGCCCGAATCGAAGACCGTGATGGTCTCCCCGTCATCATGCTGACGTGCGTCAGCTTCACTATTTGTAGTGACGGGTCGCTTGTCACCCAAATGATGTGCATATGGCAGAAATATGTTTTTTTTGTTGCCATGGGAGCACTCCCGAAGCTTTGATTTTAACCCCTAACCACTTAAATCAAACCCAAAAACATCATACATAATTATTCCATGTTTAATACATCATTTTCACACAAATTCATCATTTATTCCATAAATTTTCACCAAACCAATTCACATGTTTCTAATATTAGGCATAACAACATGAAAAATTAACATTCATATTTTTATATATAAATCATATAAAAATTTTAGAGACAAATCAGAATACAAATTAGTATCAATCATAATAATCGGGAGAAAGGTTCTGCATAAACCTCCTTCTCATCCATAAACTCATCAATGGAGGAAAAACACAACAAACAATGAAAAGGGTGAGGATCCCTCACAATCCTTTATAAAATATACAACCAATAGTGAATAATTCCCTCTTACCCGAATTCTGCAGAAAAATTGAAGTTTTTGCTTGGAATCCTAGGTGTTGCTCTTGCCTCTCAAACTCCTATTTTGCTTCATATTCTACGAACCGCCTCCTCTAATTTCTCTCCAATTTTCTTTT